>JAQHUG010000212.1:3029189-3058405 GCA_028555095.1 Dicrostonyx torquatus | reverse complement strand
GTGCCACGTTTGCCATGCTCAGGCTCTTCACATGCCCTGTGCCTTGGAGTTTTATACCCCCAGAAGTCTTCTGTCAGAACCCTGGTGCAGAACAAGGGGGCGAGAGATGTTTTTGTCTCCTATGTCTCTGTTAGTCACAGAGGGGGGGGCACCTGTGTTTAGCCAACAGCACAAGGCGGGAAGGACAGGCCAGCTGTGGTATAGAGCGAGTTTATGGGCTTTGGAAAGGACACCAGTGCACAGCAAGACCAGGAAGTACGGTCTCCAGCCTCAGATGAAGAAGCTGGGATGTGAACCTGTGAGGATTAGGAATGTCCAGCTTGGGTCCACTGGGACTGTGGGGAATCAAAGCCACACAACAGGCTGGACAGAGAGGCTAATAGGAAGGATTAGTCATTCTAATGAATGAGTTACCCTTGTGGAGAGAGAAGATCTGTCTGGCGCCCGAGGGCTGTGGGAGGAGCCTTAGGAAGAACATGTTTGGATGGAATTCAGGTGTCCTGGAAGAGTGTGACTCAATTCTTGGGATTAAAGATGTGGAGATCAGGCCAGGTTGCTGGGTCTGGGATTAGTGCCCCGAGAGTGTGCGTGGGGGACAGTGGGCAGGGACTCTAGCCACTTTTGCTGAGCAGGGTCTTCAGAGCCACTTAGTCACAATGGGGTTTGCAGGAAAAATGACAGTGCAGCAGAGACACCCCCCCCCCCGGGTACAGGTGGCTGTGTGTAGGCTGCAGGGGGCTTGTGTCTGGGTCCAAGATCCCTGCCCTGTGCCGCCTCCCGGAGATTCTACTCACACACTCAACACCAGCTTGTGTTAAAAGAACTAAAGGACTCTGTTGTTTAGCCCAGTGGTCACGTCGCAAGGGTGCTTCGGTGTTAGGGGAGAACGACCAAGCAGCTGGCTCAGGAGACATTGGCTCAGAGGAAGGTGAGGGGCTGGGAGGAAGGGGGAAGGAGCCAATTGGGTTGCACAGGAAGGAACCACATCTTGGTCCAAGATTCAGTCCATTTGTGAGCTGGCTCTCATCTCTCCATTCAGGCACAGGCTCGGAGTCATTTCCTACACCAGCCTGTGAGCAGATGGGCTGTGAGTCCCTTCACGGCAGGAGATTGAAGAAACAGTATGGGGTTTACTGTGTTGTCTTTGCTCAGCCTCTGGAACGGTGGGAACATCTTTAAGGACGAGGGGCCATCTGTTTCGGTATCTGAATAGTTACAGTGCGCAGAAGCCCCTGTTGACCTGTGATGGACCTAATGCTCAAAGGAGAAAGAAGTCAGCTTTGTTGTTGAAGCCCCTGAGCTTTCTGGGGATGCTTGTTACAGCAGCGTAACGGAGCCTGTCCCGCTAACGGGGCCTATCCCACTCCACACTTGGTCTTGTCAAATTCTGACACAGTCCTGTGAGATCAGCAGTTTTTAATCCTTATTTTACAAATGAAGAAAGTGCGTCTCAGGGAGGCTAGTCAGGTAACTATCCTCACACCATGGAGGGGGTCGGGAGCTGAAGGCATATCTGACTTGAGAGACTGGAGTGGGGATTACAGTTCATCGTGTTGGTGTTTGCTGCTCCCAGGAAGCTGATGCGTGAGTCATGCCACGGCCGGGGTATATTTCTGGTTGAGAGACAAGAAGAGGATTAAAACTTCACAGGCACACTCATCCTTTTGTAGAAATACCCAGGCGTTTCAAGTGTGGCGATGCAGGAGTAGGCACTTGAGAGGCCGAAAGGGCCTCTCGATTTAAACTGGGATTATTTCAGTGACTTGGAGATCACCACCCTCCAGTTCCTGCAAGCCCAGCCTGGGGGTTGGGGTGTTGGTGTCTGGTGGGACTAAGAGCGTGTGGGCGCAGGGGCCTTTGATCCTTTCCTGCATGCATGCCTTCAGTTGCTACTTCTGCATGCTGCTGCTGCCCTGTGTACCTCTCCCTGCACAAGGCAAGCTCACCTCAGATCCCCATGCTCTCTCTGTGCCTGTCCATGACAGGTACTCTGCAGATACATGGGAAAGAAAGGGAAATACAGGTCACACAGGCACACACTCCTCCCCACTTGTGAGCCAAGTGCATGCGTGCGCACACACATACACACATTCCCCCGGACAGGCTCACTTGAGGGTGTCAAAGACATGCACACGGAGTAAGACGTGCGTGTGAATGCACATGCACACATCAACATTTGCTTCCAAGATACACGCTTGCACACGCACACACACATGTATGTACTCACTGACACATACTTCTAGGTCATACATACACATGCACACACACGTACCACATGCAGGTGCACACATTCACACATATGCACATATCAGCCTATGCTTCCTGGCTGCACATGCACAGACCTGTACAACCATGCACACTCGTGTATTCTTATGTACATGTATGCAGTCCTGCGTGTGGTTGTTGGGAAGGTAGGGTTGTCCTTGGGGGGAATTTTTTCCTGAGCCATGATGCCTTCATTTCCCATCTCTGTCTTTACCACCAACCGGCTGGAAAGACCATTTCTGCACAATCCTGGGCTTTAGTTAGACCCTCCATTCATATTTTATAGGCCAGTGCTTATTTTCCTGATGGTTTTAATTTAGCTGTCAGATGCCAGGGTCCGAGGCAAGGGGAAAGCTCGAGGGTTGCTGAGTTTGGCTGACCCTTCAGTGGACCTCGGCACTCCATTCTGGTGTTCTTAAAGGCTAAGCACTTTCCTGGCTGCTCTGTGCTTGTAGGGGAGGTTGGGGGCTGGGCCAGGAGCTGTCTGACAGGGAAGGATTAACTCTTTCCTATTGACTCTCTCCTGAAGATACCTAGTTGCCCAGCCAGGGTCCTTGGCAACACCACCCTGCTCAGGACTGGACCCCAGGGCTCCTTGCTGTAGGTAACCCTGTCTTCGCTCACAATAGCAGGTCCCTGGTAGGAAGATTTATAGGGGGAAGGAGCAAGAGTTAGTACTAGATAGTCCTAGGAAGAGGGAACAGTTAACAGCTCCCAGAAGATGCCTCCAGCATCCTGGCTGTGTTGTCTCTTGTGTGACAGGACCCTTGTCTTGCCTTAAACAACACTGGACACAAAGATGTGGCCTGTGGTTGTTACTGTCGCATGGCATGGCTGAGCAGGGGAGTCACAGACTGAGTCAGGCCTTCTGGAACAGCTGTTCTCTGGTCTCCTCTTTGATTTGGGCCTACCTAGTGTCTCTGACCCCGGCTGGGCAACAGAGTATCTTCAAGAGAGATTCAATGGAAACAGTAGCAAGAGGAAGGTGGCAGAGGTCATTCCGGTGCAAGGCAATTATCTCCAGGTGTCTCAGGCCGTCTTATAATAGCAGTGTTATTTATTAATGTGTTAATCAATGCTATCTCCCTGGGTAATTGCCTGGCTAGGGGGACCAAGTGTATTTCCTAACAAGGGGCCATTAGATGTTCTAGGGTTGGCTGTCATTCCTTCCCCAGTCATGGGCTGCAGCCCTGACATGCTCTTGAAGTGATGGATGGGTTCAGACTGGCGGGGTGAGAGGTGGGAGGGTTCCCAGCAGAAGCAGGAAAGGCCATGTCTCCTTAGAAAGAGTAAGAGTTGTCCCTTTTAACATGGCCACTGATGATGCATGGTTAATAAAAGCTTATGGCCAGAAATTGGGGTTCAACCTGAATATCCGAAAAGCAAAACAGTCAGCCACTGGCTCTTACCTCAACCTCAATCTGAAATGGCGATCCTGCCTCCAGGAATCTCAGAATGAGACTATCTCTGAGAGCTGTCTCCTCCTGTCTTACATTTCTCTCTAGGACTGGGATTAAAAGCATGCACCACTACTGCCCAGTTTCTATGGCAACTAGTGTGGCTACCGGGGTTAAAGGTGTGTGTCACCACTGCATGATTGTAAGGTTGACCAGTGGGGCTGTTTTACTCTGATATTCAGGCAAGCTTTATTTATTAAAATACAAACGAAATGCCGCTACACATTGCAGGCGTCATCATCATGGTGGCTGAACAGAAATGGCGCACGCTGTCTGTGGTCGGGCCTTCCGATGTCCCTTGGGGCTGTGTGCTTGTAATGCCTTATTTCTTTTAAGTTTCTCACATGATAGAGGATGTTGTCATCTTGTGAGGACTAGGTTGTTCACATGTGGAGTACCAAGACCAGGCCAAGACCCGGAACATGGGCCCCATTCTCCAGATGGGCAGGGCAAGGCACTTGGAGGTTACAGGACTCCACTGAGGTTTTCTGGCCAGACACTGGTATAGCTAGCAAGGAAACCAGACCCTGGACCCCAGAGCCACACACCCACCCATCACAGCCTTCAGAATACCCAGCAGCAGCCTTCCCACTGGGGAAGCAGCGTCTGTGGTGTCTGCTAAGGAGCCTCCCATGGCCCTTCTCAGCCCCGCCCTTGCCTGCTGCATCGCCTCCTCTTTTCTGGTCCCTATATGAATGTGTGCTCCTGCATGTGTGTACATGTGTGTGCATGTGTGTGCATGTGTGTACATGTGTGTGTGCATGTGCAAGTGTATGTGTGACCTCAAAGCACAGTTTCTGGGTCCACCCTTGGACTCCTCCTCTTCCTCAACACTGACTCGTGAAGGCCTTGGAAGGGACAATCGCAGCTGTGGCTAGAAACACGTGTGTGGGAAGCCAACATTGTCATCTATCTTGGCTCCAGAGACTCCTGCTGCCACAGGCCAGCATTGAAGACATGGATTTAGGAGCTAGAGAGGACTTTGTCCCCATTTCCTGATACAGATGTTCTGTCTCTGGAGTGTGACCTCGGTCATCTCCAGGAGATTGTGCACAGGTGAGAATGAGTGGGTGGGGATGCTACCATGTCATGAGGCCACCCTGGGAAAGGTAGACCCAGAAAGAGGACAGGTGGGCCTCATGGCTGTGCTGCTCTGATTTCTGTTGCTGCAGTACAGTGTCCCGAGAAAGATCAGCTTTACAGGAGAGGGTTTATTTTAGTTCACAAGTCCAGTTATATTATTTCGGGGAAGGATGACAGGTGCTTGAGACAGCTGGTCACATCACACGCTCACCTGTTTGCTTGCGTTCAGCTTCATTTTCCACCCTTAGCTCAAGGAATGCCTAGGGAAAGATGCCACCCACAGTGGGCTGGGTCCTTCCATATAATGACTTAATTAAAACAATCCCCCTATGAGTTGCCCACAGGTCAACTTGTTCTCGATAATCCTTCATTCCCCAGAACTTCTAGGGGATGTCAAGTTGACAGTTAAGGCTTAACTATCTCAGTGACCAAACAGAAAATATCTGGGCTTCCTGTTGAGACCATTCGAAAGTCTGGCAGATACACCAAGGTTCATGTGTGTCCATGGCCTTTTTTCTTTTTTATTATCGCCGAAGGTCATACGGATGTCCATTGTCCCTGTGATCATCAGAAACCATGGGGAAGTCCATGAGCTATGCTGCCGCCGACTGTGGAGGGCAAGGGTGCTTCTCTTGTAGCGGTGTGGATGGCTGCAGACTCACAGCTGAGAACAGGAGCTAGAGAGCACCCCTCCCCCAAAGAAAGACTAGAAAGGAAGCCATTGAAGAGAACTCTTAAAAATGTGATAAGGATGCCGATGTGTAGCCGCACTGATGGCTTCTGGTGGGGACGGGTAGGGAAGTGGGCATGCTGACATGTAGCCACACTGATGGCTTCTGGTGGGGGACGGGTAGGGAAGTGGGCATGCTGACATGTAGCCGCACTGATGGCTTCTGGTGGGGGACGGGTAGGGAAGTGGGATGCTGACATGTAGCCTCACTGATGGCTTCTGGTGGGGGACGGGTAGGGAAGGACTCAGTTTCTTTAAAGAGCTGGCCATTGGGAGTTTGACTATCTATGCTCCGGTGAGTATATGGGTAACACAAATTGGACTTGGTATATATTTCTTCTTTTTTTTTTTTTCTTGTGCGGGGACAAGGTCACAAGCGTAGGGGGATGGCCCTAGGAGGACTTGGAAGTGAGGGCGATTGGGGTGCATTATGTAAAATTTTCAAATAATCAATAAGCATATTATGCTAAAAGAGAAAGTCTGGCATTGTAAGCAGTGCATGATCTCATTCTCCAGACACACTGTGTTGGGTGTGTCTAACCAGGCCCATGGTTGTGTGAACGCGTACCTGTCTGTTTTGTGTGAAATTATGACATGACTTTGTCATCTGTGAAATTTACGCTGGGGAATTGCACAGCTGAGTTACTTTCCCCATTGCTGTCACTGCATTCTCTGACTAGGGTGACAAAGGTTGAGTTCACCCTTGGAGGACACAGTCCCCTATGACAGGGAAGGATGGAGGAACAAGTGTGAGGTGACTGCTCGCATCTCCTTCACGGTCAGGAAGGAGAAAGAGATGGACGCTGGTGCCCAGCTCTCTTTCTTTCTTTTTCATTCCCTTCAGGACCCCAGCCTGAGCGATGGTTGCACCCACTACCCAGTCTAGACACTCCTTTACTGGGACACCTGGAGGTTAACCAACAGAAGTTACAAAAAATAGGAAACTCATTGCTTTTATACACATGTGTGTGTGTTGGGCTGCACTCATAGCTGTCCCGTGCAGCACATGGCCCATGGGCTTTGGGTTGGACATGCCTGAAAATGAAGGCTACAGTCACTCATTTGCTGGCTCTATGTGGATAAGCATTCTCCATGGAGTGGGGGAGGGGTGTGTGTGTGTGACAGGTCAGGCAGGAACACTGACTGAGAGCTGTGCTGGGAATGACAGGGTCATGGGCCATCCTCGGGTTGACACTGTGAACAGCAAGACCCCTGCAGATTCCCTGATCCACTGTGGACACACTGCCAACAGCTTATGCCAGGCTGCTGTAGCCTGGTCTCTAGGTCCACATCTTCACATGCCTGCTTGTCCAAGAAGCAGCCCACTGACTCCCAGAGGCAACTCTTGCCTTTTGTGTGGGTATCAGGGTGCAGGGCTGGAGTTAGCAGGGAGCAGGGCAGAAGCAGAGCACCAGGAGAGTCAGGCCTAGAACATTCTTTCTCAAGGGGAGCAGGCTACAGCTACTCGGGGAACCTTTGAGGTGTATGTGCTTGACCCATGGCTTCTCTTTCTCTCTCTCCTTCTCCATCCCTCCCTACCTCTGTCCTGTGTAAAACCCTGCTTACAAATTCCTCCCTCACTACCAGGAAGGCGTCAGTAAACTTTGCCCAAAGGATAAGGGACGGCTTCCAACTCCTTGCTATTTACCAAGTGGAACATCCCTAATACCAAACCCAAATACCCAGCAATTAGATTTTCAATCTTCCTCTGAGCCTCTGTCAACGCTAGGACGGAGCCAGCACACCGAGATCAAGAGATCGTCATCCTCATTCATCCTTCTGTTCCTCCAGTGCTAGCCCAGCTGCCTGCAGATGTGCTGGGGGAGCCCCTTGGTCCTCATGCCCTTGGCCCCTTCATCCCGTTTCCTAGCAACGCTTCCAGCCACCTCCATCCACAGTATACTCAGGTGACTTCTCAGTGTTTATCTTGGCGGAAGGGGAGCCAGTGCCATCCAGACCCTAGACAGACCAGACTGTGACAAGGACCAGAGCATATTGTTTCTGTCCTATGGCCTTGGTGTGTTCCAAAGCCAACCGGGAACAGGGTGTTCAGTTTATTATCCCCTTATCTCCCAGCCAGGGCTGCATTAATCATCTTCTCAGACCTCACTGGCTATCAGTTCTTCCTAGTTTGTTCCTCTGCAGGAGCTGGACTCAGAGGCGTGGGTGCTGGGGCGTGGACACTTAGCCATCTCTGCTCTCCAACGGGCTGCGCTCCAGGCACCGAGTCAGGTGTTCTGCTGCTGACTAGCTGGGAGCTCTAGGGCACAGATTTGACCTCTCTATCTTAGCTTTTTTTCCTTTGCACAATGTAGGGACTTCTGACCCTGTCACTCAGGGCTGCTATGGAGAGGCAAGTGATGTTCCCTGGGGAAGGTGATACCACTTTCCCAGTTGTGATGACAGACAGTTCTCCCTGGTCCAAAGTACATGATGGATGCTTCAGTGTAGGTGCTGTCACCCCTGTATGGAAGGGCAGAAAGTCAGGACTCCGTGGGAAGGGAGGGTACTCATGACTGCAGACCTCCACGACATGTAGGTATGACCCGACCGTTAATTCTACCCATCTATTTACCTGCTGGGCGCCCTGGGGAGGATGACGGTACTTCTTTGAACTTGTTTCCTCCTGTGTGTAGCAGAGAGGACAATCCCTTCTTTGGGACTATTGTCAGTCAAGGACAACAGTGTCATCTGTCTGAGGTATACACACACACACACACACACAGAGAGAGAGAGAGAGAGAGAGAGAGAGAGAGAGAGAGAGAGAGAGAGAGAGAGAAGTCATATAGCCACCCACCAGGAGACAGACGTCTCCATTGGAGCATGGCAAAATTTTGCTGGTAGACCACAACTTCATAGTGATGCACAGATTAATGAAGATGGGTTAGTTTAGGATATAAGAGTTAGCCAGAAAGACGTTTAAGCGATTGGCCAAACAGTATTGCATTTAATATGGATTTCTGTGTGATTGTTTCAGTAAGGGCGATGGGAAGTGAATGAACAGCCTCCCCCAACACCAGTGTCTTTCCCACTCAGCCTAGAAAGTCTCTTTGCAAAGTCATGAGGACAATGTCCCTCTGGGACCATTCTCAAACTGGGTCAGGGCAGGGTGCTGAGGGGCTGAGTCATGACATGTGTGGGGGCCAAAGACGTTCTTTGCTTCATGTCACAACCCTGGACTGCTATGTCACTGTCCCCAGCTGACTAGAGTGAGGAGGAACAGTGACCAGAGAGTGGCCACCCTCCTGGAAAGGGATAGAATGTTCTAAACATTGGTCTGGTGGACTCTAAGGTCAGACAATCTGGAGAACGTTCCAGGGGACATTCCTGGCTTTCCCTGCAGCTGACCACACCCTAAGAGAAATGGCGTAACCTCTTTATCACCCTTCATTCCGAAGCTGGTGTTCAGATCCTGAAGCGGTGCTAGGCAGAGAGACCCATGCCTCTGGCTCACTCTCTCCCTTCCTTCTCGTTCCCCCTTGAACTCTATTTGGTGCCCAGAGTCAAGCCTGTTCGACTCTCTGCTCTGCTGTGCTGGCTCTGGCTTTCAGCTGGAGGTGGATGCAGTGTGGCGGCTGCCCCAGACTGGCCACAGTCTGATGGGAAAGGTGACCCTGAGGCATCCCTGCCACCTGGTCTTCCTCCAGGCTGAGTTGACTGCTAGATTAATGGTGTGTCCAGAGCAATTGATGGCCATCACTCGTTCTGTAAGCCACTTCCTCTAGTCACAGGCAGGGTCCTGTCTCTGCTCTCCACGCCTTGAGCCTCAGCCTCATCAGGTAACTGGAATCCTGATTATTTGAGCCTCAGATGAGTATTTCTCTACCTGGAGTTGGGGCATCTGATCATCCTTCCTCCCCTCTCCAAGCTGATTCCACTCGGGGGTCAAGCTGGCAGCCACACCAGGGTTAATTACACAGTTCCCCAGCCATGGAAATGTTTTTCTATTTCTTACTGCCTGGATGCCTGAGGACTTATCGATTATCCCACTCACATCTCCGAAGATACAGTTTCAGCCTGGAAAGAGATGAGGTGCATGGCACTGGGTTCAGTGAGGCCCCCTGCATCCTCGTGCCCCAGAAGTGTGGTGGTCTCAGCCAGGACACAGGGCTTCTAGAGAGATCTCTTGCCCACAACAAACAGTGGGGTGCAGTGCAGGAAGGCTTGGTCAAACCCGAGCTTTACAACTGTCTCACAGTCTCCCTGAGGAGCCAGGGAGAGGTCCCAGGCAGTGCCTTGCTGACTGGTGGATAGTGTGTGAGGAGTTTGGGTGAGCATTTGAAACCTTTACAAGAGAGGTCCCTTGTGATGTTCCCAGGCTCTCTGTCTTCAGTCCCCCTCAGAGAAGACATTTTCCTTAGTGGCTTTCTCATAGACAAGTGCAAAGAAAAAGATGTTTTTATTTTCTTTTATGTGTATGGGTGTTTCACCTGCATGTGTGTCTCTGTACCATGTGTGCCGTTCCCATAGAGGCCAAGAGAAGCATCGGATTCCCTGGAACTGGAGTTACAGATGGCTGTGTCACCATGTGGTGCTGGAAACCAGATCTGGGTCCTCTGGAAGAGCAGCGGGTGCTCTTAACCACTGACTCACCTGTCCAGCTCCAGATCTGGGTTTTCTCACACCAATCTCAGTGCGCTCCCTTTGGGCCAGCTGTCCCCGGTCCCACTTTAAACCATCTTCTGTCCTTCCTAATCCCTGTGGAGGAGCTACAGAGAGGACCCAATTCACGGTTCGTGTCACAAAGCTTGTCCTGTGTGGATCTGAGTTAGAACTCAGATGGTCTGGCCTGCACTCACACACCCTCTTCTCCTCCCACCTGGGCCCTTGTGACAGTTTCAAGTAGAAAAGGATTCAGGTGACAATCAGGACGGAGAGAAGCCCTGGCATGTTCACACTGAGGCCACACTCTAGCTAAGCTGTGCAGGTCAGCGCTCTGAGAGGAGGGAGCCTCAGCTGAGAAAATGTCTCTTTAAGATTGGGCTGTAGGCAAGACTGTAAGACATTTTCTTGATTACTGATTGATGGAGGAAGACCCAGCCCGTGGTGGGTGGTGCCATCCCTGAGCTGGTGGTCCTGGGTTCTATAAGGAAGCAGGCTGAACAAGCCATGGGACCAAGTCAGTAAGCAGCACCCCTCCATGGACTCTGCATCAGCTCCTGCCTCCAGGTTCCAGCCATGGTTGCATTCCAGTCCTGACTTCCTTCAAAGACGAAGTATGATATGCAAAACTAAGCCTTTCCCCTCCTCCCCAGGCTCTTTGGTCATAGACTTTTGTCACAGCGATAATCAGACACCATCACAGCATAAACACAGAGTTCCTAAACGGAAGGGGTATTTTCTCTTCTACATGCTTGTCAAACCAACTGGAGAAAGAAAGCAGCTCCAGCCAGTGTAGGAGCAGGAGGTCACAGGCAGGTAGCTGAGGGAGCAGACACAGTGCTCCAAGTACTTGCCGGCTTGGGGTTAATGCTGGATTCCATTGCCTCTGGGGAAGAAACCGACTCAGGACTGCTGGAGAAGACATCTCAGGGACTGTCCCAGTGAAGCTGCTCACTCACTGGCTTTGCAACTTAGACAGCCCATGGCCCCATGTCTGACTTTGAACATAAACTTTGATTGACATATAACCTGTCCATTTGGTCATGTGCTTTGTGAGCACTTTGCTACCATGATGACAAAGCTGATTGACTTCAACAGACCACAGCCTGTACCCCAAAATCTCAATTTATAGGCTGGCCTGTCCTTCACGGGAGCACTTGTTCCCAGGACCCAAAACATTGACTTCTTCAGAGCGCCCAAGACTCTCTTTGACCCTGGACCTTCATGTATACTGGAGCTCTTTATCCTATCTGTCTTGTCTTGCTCAGAGTCTAAGTGGCTCTGTAGCACTTAACCCTGCCCACTGCTTTGTCATCCTGTGCTCATCTTCCTTATCCTCACTGCTGTGGGCACACGCGGGGCTGTAGGGTGGACACAGGATGTTACTTGACAGAGAAAAGGAAAGCTGCTGCATAGGAAATGGTGCTTGGACATTTGGCATCACTTGAACTCTGACCCCGTCCTTCTCCTCTGTGCCCTCAGAGGACTCATCTGCCAAGTGTAGACTTAGGAGTGCAAGAGACTTTTGTATTTAACCCCTTGGGCCATGAGATGAGCACACTAGCATAAGTGGTTGGATCAAGTCTGGTCCCTAGGGGGTCCTGCCAGGTGGAATAACTATTCTGACAGGCTAGGGGCCTTGGAGCCATAGGTGTGGCCTTTGTGGAGCCAGGGGTGGGACTGTGGATCCAGGGGTGGGGCTGTTGAGTCAGGGGCAGTGCTCAATGGCCTGAGTTCTGGGAGGTCAATCCTGTATCTTCTACTAGTACTCAGAAAAGCTATAGGTTTATAGAAAAATTGTGCAGAAAGTAGAGTTCCCATATGCCCCTCCTCAAGCCACCTCCTCTGTAATCAGGGGCTTGCATTCCAACGTAGCATTTCTGGCAAGTGATCAGTCAGTTCTTCTCTGTCACAGTCAAAGCCCTTTAGAGTGGCCTGTGCACTGGGTGCCTTTGTGCTGCTGTTTTCTGAACTGTTTTATTCTTATCTTGGGAGGACAAAAAGAGAAAAGAAAGAACTTGGGGACTGTGCCTTGTTGGGAACAAAGCCCCTGCCAGGTCCAACTCCCTTCCTGGTGGGTGTGTTTAGATGCGCTTCTGTGTCTTGTCACTACGATGGTGTCTGGTCTATGTCCGGGCCAGGCTGTGGGGCAGAGAACTCATAGGCTTTTGTTTCAGCTCTGTACAGTGGGGTTGGCATTCCCTTGGTTCAGCTTTCAGACTCCAAGGCTCAGCAGTTCCTACCTGGGCAGCAGACACTCCATTGATCTTTGCCAAGACCACACAGTTGGGACCCCCAAGGACACACCATGTGTGGAGCAGGTGATGGGGTGGCCTTTGGAGCTGGGTCGTGAGACCTCACCTTGCGTTTGTGTGCCTGCTCTCCTCAGCCTGGCTGGCTTTCTGCATTCCCCGCCTCCTATGCTGCTGTGATGGACCAGAACGTTGGTCCAAATTCTGAACTAGACCAGTGAATTACCAGTGTGACAGTGTTTGCCCCAATTTGTTCTTAAAATGTGTCACTTGGTTCAAGGTCAGGGAAGAGCTATGGCTGTGCCTGCACTAGGCTGATACACCTGGGACTATTGGCCAGAGGAAGGAGGAGGCTGACAGTCTCAAGGTCTGGGGATAAAAGACTCCTAATTCCAGAAGGGGAATTAGCATTTGGTGGTGAGTGCATGGAAGGGATGTGACTTCACTCTGTATCCAGATCTCCCCTGTATGAGGTGCTAAGAAAGGTATTTTTACAATGGCTTTGTAAACTGGGCTGACCTCTTCTGTAGCAGCTGTAGAGATCGGTCAAGATTTGAGATGTGTGCATCTTTGTGTAAGCAAATTCCTATCTGGAGTTAAGGGTGCGGATCTCTCCATGTGTGCACATGGAGGCTTATGTACAAGCATGCTGGCCGGGACATTGCTTAGGACGGAAATACACTCAAGAGGAGAGAGCTGCAACCATTCCTGGTGCTTTAGGATACAGCAGGATGCAGCCTGAAGAGAAAGAGGCCGTGATAGACACGTGACTCTGGAATGGTCCTCTTGATATGTCCCTGGGTAAATAAGATACAGACAGGACATGCTAGGACATGCTACTCTTGTGCTGAACACACGCAGGCAGCCCGTCTCTGGAACGGTGGAGCACCGCCTCTTTCTCATCATGCTGGTTCTACCCCACTCCTTTCTTTGTGTGTGCATCACCTGCTTAAAACAGATAATGAGCCCATCACAAGCTCTGCCTGTGTTTCCTTGAGACAAACAAAAGGTCTAATTACCTACCCCACTCCAAATATTTTGAAATGCACTTCAGGCTGAAGAGTGTGGAGTCTGATGGTTCACTGCACAGAGAACTGCAACCCGCTGGCTCCGAGGTTGTCATGAGCAGGTGGCAGGAGGATTTTCTCTACTTCTTTGGGATCCTGGCATTAACCGAAGACCAGTTGAGACATCCAGCCTCATGGACGGAACAACTGCTGGATTCTTGAACTTTTCATTCGTAGACAGCCATTGTTGGATTAGTTGAATCACAACCTATAAGCTACCTATAAGCTATACATGTATGTATGTATGTATGTTTCCATCTATCTATGTATGTATCTAGCCATCTATGTATGTATGTATGTATGTAGGCATCTATCTATCTATCTATCTATCTATCTATCTATCTAACTATCTATCTTATTGATTATATTTCTCAAGAGAACTTTGACTAATATACAAGACAACTTATAGAAATAAAAGTTTATTTAAGCTTATGATTCCAGAGGGGTCAGGGTTCATCACATTAGAGAGTTATGACAGTGGCAAGTGCCAGGCATGGTAGCCGAGGGCTCACATCTTGAACTATACAAGCATGAATCAGAGAGTGAGCAACAAATAAGCCAGGGTTTTTACTCTCAAAGCCCAGTGCCATGCTTCCTCCAGTGCCATCGAAACCTCCCCAAGCAGCACCACCAACCAGAGCCAAGCATTCAAGTGCTTGAGATGATTGGGGCATTTCTCAGTCAAACCACAGGAGGGGGTTCAGTCCATAGCTCCTTGCGTGGAAGTAGACCGTGGTGGTGATGGGAGCAGATGGCAGAGGAGGGCACAGCTGGATGAGGAGGAGAAGCAGAGAAGGATGAGGCATCAGGGCAAGGATGCCCTTTGGAGAAGGCTCCTCTAGGTGAGTCTGGCTTCTCAAAGTTTCCACCATTTCTCCAAACAGTGCCATCAAATGGGATCTCAGGCCCAACACTTGAACATGTGAGGACCATTCACATTCAGTTTACAACAGAGAAATCCTCATGAGCACGGGGCTTGCTTTTTCCTCTGTTTGAGGTCCCCAGACAGCATCCCCAGCACACAGGGGACATTCAGTAAGGGTTTTTTTTTTTATTCAATTATATATTTCATTAAGAGGTCTGTCGTACCTCCCTTTCCACAAACTTCCTCTAGGTTACCTTATGGGATTGAGGGCCCTGAAGGATATCTATGAGACATTGGACAAGTTCCCAGCGGACAGTAAGGCTAAAATGGGTGGGGAGAGAAAGGTCATGGCTAACCACAACATGGTGATGGGCCTGTCCACACATCCTGATGAGTTCTGGAGAAGAATGTAGCAGATTTCCTCTTTGGATGATTGGTTGATTATTTCTACTGTCCCAGAATTGAGCCAAGGTCTCATACAAGCTAGGCAAACACCCCACCACTGTGCTGTTTTCCAGCTCTTGATTTGAATATTTAAATCAACTCTCTGCCTCCTGCTTGGGGGTTGAGATGTGAATGGGTGATGGCTCCTGCTGTCACTTCTTTGCTCTGCTGTCATGGACTCTGACTCTCTGAAACCATCAACTTAGTTAAACTCTTTCTCCTGTAACTTCAGACAGCTACAGTGTTGCCCCAGTCTTGGTGCACAGGGACAGAAGTAACCAGTGTGAGACTCTTCTTCCTTAAGTCACATTTGTCAGAGATTTTGTCTCAATAACTAGAGGTGTAGCTGATACACTCTGGTTCCCTGATGTAGGGGGGGGTCCTTCTTTATTTCTGTTGCTTTCATTGGTTAATGAAGAAGCTGCCTTGGCCTGTAGAATAGGACACAGCCCTTAGGTGGGCAGAGTAGACAGAACGAAAGGTGATGGGAGAGAAGGAAGTGTGAGAGACGCCATGATTCTCCCGCCCAAGATGGACGTACCTTAGAATCGTCCAGTAAGTGGTGACATACAGACTTTTATAATGGGTTAGTTTAAAATCTAAGAGTTAGCCAAGAAAAGGCTAGAGATAATGGGCAAAGCAGTATTTAAATGAATATAATTGTTGTGTGGTTATTTCGGGCATAAGCTAGCTGGCAGCTGGGAGCCAGGCCCCACTCTCCGGCGGGACACAGCCGCCCCCCATTTACAACAGTTCCTGGCTCACACTGGTTCACACTGGCTCACTCTGGGCATGAGGTGGGATTTGGACTCTGGTGTCTTCATTTGTGATGCTGGAGATTGCACTGGAGGCAGCTGCCATTACAGCTCCACTTCCTGCTCTCTTTCTCTCCCTTAAATTTTAGCCATCCCTCTCACGAACCACATCCTCGTAAACTTCTTAACCCTCGAATTACATTTCTGTCATCTGCCCATTCAGTGCTTTATCACCTACTGATAAAGAAAAGGTCAAAGTCAGTAATCCCCAATTTTAGAAGTACTCAATCATGCCTGATAAATAGAAACCCTTCCTCTGAAAAGGCAAAATGATAACATTAAAATGGGGGGAAATGTTGTCAGAACATTTTTAAGAGGGTGGTAACCTTTGAATTGGACCTGCTCTTTGCTCAGCAAATCAGATGACACAATTATATCTTTCCTGAACTTTCCTGGGGTTGGGTCTTAATGTTTTTAATGATTTGGCTTCCCGTGAATAACAGCTTCATACAGCTACATGACCCCAGACACAGTGAGTGTCCTGGGAAGGGGATTGCCACTTCTGCAGATCTGGCAATTCCCACATCTCCCAAAAGTCCTTCTGAGAAATGATGTGAAGCGGGCAGAGGCTGTGGTGGAGGAGAGTGGGGCAGCCAAGTGCTAGCTGGGAGAGCTGGCTCTGTCGAGCTGCACTGAGTCACCCTGTTAGATCTCTCATCTGTTCAGTAGTGTGTCTTCTGGTCCTTCTTACACACAGGAAGGATGGACAGACAGAACCTGGTGAGGGTGGACAGACAGGGTGAGAATGGACAGACAGGGTGATGGTGGACAGACAAGGTGAGGGTGGACAGCAGCAGCACAGGGTGATGGTGGACAGACAGGGTGAGGGTGGACAGATGTCACAAACACCATCTTAGGCCCAGGAAGAAGATTCTGGAATCAACACCATGATGGCCAGGTGGGCAGGGGGCAGTAGGCTGTAGATCAGAGAAGAGAACAGATGACTTTTACAGCCTGCTTTTGGGAACAAAGATGCTGGTGTCTCTCTGGGGTGCCTCCCCTTCCATAGAGGTTTGGGCATCTGAGTCTGACCAAGACATTTGCTGACATTAAAAGTGGAAAAAGCTTGATCTGTTTGGCTCCATCATAGCTTTGAGGTTCCAAGTCACACCCGCCAAGTCACACCCAGAGACACACAAACACAGACCTCTGTAAACACATCTACAGACATTCTCACATGTGGAGAACACCTGTGCAGTGTGTCTGTGTCTGCTTCCAGGGTGGCCTCTGCAGTGAAGTTACCTGAGACTCTTGCACGGGGGTGTCAGCGGGGTGTGTGAACACCTCCACACTGCTTCTGCAACCCGGCTGAGCCTGCAAATGTGTGAAATAAAAAAGTGTAATCTAGGGGCTGGAGAGATGGCTCAGAGGGTAAGAGCACTGGCTGCTCTTCCAGGGAACCCAGGCTTAGCTCTGATCACCCACATCAGGGCATGCACAGTTGCTTGACCCCAGTTCCAGGGGATGTGACACCCTCTTCTTCAAGGCCACTTGCAGACATATATGCTCTGGCATACACGCATACTCCTGAAATACTAAATAAATAAATCTCTGACACATATAACCTAATAGCTCACTGTTTAATATATTTTAAAACAATGCACTTATTTAAATTGAATTAAATTGATATTAAATTACATTTAATTTAATATAGCAAGCTAATATAAACATAGGGATTAAACAATCGCCTGCAGGTAGCGGAAATGTTTGAATCACACACTGGTAAAGTTTTTAATGATATATACCCCTGTTTATAAAAATATAAACAACGCTGGCGAGAGACTCAGCAAGTAAAGGCCCTTGCAAGCCCGATGACTTGAGATTCTTCTTGGGAACTCAGGAACTCACGTGGAAGAAGAGAACAGTTACCCTCCGACCTTCACATGCATGTCACAGTGAGGGCATGGGAGCTGAGAATGAGTGCACACACACACACACACACACACACACACACACACACACACACGTACACATACATGTATTAAATTAAGTTAAAAACACAAGGAATCAAGCCAGCAAGAAATAGAATGGAGGAGCTAGGATGGAGGTGATGGGTGCTGAGAAAAAAGTGAGTCCAGGAAGTGAGGTCGAGGTGAGGTCAAGGAAAGGTCAAGGAGAGGTCAAAGACACTGCAGCGTGGTCCTGCACCCTCTTCAGCTGCACATCCCTCTTTGTGGACATATGGTCTCACCTGTACACGGATGCTGCAGTGGAACTTCAGCTGGGGAGTGGAAGGTGACACCATCCTGGGGACAGTCCTCCACACACACCCCATTCAGCCTGGGGAGCAGGAAGGGGCACATTGGATCCTCAGGGCCTTTCCCTCCCCTTCCTGGCCTCCCTAGCCCTCCCTGCACTTCGGATACCAGCCTCGAGGGGAATGTGAGGAGTGTTTAGCTAGCCAGCTGCTTACCAGCTGATGAAACCACCTATAAAGCACAGATTACACAGGGAGGTATTTCACGGCCTGTTTTCTTTACAGCTGTTCTACACGGGGACATAAAAGTCACCAGAAAGCCCCCATTCCTGCCACCTTTGTCCTTTTGTAGCTGAATAGCTCCACTCGCGTGCTTGCCGAGGTCCCTGCCCCAGTATAACACAGGAAGGAGCCAGGGACTGCCTGTTGGCACTAAGTTTTCAAGAGACCCTGCTGGCCCAGTTGAGAGAAGGCCAGCCTTCTACAGCACCTAGCGCCCCTCTCCCTTGGGGGTGTCACCTCTTTCTTCCTACTTCTGCCCAAGATGGAGGTGGGGATTGAAGCTGACATCATGGTCCTCTGAAGCTGGAATTCTAGAATGGTGGAGAAGCATTCTTCCTGGGAGGAGATTCAGCTGGGAACTCAAGGGTTTGAGATTGTGATCAAGTGCCGATTGCCATTCAGCCTTGGGCTTAGGGCATCACTAAACTGCTGGGCCTGGCTTTCTGCAGATGGGCCAGTGTAATTGCGTCTCTAAAAGAGGCTGTGTCTTGTTCTTGGGTTAAGTAGAGAACAGATCTCCTGGGCTTTCCTCGGGGTCTCTGTGTGCATGCATGCCTCTGCATCTTTAGCATAGAGAGGGTAACTTTATCCCAAAGTGTGCTGGGTGGTCCTGGCAGCCAGGGGAATGGGAGATAGCAGAATGTTCTAATTTCACTTTTGGGAAAAAGGAAGATTGAGAAATCACAATCCAGGACATGTTAAAATTGAAGTGTCTTGGCTTGGAAGCCCACAGGCTCACCGTGTCACGTATTCGTCAGGCCCATGAGGGATGATGCATTTAGAAGTGTGGGTCAACACTAGTGGGGTGCTCCTAAGAGGCAATGCTTATAAGAATAGTAGAGTTAGGTGGCCAGCATAAGCTGGCCTTGGGGTGTTGGGCATTTCTGTGGGCAAGAAATAAATCATTCCTATGTGTGACCTTTCAAGGGTAACCTCTGAGGCTTCAGGGATACAAAATTTTGTTTCTAAAATCTGATTCGTTCAAAGTTGGCCTAGGCTACCCCTTCAACACAAGCTAGCTAAGGTTGGACCAACTGAGGCAGGGCTCCTGTAGGTAGGGGGAACAGACTGGATTGAATGGTCCTCAAGTGGTATGAGAAGATGACCCAGGAAGGCACAGGTCTCTCTTTCTCTTTTCTTTCCCTCTCTGCATCCCCTCCTCTGTGCACATGTGTTCTTGCATGTTCATGTATGTGAAGACCAAGGGTCAACATTGGTGTCTTCCTTGATGAGTATCCATCTCAGGTTTTTAAAAAAATGTTCTTTATTTATATTGTTTTATCTATCTATCATCTATCTATCTATCTTTCTATATATCATCTATCTATCTATCTATTATCTATCTATCATCTATCTATATATCTATCTATATTTTATGTGCATTGGTGTTTTGCCTGCATGTAAGCCTGTGTGAGGGCATTGAATCCTGGAGTTACAGAGAGCTGTGAGCTGCCATGTGGGTGCTGGGAATTGAACCTGGGTCCTCCGAAAGAGCAGTCAGTGCTCTAAAGAGCAGTCAGGGGCTCTACCGTAGCCCCATCTTAGTTTTTTAAAGATAGACTCTCTCACTGAATCTGGAGTTTACCAGTTTGGCTAGACTAGCTGACCAGTAAGCCCCAGGGATCCCCTTGTCTGTGTTTTCCTGCTTCTGGGATTGCAGACTTGTGTAAACGTTGCAGACTTGTGTAAACGTGGGATTGCAGACAGACATGTGTAAACATGGGATTTCAGGCATGTGTAAACACACCCAACTTTTCACATGGGTTTGGGGATCCAAACTCAGGTACTAGTGCTTCTGCGGTAGACACCTTACTACCCGAGCCGTCTCTCCAGCTGCCAGACCGTTTTAAATATGGGATGAAGGACATACTTACTGACTGCATTTGCTTATTGAAGAATATGCCTGCCAGGAAGGACACTGTAACTTGAACCTTTTAAATAGAATGGAATTCAGACATGTAGAAATGAGTAATATAATTTGTCCTATAACTACTTTTCTTGGAAACACCAATGTGCCAAACATGCAGAAATGAGTTGTTCGTTGGAGGCAGTGGCAAGAGTCCAAGTGTTCAGCCCTGGGCACAGAAGCGGCCCTGAAGCCGCTGTCGATCCCATTGCTGCAGTCAGAGGGAAGACTGAGTGGATCATTCTGGGCTGCAGCGTTCTAGTGGCCAATACTTCCCATAAGTGTTACAGCCCATTTATTCATTTAGCTAACATTTTACTGGGCATCCACAATATGCCAGGACTTGGCAACAAATGAGAACAATGAAGTCAAGATTCTGTAGATATGTGGTCTGAGGGAGCAGCAGGGTCTTACTGGCACCATGCCATGTGCATGGCAGGAGACACAAGGGTTTCGGCTGGAATGGCAGGTATGGGAAGCTATGTCCTCATTGGCTATGTATCTGGTTTGAATATGACCCTTGCCTCTCAGGCTCTAATTTTTTTTTCTGAGCCCCAGTGCTGCCTGGAAAGAGGACCTCAAATATACTAGGATTCCTAAGAGGCTCAAGGCGGGAGGGTGCTGGCAGAGGCAGAAAACTCAGCAAGGGACATTGGGGCTCCTCTGGATGTTTGTAGGCAGACATTTAAGCTCTGGGCTAGGACTCAGAGTCACCTACAGGGGGCACTACATCCTTGACATAGACACTAGAGCAACCTTTGGACGTTAGTCAGTATCCTGAGAGCCTGGTAAGGAGATTGAGAGCTCTTCACAGCCCAACACTTCCTTCATCCTCTGCTGAGTTTCTCAGGACCATGGAGAGCAAAAGTCTGTGGACAGGTCCAGGGTTCAGGACTGAGACAGAAACAGACAACATCCCATGATTTCCTCTTGTATGCAGAATTTAGACTTTGAGAATACGTGAAGTGAAAGCGAGACTGTTTTGGCAGTGGGGATAAGAAAGGGTTATGAGGGGGGATTAGGACAGAAGTTCACATATATGAAGGTGTCAAAACAGTCTGCACATGCGTGTGTGTAGACACATGTGCATGTGGAGGAAAGAGGTCAACTCGAGTGTTATTCTTCTGGCGTCACCTACATTGTCTTTTGAGACAGGCTCTCTTGCTGGTTTGGAGCATGTTAAGTAAGCTAAGACGTCTGGTCACCAAATTCTAGGGATGCTCCTGCCTCCACGACCTCAGCAATTGAATTATAATTCTTAGCATGTACCATCATGTATGACTTTAAAGTGTTTTTACATTTATTTGTCTGTCTGTCTGGTCTCTCCCTCTGTGTGTGTGTGTGTGTGTGTGTGTGTGTGTGTGTGTTCCACAGCTCACACAGGAGACAAAACAACAACTTTCAGGAGTTGGTTCTCTCCTTCTACGTGTCTCCTTGGGATCTATCTTGGCAATAAATGTTTTTACTCACTGAGCCACGTTGCTGGCCCATACCTGACTTTCTATGTGGGTTCTGATGGTTAAATGCAAGGCAAACACTTTATTGACTGAGCTCATTCCTCATCCCCCTGTTTTTGTACACTAAAGTAACGCAGAAAAGTCCAGTGTCTTTGTTGGGGTCTCTATTGCTGTGTGTTTAGTCTGAAAGAGATTGGACCCTGCGGGCTCAGATATTTGAATGTTTAGTCACCAGGGAGTAGAGCTCTTTGGTAGGATTAGAAGGATTAGGAGGTGAGGCCTTGCTGAAGTAGATGCAGCCTTGTTGAAGGAAGTGTGTCACTGGGGTGGGTTTTGAGGTTTCAAAATACCATGCCAGGCCAAGCTCTCTCTCTCTCTCTCTGGGCCTGCAGATCAGGATGTAGCTCTCACTTACAGCTCCAATGCCATGATCCCCACCATGATGAGAGTGGCCTAAGCCTCTGAAACTGTAAGCAAGCTCCAGGAAAATGCTTTCTCTTCTAAGAGTTGCCTCGGTTATGGTGTCTCTTCCCAGCAGTAGCAGAGTGTTTAAGACACTGTGATAAACACCATGGCTAACACGCCTTATAGCGGGAAGGCTTCACTATAGCTGTAGTTCTCCACCACAGTCTACCGCATAGAGAAGTCAGGGAAGGGACTCATGCAGGGCAGAAATGGAAGCAGGGGCCATGACAGAATGCTGCTTGTTGGCCTGTTCCATACGTCTTTGCTCACGCTGCCCAGGGATGGCATAATTCATAATGGTCTGGGTCCTCTCATATCAATCATCAATCAAGAAAACGTACCCCAGCTTTGGTCACAGACCAACCCAGTGGGGACATTTTTCAAATGAGATTCTCTCTTCCCAAATGACTCTAGTTTGTGTCAAGTTGACATAAAACTGGTTAGCAACCCAGCAAGGCATGTTTTCTTAGGAAAACAGGACATGGGGATGACCATATAAATCATTTGCTCCATTGTGTGTACTTGGATGAAACAGATCCCACATAATGGATGTGTCTGTGATTAAACAGGACATGGGGATGGCCATGAAAATCATTTGCTCCATTGTGTGTACTTGGATGAAACAGATCCCACATAATGGACGTGTCTGTGATTAAACAGATAAGCACAATAATCTGAGAGCAATCTTCTGAAAAAACAAAACCCAAAACAAGTCCCCCTAATTGAGGTGTAGCCAGCATATCATAAGACACATATGTTCCACCAAATTCTCATGTTGAAGTCCTAGGACCCAGCACCTCAGGATATGACAGGATATGCTTGGAGCCTAAGTCCTTAAAGAAGCCCCTGAGTTGCTATGAGGTCATTTGGATAGACCTCATGCAATCTTACTGTCGTCCTCAGAAGTGGAGATGAGGGCTAAGACTCAGAAAAAGAAGAAGATGTGAGGATATAAAAAAGAAGAAATCAATCAATAATCCCAGAAGGAGAGAGGCTATAGGGGGGAACCAACCCAGAAATACTTGATCTTTTGAAAAAAATTTAATTATGTGTATTTGTGTATGTGTACATACATTCATGTTGTATGTGCATTCAGGTGCCTGCAAAAAGCAGAAGAGGCACGTGTGCATGCATGCATGTACACAAATATGTAATAACTAGATGCAATTAATAAAAAAGAAAGGTCCCTGTATTTTGAATGGGATTGCATTGACCCTCTAGACTGACTTCAGTAACACAGTGTGCTAGCTCTCCTTCATCTTGTAATCCACTAACACAGTACAGTTGGCTTGAGAGAAAATGGCCCCCAAGGAGTGAGAGGCACTATTAGGAGGTGTGTGACTTTGTGGAGTGAGTATGGCCTTGTTGGAGGAAGAGTGTCGCTGTGGGGGGGTGGGCTTTGAGGTCTCACGTATGCTCAAGCCACACCCAATGTCTCAGACCACTTCCTGTTGCGTGCAAGTCATGCTGTAGGACTCTCAGCTACTCTTCAGCACCATGTCTGCCTGCATGTCAGCGTGTAAGACCATGACGATAATGGACTAAACCTCTGAAAAATGTAAGCCACCCTAATTAAATACTTGTCCTTTATGAGAGTTATTGAGGTCATAGTGTCTCTTCACAGCAACAGAAACCCTAACTATGACATCTTTCCAAATAGTTGTGTATGTGTGTGTGTGTGTGTGTGTGTGTGTGTGTGTGTGTGCGCGCGCGCGCTCATGCGTGTGCGACTGCAGAAGTCAGAAGATGGTCTTGAATATTTTTCCTTAGGTGCTGCCCACATTTCTGTTTGAGACAGGGTCTCTCATTGGCCTGGAGCTTCACCAAGCAGGCTTGACTGATGTCCAGCGACTCCCAGAGTCCTCTGTCTCTGCCTCCCATTTCTTCACTGCAGGGATTACAAATTACTACGTCTGGATCTTTACGTTTGCATCGGGGGTCTGAACTCAGGTCTTCATGCTTTCGAGGAAGTGCTTGGCCAACGAGGGTCATCTCCCTGGCCTCGAGGACTTCCTAAATTCCCCTCAGAGGTGTTTTGTAGTTTGCATGAAGACATCACACATTTTTTTTAGAGGTTTTAACGCCATGACAAAGAGAATTGTTTCTCAGCTTCAATTCCAAGTTTTGCTGGTCACTCCTATGTAGAAACGCAATTAACTTCTCTAAGTTAATCTCCTGTGACCCTATTAAGCGCATGTGTCAGCCTGAAGCACCTGCAACCACACGATGGTCTTATTCCCCCCATTGGGGGCAAGTTTCTTCTGTTTTTCCACTTAACTCGGTCTGATGAGAGCCCGATCAGACATATTGTTTTCCTTAAAGATCAACTTCCACTTCCTCCCGACTCCACCGATCCTTATTCCTACCCCTCCACTTCTTCAGGCTTGAGTTCCTCTTCCTTTATGAGCTCATTAAGATGGGCCCCAAACCACTGACTTATGTGGAATCTGGGCTAATTATTCCCAAAGACCAACACGAGTTTCTTTCTGAGGTCCCTTGAATGCTGGTGTAGGCAGCTGATGTCTGTGCTCCCTGTGTCTACAGAGTGGACTCCATTCCCTTGAATCCCATAGTGGCCTCGGTGTTCTCAGTCACTCCTTACACATGTGCACTGGCTTGGTACTTTCGGGACCATCTGCCACCCCCAAACACCCTTGCATACGCTTTCTGCCCCCGTCTCCCCAAACTCTGAGCCAAGCCTTCTCAGTTCAAGGAGTCTACTGTGCTGTGTCCAGGCCATGGCCTGGAAACTCGATGTGGTCAGATGAGCAACTGCAGGGTGCATCTCCCATGTCCCAGGGATCTTTGGTTATAACTGTCCCATCTAGGTCTTGAGCATTGTTTGAGGAGCGCTAGGGACCTGTGCATGCCAGGCAGAAGCTGCATACTAGGCCTTCCTGCCATGGACTCTCCTCTCAGGCTTTCATTTGCCTGGACTGACCTTCAGGCTCTCTCGAGGCATTGCCGACTTGCTGCACCAATCCCAGGACTGGTCGGACTCCATGAGACACAATTTTCTACTTCTCTGGAGAATGTGTTTATGATTTCTCTCTCTCTCTCTCTCTCTCTCTTTCTCTCTCTCTCTCTCTCTCTCTCTCTCTCCTCTATCTCTCTATCTCCTCTCTCTTTCCTTCTCTTTCTTTTTTTCTCTCTTTCCCTCTCCCCATCTCCTAAGAAAGGCAAGCCTAGCCTCTTTGCCACAGATTCATTTTGCATCCTCATCATTCATTGGTTGGGGAAGATGGGCTAACACGAGCTAGGTTTCATAGTGTATGTGACTCAAGGCCACCGTTAGGGGGATCCTCAGGGTCCAAGAGCAGGAGAGGCAGCTGCTGAGTAGACTGCAACACTTGGGCCCTGTGAAGGGACATGCCACTTTTTAGTTCCTGCCTCTCAAGGGGAACCTGGCGGTGCCTTATTTGGTTGTCATTTCCCAATCCTGCCTGTATTTGGCCAGGTAGATGCTCCGTGGGTATGAGGTGATGGTGTGGTCAGTGTTCATCCCTCTTCCCGCTGTCTCTCCGGCATGATGCCTGCCACCCCTGGTCCATGCATTTCAGGCCACATAAAGCAGGCTGGGTGACACAGTTGCATTTGCCTGCTGACACAAATACGACTGATCCCGTGGTCCGTCTGCTCCAAGCCAGGCTCCCTGGGTGCCAGAGCGGTCCTGAACAACATCTGATGGCAAGCCTGCCCTGGAAGTCGCATGGACAAATGTCACTTCTTCTCCTGAGAGGTTTTCCGTGCTGCATTTAAGGATGTTTATGGGTTGGTGGTGACATTTCCATTTTAATTTGCTAATTATTATTGGTGAAATGGAGAGGCGACCCTAGATTTATGAGCATTTCACAGTCTGTTGTGCCCTGTGTACAGCTGTGAATCTTAACAGCCAAGAGGGCAAGCTGCCCCCGCATGGTGCATATTAGCGTGCCCAGCTCCGCGGGAGCACTGGCTGCCACGAATGGCTTAGCTCCTGAAGCTGGGGCTGCAGGAGGGGAGGGAGACTGTCTGCCCATCAAGCTCTCCTCCATTGTCACTGAACTCGGTTCCTTCTTGGCAGACCAGGCAGGTGTGGGTGACGTTTGGCTGCCAGGAATTTAGGTACAGCAAAGGTGGGGCCTGGTTCTCTGAGAGAACTACAAGGAAGGAAGGAGAAGGTGTTCCCAGTGTCTCTGTCGTTACTAGTGTGGTACTAGATCAGTGCCTCTCAGCCATGTTATACATACATACATGCACATACACACACATACATGCACAAACATATATATACATGCATAAACACATATACTCATACACATATGCTGACATGCATGCATACTTACCATCCATACATATACACACATGTATATACGTGGTTACACAAATATACATATATGTATATGCACATAGACACATGTAATGAACAAATATATACACATGTACATGTACACACATATATGCATGTATACACACATGCATATACATATGCACACATATATACACATACATACTCATATCCACATAGGTACTTACACATATAGGTACAGGTATATGCATAGATACACAAACACGCATATGCATATAGACATATGTAATTCACAAACATATATACATGTACACACATGTGCACTCATGCACATGTTCACACATAGGCATATATATGCACACACATGCACAAACATACACACATACACACTCATATGCACATGGATACACATACATACACACATATAGACACATGTGACTCACACACATATGCACGCACACTTAGCATTAGAACTGTGCATCTGAATATTGTCGCACTGCCCCCTTTCCCTGTGTTGGTGAGCGTCTCTCTCTGCCCGCTGTTTGATGAGCAGACTCTTTTTCCACATGACAGACACATCACAGTTTCCTCAAAGGTGGTGTGATGCTGGTTTCCCATCTTTGTGCACAGTGACAAGTTTCCAGGCAAGCAGGCAGTGTGAGCGCCTCGATGAGGAGCCAACTGGGCTCCCATGTCCCCAGCTATTTACAAGCCCAGAAATCAATGACAACTGCAGAAAAAAAGTTTTTTAATAAACTATTGCAATTGAAGAAACACGGCAGTTATTAAAAATTAGGTTTAGGAGTCTATAGTAATACAGGAGTCATGTGTACCCTAATAGTAAATGGTGAGGCTGTGTGACAAAACAGGCCATCCATGATGCTCAGGGGCCAGGTGTGTGATTATTTTCTTATTCATCTACACGCCACATGCCACCTTGATCCAAGGACGAGCATAAACAGTGCAAATGTGTATGAAGTTACATAGATCTAAGGAGTCCAAATCCACACACACGGCTTGCTTCTTCCTTACCGGCGGCCTCAGGGAGAGGGCAGCATTGGCCTTTTGGGTGAGGCTTCACTGTCCACAGTCACGAGAAAGCAGAGGGGACATCCGGAGTCCCTGTCTGCCTGAGGGACTGTGAGACAGCTCTGGGTTTATCAGCGGCAGGGTTTGTGTCCCTGGGGACCTGCACCCCATCTTGATCGTGTCCCGTATCACTTAAGGGTGTTTCTCCAGAGATGAGTGGCTGAGCTGTTCACGGCCCTTAGGGGGAAGGGCATGGACTTCTGATTATTTTTAATTTTCCTTTTCTGTGTGTGGTGTGCATGTGAGTATGTGTGTGTGTTTTTTGCATATGTGTGGGTGTGCATGTGTGATGGTGTTGTGTGTGGACATGCGTGTGTCTGCATGTGGAGGCCTCAGGCTGATACTGAGAACCACTCTTCCATCTTACTCACTGAGGCAGGGTCTCTCACTCAAACCCAGAGCTCACAGATATAACTAGTCTTGCTAGCCCTCTTGCTTCAGGGACCTCTGCTCTCAGTCTTCGGAGGCTGGAACTGGAGATGAGCTTGTCACACGCATTATGTGGGTTCTGGGGATCCAAACTCCAGTCCTCATGCCTGCACAGACAGGGCTTAACTGCGGGACCAAGTCTCCACTTGACTTCTGGTACTCCGTCGAGCTACCTGGCAGCGGGCACAGCCTGGCTCCACTCCCCACCCCTCTGCACAGGGTTTCTCTTAGTCGTTTCCCGGAGGTACCCCAGCTCTCCCTGTGGGTGAGGATCCTGGAACGGCCAGTGGTGGATGAGTTCCACTCCACCCTTCCCTGGGATGAGGCTGAAGATTCATTCCTGGCTGAGAACCTGGAGGCTCACATGGGCGGTGTAGAAGTTTGTCTTTGTGTTTGCTGCTGGAGCGATAGACCCCAGGCAGGGACACTGACAAACAAGAGATACTATGTTTACAGTTCAGGAGGCTGGAAGTTCAAGCTCAGGGCACTGACTGGTCCCACATCCGGTGAGAGGGACCTGGTCGCTGCTTTTAGGTGGAGGCTCCGTTTTCAGAAATGTTATCAGATGGCCGGAGGAAGAGTGACATGGAAAGGCCCAGTAGTTCCCTGGAGTTGCTTCACAAGATCCCAGCAGGGCCGCCCTGGGGACAGGTCCCTGTCTGGCCTGGCCTGAGCCTTGACACGTTGGAAGGAAGATTACAGGCAAAGTCAGAAAGCAAAGTGTGCAGAGGGGTGACTCTAGAGAAGGTGCAGCCGGGGCTGTATTCACGGTCTGCTCATGAGGCCCACTGTCCCCACAGTGGTTCTACAGTCCTCCTGCGGAGTGTACTGGGTGCTGTGGCGGTTCCTTCTGAAGAAAAACCAGTGCCCTTCTCAAGGGAACCTCTCATCTATGTCTTCTGCGGTGTAGTTGCTTATCCAAAGTTCCACAGGACAGGGGCTTTTCAGAGCAGGGTGGGAGGACTTCAGAGCCTGTATGTTCCTCCCTCCCCAGCTCCCGCATGGGCCGGCGGGGCGGGTCCGGCGGGGCGGGTCCGGCGGGGCGGGTCCGGCGGGGCTCACAGTTTACCTAGAAGTCCTTAGAAGGCCCTAAGAGTTTCCTGCACTCCAGCACACCCTACATGGGATTTCAGTCCCAGACACCAAGAAGACTTCGTGGAGATTGTAAAGTCAAGCTTTCTGTTGCGGTGATAAAACACAAGAACCCAAAGCAACTTGGGGATGGAGTTTATTTCAGTTTGCGGTTCCACATCCCAGTCTCATTTGAGGAAGCCAGGCAGGAAACTGGAGGCAGAAGCCTGGAGTCCAGAGCTGGAAGAGGGCTGCTTACAGCCTTGCCCCTCAGGGTTTTCTCAGCCTTCTTTCTTACACCCTCCAGGACTGCTCACCAAGGGTTAGCACCGCCCATCAGCCATCAATCCATTGTGTATTGCTCATAGGCCAATTTGGCGGGGACAGTTTCTCAACTGAAATTTCCTCTTCCAAAATGGCTCTAGCTTGTGTTGAGCTGACATCAAACTAGC
>JAQHUG010000212.1:3017929-3028770 GCA_028555095.1 Dicrostonyx torquatus | reverse complement strand
CACCTGACTGTCCCCACTGGGGTTGCTGTGCTCACCTGACTGTCCCCACCGGGGTTGCTATTTCCACCTGCAGCTGGCTATTCTCTGTGTCATTAGGAAGAACAGCAGGTAGGTGGAGTCTAGCAGCTTGACCTTATGCACCAAGTCTGCATTGGCTCCCTTTCCTGGGCTGGTAATAAATGCTGCTCCTGCCACTCAGGAGAGGAAGGCAGTCTTGTGGGTCACTGGCTGTGGGGACGGAGGCAGCTCCCTGGATTCGAGGCACAGCGTCTCTGCAGCCTGTTGATGGATTGAGATCTAATAGTATTGCCATGTGTGTGCAGAGGAGGGCCGGGCAGAGGGAAGGAGTGACTCCGACCTGAGCAGAGCGATTGGTTTGTGTGAGCCTGGGTGTTAGTGGAAGAAGTCTGTCAGTGAGCCCGGAAGATGGAGCCAGAACCCACCTGCGTCCCATACCTGCTCAGTTACTGTCCCGCCCACACGCTCACTGTGCTCACTCTCAGCCCAGCCACAGAAACCCTTTGAACCCAGTTACCTTCTCTCTCTACCACCCGGTGTCTCTGCCCAGAGGATGAAATGGTGTTTGTCCAAAGTCCACATCTACCTGGAGCCCCAGAATCCGACAACACTTGGAAATGAAGTCTTGATGGGTGTGTTAAGAATTGTGGTCTGGTGTTGGCTTAGTGAACCCAAACCAGTGCCCTGTGTCCTCCCAGGAGAGACCAGGACTCAGATTTAAATGAGGGAGGCAGGTGCCAGTGTGACTCAGCCACAAGCCAAGGATGTTGGGCCATTGGGAGCTGAAGAGGTCGGAGAGGCCTCCCGGGGCCTGTGGATGGAAAGACCCTGCCTCAACCTTGACTCAGGACTTCTGGCTCTGCAAGAGAAGTGACTGTGCATTGTGTGTGAACTTGGTCTAGGAGTTCTGGCTGGTTTCAGGTCAACTTGATACAAGCTAGAGTTATGTCTGTGGGCGTTTTCTTGACGGATGGTTGATGTGGGAAGGGAGCGCCAAGCCCACTGTGAGTGGTTCTGAGTGCCGGAGGTAAGCAGGCCAAGCAAGTCATGAGGCGCAAGCTGGTGAGCAGTATCCTCCACGCTGTGCTTCAGGTCCCAGTTCCAGGGTCCTGGCTGGAGTCCTGCCTTGACTTCCCTCCGTGATGGAGTGTGACCTGAGCCTGTAAGCCAGAATGAAATCTCTTTGCTCGTCGAGTTCCTTTTGGCTACGGTGTTAATCACAGCAACAGAAAAGTAGCCAAGACAGTCCTGATTCCTGGCTCAGAATCACTTCTCACCTCCACCACGGGATAGGGTTGCCCCCTGGCTTCTTGTGAATATGCGTGCTGGGCACCGAGAGGGGCCTCACTGGAACCCATCAGAGGAATGTTCTGGGCTGGTTGCCCTGCACACTCTAGAGTCCAAGAGGATCTCGAAGTTCTTAAGATCTTAGTCCATCTCTGCTTACAGGTGTACGATTCAGGGCCTATCCCACAGCCTCAGCTGGTCAGCTCCGAGTAGTGCAAGGCACTGTGCCACTATGTTAAGAGCAGCCGTGTTGCCTGTTGGGGTATATTACAGTTTGTGTGTACCTGAGACACACATGTGTACATCACACACATACAGTGGAAACCCTCATCTAAGATCAGACGTCTTCACACAGAGGGGCCAAGCTTGCTTGATTGTCTTCTGGGGCTGGGTGCTCATCCTGTGACCGCTGGGTCATATTTGTGCATTTTAACCCCTCCCTGAGCCTAGCCAGGTCCCCTCAACCCAATCTCATTCTTTCTACTCAGATGGTACCAGGGCCACAGCCTCTGTGGGGACTTCCTGCTCATATTAGCTGTTTTCACAGAAGTGTACATTGATGACACCCAGTCCCGTTGGGATGGTCTCCCCAACAGTTCAACACGGGGGACAGTAGGAGGCAGAGACAGCACCTGTTGGGTGGGTCGCCTCAGAGCTGGGGGTTCTGTAGATTCTGCCCTGAAAAAACCTCCGATGGAAAGGGCACAGAGAGGATCCTCCACAGGCAAGTTGCCGCCAGGTTAGCCACTTTCTGGGGCCTCGTGCACTGGATTAGAAAGAGAACAGCAAGAGTGTCCCCTTTCCAGGAACTCAGGGAGTCACGTGTAGGTCTGTGAATGTGTCCAGCTCCTCACTGGCTCCTACTTCAGTCTGCAGGGTCGTTTCCTTGTTCTTTAGAGTTTCCCACCTGGGAAAGGCAGGTCCAGAGGGCAGCCCCAGGGAATACGGATGGGGGCAACATTTCTGTGGCAGCCTCTTCAGAGGCTGGGACTGGTGATGGGTCCCCAGTTTTCTCTCCTCCTGCCACAGAAGCACACCTGCATCCCTGCTGCCAGGTCATTGCGGACACTGTCCCTTCGCACTTCTTAGGCATTGTGACAGTTGCTAGTGCAAGCCCAAGGCATGATTTCTTTCACTCAGTCTGGCCAGTGACCTTCACAGTCAGATGTAATAAGTAACCAGGAGCAAACCAAACCCTTGCATCGAGGGCTGGGCTACAGTTTGGATCTGGTTAAGGTCCCTGAGTCTGTACACTTGACCATGGCACCATGGTGTCCCTCATGTGCCTGCCCCTGTTCTTCTTCCCCCTCTGTGGGGAGAAACAGCCAAGCCACCCCCGCCTCCAGCTGCCGTGACTGCTCTCTCCAGTGGCTAGAGGGACCTTCTGTGTGCTGTGAGCTGTAAGCAGATCTCCATGCTGGGTCCTCGCAGTGGTGTGTCCAAGGGACAACTGATCAGAAGCTCCCTGAAGTCAGGGCCTCTTCCCTCCATGCAAGCTTGCCAGTCCCTGCTGCATGGAGCCCTCACAGGTAGTGATTTCACTCATCACACTTAGTGATTTCAGCTTCCCTTGCTGTTCCAAACCTGCTTGACAGTGACTTGGGGCAGGTGTTTCACAGCCCTTTGCTAGCCTGACCCTGCCTGAGAGATCAGTGTGTGAGCCACCAGAGCCCTGACTGAGTTCCTGCTGCCCCCCCCGCCCCATCCCTGGGTAAGGGTGAGCTCTCTCTTTCCCTGAGTGGCCTAGTCCAGCTGGCTTGTAGCATTATCCGTCCTCATTTCTTCCACCGATTTGCTGGTGGCTTGATGGGCAGACACTATTCCGGGTCCGCACCTTTGATGTAACGAGGGCATTAGTGATGGGCGATGGAGGTGGAAATCACTTTTTAATGCATAAAACATAAATACAGCCAAAGCGCACAAATGAGCCATAACTTTCCCTCCTTTCATGGTCAATAAAAATATCCCCACAATCTTTCCTCATTAATTTGGGCCACGATGAAGCCATGGGCCTGGTGATTTTCCAAAATGCTTTCTGCAAAATAATGAGGCTGTTTATTAACATGGAACAGGCAGAAGGGAGCAGTGGCTACAGCGGTTTCCATGACAACTCCAAGGAGAGTGGTGAGGCTCAGCCAGTAAGATCCATTTCCCCCACCCACACCCCAAATGCCGGGGCCGCCCAGGCCCCCAGGCCCCAGGGTGAGGCCATGCAATGCTGTGTCAGCATGGTGTTTCTTCAGGTGGCAGGAGATCTGAGGGCTTGAGAACAGTGATGTTTGATATGAAGAGACATTTTGTTATGGTTGTGAGGAGCATGGAATGGCTGCGAACTCACGGCTGCTGTGTGGTCCAGCTGTCAGCTATGGGAAAGACTCTTGAATGGCACTTCACACCTGTGAGGGTGGAGGGTGGCTGTAATTAAGAGAGACAGGGACAAGTGTTGACAAGGATGCAGAAACTGGACCCCATGTGACCGGCTGGTAGGAGCGTCCTATGGCGAGTCCACTGTAGAAACCACTGTGGCTTCCCCAGAGGTTAAGGGCAGAGATGCCATGAGGCCTAGCAGTTCTAAGCCTAGACATAGACCTCATAAGCCTGATAACACAGAGCCACCCCAAAAACTCGTACACACTGTCTACGGCAGGTTTGCTCATAGTAGCCCCATCATGGAAACATCCCAAGTGTCCATCACCACGGTTGGTCAAAGCAATGTGACCATCCAAACATAAAAGTGTAACTTGTACAGAGGGGTGTGGTACTGGTGTGTGTGATGAGGTGACGTGAAGTTTGTCTGACTTTACATCTTCTGTGACAAAATGCCTTACAGGAACATTAAGGAGATAAAAAAAAAAGGTTTATTTTGGATCACGGTTTCAGAGGTTTCTATTTATCATGGTGGAGAAGAGCAGCAGATCTCACGATGGACAGGAAGGGAGAGGGAGAGAAGGCTGAGACCTGTGTTTGAGGGTTTCCTGTTTCTTTCATTTCACCTGGGCACTCAGTGCGTGAGATGGTGCCACCCACAAACAGGACAGGTTTCCTCCCCTTAGTGAAGTTCTCCGCTAACTTCCCACCGATGACCCTGGAGCTGTCCTTGACTCTTCTAGGCATCCCTTAATCCAGCCAAGCCAACCATTGAGATTATCTGTGACTGATACCAGCGGCGTGTAACTTCCACACATGCAGATCCGGAGCGGCAGGTAGGCCAGCAGTGGTTCAGGACAGGAGAGCGGACAGAGGAGTGGCTGGTGAGTTCTGGGGAGGGGATAGAAGTATGCTAACATCGCTAACATCGTGGTGATGCTGACAGCGCTCTGAGGTTGCCCTAAGCCCCGCTGAGATGCAATGGTTAGGTCGGTGAGTGTGTGGTCTACGGGTTACAGCTCAATAAAGCTGTGGGGGAAACTCTCAAACATCTGAACACAGCTGTGTTTTCTTTGTTGGTGACCCCAGGCCTGGAGCAAGTGGTTTCTTGCTGCTTTGGCCCATGGTGTTCTGCTTACACTATTTCTGCAGCTGCTCAGGGGACCATTTGTGTCTGTGTCCTCGTCTTCTGAGGGTTTGGCCATACTCAGCCCTTTACATGATGAAGTTCATCCTGAGCCAGCAACAGGAGTCTGGTCCTTGAGTCTGTGCTCACTTTCCTTCTCTGCTGGACTGTAGCCCTGTGGAGCCAACTGAAAGCTGTGCATGAAGGTGGTGCCATGTGCTGTGTGTGTATGCGCACGTGTGTGTGTGCTGTGTTTGCATGTGTGTGTGCGTGTGTGTGCATGTGTGCGTGTGTGGGTGTATGCACGTGTGTGCTGTGTTTGCATGTGTGTGCATGTGTGTGCATGTGTGCGTGTGCGGGTGTATGCACATGTGTGCGTGTGTGCTGTGTTTGCATGTGTGCATGCGTGTGCACGCATGTGTGTGCCTGTGTGTGTTGTTTGTGTGCGTGCATGATTCCTCCATTAAGCTGATTTCTATCTTTGAATGTATACGCCAGTGCTGTGGGATTTCAATCTGTTTAGACAGTGACTTTAGGGGCAGCAAGCCCTAGGACGTGGTCTTGTCTGCATTCGTGACAACCTATAGCTGAGGGAAAAGGTCTCTCGCTCTCTTGCTCTCTCTTGGGTGTTCGGAGCAGAGCAGGCGGCTTGCTGTTGGTGCTCTTCACCCCCTGGGCAGAAGGACTGGACAAAGGCAGCTGGGTCAGTGGTAGTGTCTAACACAGTCTGCATTACTGAGGAGCGTTTACCCCTATTTTATACCTAAGTACGTTCTTGAGAACGTTTACCAGACTTTCATGGATTCACGTCACAGGCCATGGCACAACCATGTCTACCATGGTTTTTGAGACAGACCTGGAACTCACCAACTAATCTAAGTCAGTAGGCCAGTGATCTCCAGGGACCTGTCTGTTTCCACCACTCCAGGCCTGGGATTACAGGCATACTCTACTATGCCAAGAAATTAAAAAAATAGCATATGTATATGTATATATATATATATATATATATGTGTATGTATATGTATATATTCTGGGCATTGAAATCACGGCCTCATGCTTTCAAGGCCAACACTTTATTGACTGGGCCATCACACTGGCCCACTCCATGTGTTTTTGGTGATCTGACCCACGGCCACACTGGAAGGGAGACATACCAGCTCACCTGAGGCAGTCCCTGAGCCACGGTCACTGTGAGTCAGGGCCCCTTCTCCGAGATGCCCCTGCTGTATCAAAGGAATCCTGATGCATGGAGACCTTAAGTCCTGTGTGTGGTGGACTGAGTTGCCTAGTAGACAGCAAGATCCATGTAGAGCGTGCGGGTTTCTGTCCCATGGAGCCTGCGCCCTGAAAGCCTACAGCATCTATAGCCTGTTATTCTCCCTGTGCCATATTTTTTCTGCCCTGTTTCCTGGACTCTCATCAGATTTTATTTCTGTTTCAGTTGACTCAAAGAAAATATCAATTTAATGGAGGAATCTCTCTCTCTATCTTGTACCTGGGCTTAGAATTCACTCTGTAGCTCGGGTGAGCCTTAATACACACGACACCTAATGCCCCCACCTGAGATCACAGGCATGAGCCACACATGTGACTTCATTTATATCAGTTTCTGAGATGCTGTTTGCTGTGTAGTCTAGGCCGTTGTCCTTAAAATGACTGTGTTGTCAGGGATGGTCTTGAACTCGAGATCACCCACCTCTGCCTCCTATGCGCTAGGTTATAGGGTCACTGGCGTTTAAACTCAAGGTTCTAGGAACTTGGAAAGGGGGGGTCCCAGCTATGGGTCATGGGTGTACTGAGTGTGTGTTTTCTGGGATTGAAGCCCTAGGTGGGGGTGGGGTGGGAGGTGGGGACAGAGTTTTGTCATCTTGGAAGAGCCGATTGTCAGCATCCCTCCCTGACAATATTCAGACTCTTTTCTTTATCGGCATTGGAGTTTTCTTTCCAAATGAAATATTTCAAAGCAGCTGTCCTTCTACGGCTTTTCCAGAACAGAGCGGTGCTCTGGCCGGATGTAAGCTTACGCTTCAGACGCAGAACAAACACGGGGAAAATATGAAAATGAGAGCATCCCCCCTTCATCTTGGTCAGGGAGTTTAGACGATGCCTCCACAGCAGATACCACAGGCGGGCAAACTACCCAGTGGAAAGCAGAGGCTCTTAACAATATCCCATAAATCAAACAGACTTAATTGACGTGTATGAAACAGGAGCCAGCACTGCCTTCCTTAACTCTAGCAGGGGACATGGGACATTTACCAGAACTGACAATGCAGTAGTTCATAAAAACAGGTCTTGACCATTTTCAAAATAATGCAGAACGTGTTCACTGGGCCCAGCACAATTACAGCAGAAACCAGTAGGAAAAGAGAAGCAGAAAATCTCTGGCGGCTGGGTTATAAGCCTCACCCTACTAACTGGCCTGGGCTTCAGAGAAGGAACCTGAAGGGCAAGGTACAGATTACAAAGCATTGTTGACTTAGATGCCTACCAAAGTGTAACATCGTATCTGCAGGCAATGGCTAACGCAGTGTTTAGAAACTTGTAGCCTTGTCTCTGTTTGCAGCTGTGTAAAGATGTGGTATGCAAAGAAAGGCTGAAAATATTTGAAAGCTTTTCTTTCAAGAAGCAAGCAAAAAACATGTAAGGGCTGATGAGACGGCTCAACAGGTACAAGTGATTGCGGCCAAGGCTGATGATATGAATTCAATCCCAGGAACCCACACTGTGTAAGGAGAGAACTGACTCCTATAAGCTGTACTCTGACTTCTACACACTCACCAAATCTGCACTTGTGTGTGTGTACATACACACCTGCACACACACATAGAACATTGAGCCAACGCCCAATGAAACAGAATGAAATAAATGATAGCAAAATAGTAAATATTACAGAATCTGAAAATGTCATTAAAAAGGGAGCCAAAAGGTGTTTTGTCTGAGGTCAATGAGGTTGGTGGATCCCTAACAAAACTGATGAAGGACAAAGAGAACACAGTGCCATGAGGGATAAAAAAAGAAAAAGCAGTCATCCAGAGGCCACCAACCTGGACAGGCAATGGAGAAGATGTCACAGACTCTGGAGTGAGATTTTGTTTATGTTTTAACAAATAAAGCCTGCCTGAAGATCAGAGTGTGGAGCTAAGGCCCTAGAGGCCAGGCAGTGGTGGCGCACACCTTTAATCCCAGGGCTTGGGAGACAGAAGCAGATAGATCTCTGTGAGTTCAAGGCCACCCTGGGCTCCATGAGATTGAATCTATCTAAAAGAGAAACAGAGATCACACAAAGGTGATCCCAGCACTTGGGGTCCCACGCCTTTAATCGCAGCACTAGGGAGGTGGAGACAGGAGTGATGTGGCAGGTCAGAGAGAGGACTTTATAGTCCTCTCTATAAAGGGAGAAGACAGGAGCTCACATGCAGTCGGAATATCTGCTTGATACAGTCAGTCTGAGGGTGCAGTCTGAGGACAGGATCTCCCCTTTCGGGCGGAGCATTGGTAGAGGTAAGAATTCTCTGGTGGTTGGCTGCTCTACTTCTCTGATCCTTCAACTTTCGTCTCCTGATAGCTGACTCTGAGTCTTTTATTATGAAGGCCAGTTGGAATTGTGCTACAAGACTCATTCAGTCAGGTTGGCCCGTAAGCATGTCTGTGGAGAATCGTCTTGACTACTAATCTGTAGAAGACTCAGCCCACTGTGGGCAGCACCGTTCCCTTGTCTGGGCCCTGAAATGCGTAAGACGGGAGAGAGAAAGCAGCTGAACAAATCTAGGGAACAAGCAATCAAGAATCCATGTTCACTCTGATTGTGCTGTGAGGTGGCGAGCTGCTTCATGTCTTGCCTTGGTTTCCCAAAGCCTTTCCCTCGCTACACTGCTTTTTTACCATTTTTTAAAATTATAGCAGCAGAAAGGGGACTGCAACAGGATCTATGTACTTGTTATACTACCGTTGTATTTTATATATGTTGGATATTTTTCATAAAAAGAGACAACGAGTAAGAGATTAAATAGTTTTCCTGGTATCCTAATTAATTGTAATGGTGGAGACACATACATTAAATCAATGACACTTCGTAACACATGTAACCTTTTAAGGTGGGACTATGAAAGATGGCAAGATAGGCTGATTTAAATCTCTCAGTTGAATTAAGTTGAATCAAGACAGTCTTGATTCTCCCGGTGTGGTGGTGGGAATAGACTCCTGTGTTTGAATGCTTGACCCATAGGGAGTGGCACTATTAGAAGGTTTGACCTTGTTAGAGTAGGTGTGGCCTTGTTGAAGGAAGTGTGTCCCTGTAGGGGCGGGTTCTGAGGGTAGGTGTGGCCTTGTTGAAGGAAGTGTGTCCCCGTAGGGGCGGGTTCTGAGGTCTCATATATGCTCAAACTACGCCCAGCACAGACTTCTGCTGCTGCCTGCAGATTAAGATGAAGAGCCCTCAGCTCCTTCTCCAGCACCATGGCTGCCTGCACACTGCCGTGTTCCACTCTGATTTGATAATGGTCTAAACCTCTGAAAATATAAGCCAGCCCCAGTGAAATGTTTTCCTTTATGAAAAGTTGCTGTGGTCATGGTGTCTCTTCACAGTAACAGAAACCCTAACTAAGACACCTGGGGTTGTAATTACCAACATGACAATGGTGTAATTGTCCACCTTGCAGCTTCCTGAATGGAACTCAGATCGCTGGGCTTGGTGTCAGGCACCTTCACTTGTTGAACCATCTTGCCAGGTTGTAGCAAGTGTTGAAGCCATCCCTAGCATGTCAGCATCATCTGTGTCCCAGCCACCTCTCTGCCTCCCAGGCTGTGCATCCTACACCCCTTGCGTTCAGTCTCCTGCATCCCGAGCTGTGCTTCCTGAGCCCACAGAGGCATCTGCAGAAGCCCGTGTGAGCATTTCCTGCATCTCTCACTGAAGCCTTTCCGCTCAGGTGCCTCTGTGTCCTGTTTGCACCTGTTGTGTTCCCCACAGTCTCTCACATATCCCAGCTCGCAAGTGCTGTTGTGGTGCGCCTGGGACCCTCTGAATCAGTGGCACACTTGTCACTCACACACCCACAGAGCGCCTAGAGGAGACAGTTTCCAGTTCTCCTGGAGAATGAGATGGCCATTCAGTCGAGGAGCCGACTGCTGGTCTGTTGCATGCGAAGCTTTCCATTTAACACCTTGTAGATGTGTTGTTTTCATTACCCAAGAAATTTGTACAAATATGATTACAGTGAAGTTTGTATGATAATTTCTGGCATCCTCGAATGAATTCTGAAGGATTTGGAGCTGCATGGTTTGAAAGCTTGCCATTGAAATCCCTCTTAGGACTCTTATTTTTTTCTGCCTGAAATTCTGCTTAGGCTTCAGGAATCATTCAAGAGGTGAGAACAAAGTCCTATCCTTAAATTTTGCTTAGCAAAATTCTAGGGCCATATAACTGATACTTGGGGATAAACAAATAAATACATGCCTATCCCTTAAAGAGAAGAAATTGCTATTCCTTTGTATCTATGAGATTCTGTGTAAGACCTGAGAGATAGTGAATGAACTGATGGGTGAATGGGTAGATGGATAAATGGATATATGTGTGTGTAGATGGAGGTGTAGTTGGGTAAATAGATGCAATGGTAGATGAGAAGGTGGGTATATAGGTGGTTGGGTAGATGGGTAGTTGCGTAGGTGGATGTGTAGATGGGTGGTTGGGCAGATAGGTGGATGGTTAGATGGATGGATGGGTAGATGGGTGAATGGGTAGATGGATAAATGGGTAGATATATGTGCGGGTAGATGGAGGTGTAGTTGGGTAAATAGATGCATGGGTAGATGAGTAGTTGGGTAGATAGGTGGTTGGGTAGATGGGTAGTTGCGTAGAGAGATAGTTGGGTAGATGGGTAGTTGGGTAGATGAATGTGTAGATGGGTGGTTGGGCAAATGGGTAGTTGGGTAGATGGATGGATGGGTAGATGGATGGATGGGTAGATGAGTGATTGGGTAGATGGGTGAATGGCTAGATAGGTGGATGGGTGGTTGGGCAGATGGGTGGGTGGTGGAT
>JAQHUG010000212.1:2986701-3002498 GCA_028555095.1 Dicrostonyx torquatus | reverse complement strand
CAGGAACACAGTTCATCGTGAACACGGTGTGGGGAGGGCAGGCCTTGTGGTCTTTAAATCATGCATGCTGTAGGGGAGATGACTCAGTGTGTAAGAGCCACTCCACGTGAGGACCTGAGATCAAATCCACATCCATGTGCCTGTACTGCTTGAGCTGTGGGAGCAGAAATGGGAGGATCCAGCTTTGCCTGACTCCAGTTTCAGCAAGAGACCTTGTCCCAAGACAGTTAGACAGCAGAACACCTGACACCCTCCTCTGGCTTCTCTCTCTCTCTCTACAACAGTACAAATACACATACATAACATACAGAGACACCACACACAGAGAGACACCCACAAATACCACACACATACACATACACAGAGGCACCACACACCCATGAGACACCATACACACACACACAGACACTACACACACATACACACACAGACGCACAGAAATACACACACACACACACACACAAATACAGACAGGCAGGCAGGCAGGCACAGATACCATACACACACATAGACACCACACACACACACACACACACATACAGACACCATACACACACATACACACACAGACGCACAGAAATACACACACACACAGACACTACACACACATACAGACACCATACACACACATACACACAGACGCACAGAAATACACACACACACACAAATACAGGCAGGCAGGCAGGCAGGCACAGATACCATACACACACATAGACACCACACACACACACACATGCATGCACACACACACACACACATGCACTCACACACACCACACCACACACACGCTCTGAATCTGCTTTCTAGGGCCAGCAACAGTTTTAAACTGTGTGGCTTCAAGCAGTGGAGCTTCCTTCTGCCATAGGCTGCCTTGTCCACAGTCACGTTGTTGGCAGGGTTACAAATCCCTCCGAGGGCTCCGGAGAGACATCACCTGCTCTGGTGGCTGCCAGTACACCTTGGCATCTCATGGCTTGTAGATCATTCTGATTGCTTCCCTGGTGTCCCCTGGGCTCCTTTGTGTGTCCTGCTCTCCTTGACATTCTTCTCCCACTTCCCTGTCTGTGAAGGGAAGCAGTGACTGGGGTTCAGATTCTCCCTGATTTAGTATGACCTCATGTTAGCGTGATGACGTCTTATTTATAAGGTCACATTCACAGATACCAGGGAGACATTTTTGAGGGGTAGAAAATCCCCAAACCTATTAAAAATCACGTGATGTATCAACCTTGTCATCCTGGAGGGGGCTGAGGAATTTCTTGCTGTTTGAGGACAATCTGGGTTCAAAACTCTGTTTTTGATAGCTGGAGATGAGGTGCTCCTCCTGCCAATTCTCCCTTGTTGTCCTGAGCCGGCATGGTGATGTCAAGCATATCCTTACCCCTAAATGACTGCTAAGGACCAAGGCATTCTCTGGGAGACATCAGGGGATGGCACCACAGGCATTGTGGGTACCAGGGATTCATTTTTGGATGTGGAAGCTGGGAGGAGAACCCTCAAAGGGAATGGATCAGCACTGAGAGTTCTTGGGTACCTGAGGCATTTTTTAAGGTTCATCTTGTGCAAGACTGAGCCATGTCTCCTCACCGTACTCAGCTGATGACATACCTTCCTAGCTCGGGTGACAGTGTGGGGGTCATCCTGGGCTCTTCCCTGTCCCATTGTCTTTAAATCAGGTCTAGAATCTCAGCACCTTTCCCTGTGCAATCCATGGCCACCACCTGCCCCTGGTCTCCTGGTTTCCCTCTGGCATATGCCTTGCTTCCTTCTGTGCCACTTCGGCACAGCTCCCCAGGGCTGTCTGCTTCACACTTGATATGGTAACCCAATATAAAATGTGGGCAGGTGCGAGAAACATAACAAATAGTATTAATTATTCAGAAATAATTATTCAGCAATGAACAAAGATAGTTAGGAGGCATCATCTGACCTAGTTCACAAGCTTCTAAAATATTTTATTTACTTTTTAAAGAATTTCATATATGAATACTGTAGCTCCATCATTCTCCTCCCCCCCACCCCGCCATCCCTACAACTCTTCCTGCATCCCATTCCTTCTCAAATGCATCACCCTTTGTTCTTCAGTTTTTATTTTCACTATGCACACACACTGGTAAATTTACAAATGTAACCTGCTGAGCTCATTCAGTGTTGCTCACCTGGATGTGAGTTTAAGGCTGGCCACTCGGGAGTGGGCCGTCGACTGGGATGATCCCCCAGGAGTGGGCCATTCACCGGGATGATCCCCCTCTCTCAGCCGCTGTCACTGCCTGTGGCTCTTCATCCATAGGTGGCTCTTTCTTCTTTAGTGACTGTCTTCTGTAATAGACTGTAGACAGGTTAGATACACCATTGGCAAAAAATATAAAAGATCATAAGCGATCATGGCGAATAATATGAAATCAAAATTTGAAAGTTTAGACAAGGCTGAAACAAAATTGTTGGAAAATATAAATTGCTAAAACTTTAGCCTGAGGAAAAAAATGTGTTCCATATTTATATAACTGCAGAGGAAGTTGAACTTAGTTTAAAATACTTCTGCGGTGAGTGCACCTTACCTTATGAGTTTTGCCTTCAGGTTTTACTATCCAAGAATAGTTATTATTATTTCCCCTCAAAAATTTCAGAAAATAGATTTACGACTAACCTATGAGAAGGATATAATCTTGATATCAAAAGAGGGGCAGTTCGAGAAAAGGAAATCACAGGCTAGTCTCAGACATTAATGCACATTCAAAAGTCCTAAAAATATGCTGGCCAAAATGCAGCGTGAAGCTGTAAAACATATGACTCCAGAGGTTTTCATTTCTAGAGAACAAGGTGAGAAAACAGATTAGCTTGTTTATTTCTTCCGCATTAGCAGCTTAAACAAAAAAAGGTTTGGTTGGCTCAGTAGACAGAGAAAGCTTTTCTTACATTCAGTGTTAATTTATGACAGAAGTTCTTATCCAAACGCCAAAGCAGCTGCTCAGATTCTCAAACCTCCAGCAAACACCGCGTTCCAGGACAAAACAGTTGCGGGTGCCGTCTTCTGCAACTCGCCCGGCCGTCTTCCAGGAAGCGCTGCGTGGAGGACCCAAACAATGCAGTAGGACAAGAAAATGAATCAAAACAAGAGACAGAGAACCAAGAAAAAAGAGAATCAAACATTAGGTACAGAACAATGCTAGACTTGGAAAAAAAGAATTTCTGAGAGTCCAGAGGGAAAAGACACAAGCGGAGCAGTCTCCTAAGGTGAGGAACCTCACTGAAGGTTGTATTGATCTTATATAATGTTTTGAAACCTTGCTGGATATAAGATCAATAAGCAAGTTAATCATATTTGCATACGACAGAAGAAATCAATTTCGTTTTACCAAAATGAAATTTACAAATATCACTGCCAATAAAGGTAAACCAGGAATAAATCTGACCAAATGGATGTGAGATATTTGTACAAAATGTTACCAAAGTTTGTTGAAGGTCTCTCTAAGACACTCTGATAAATTAAAACTTACCACACTTTATGGATAGGCCAATGATGTGGGATTTCCCTCTGTATGCTGTGATTACCATTATTGAATAAAGAAACTGCTTTGGACCTATAGCAGGGCAAAACTGAGGTATGTGGGGAATACTGAACTGAATGCTGGGAGAAAGGAGGCAGAGTCAGAGAGAAGCCTTGTAGCCCTGCAGGAGCCGGACAGAACTTTAGCTGCTGAGCCACAGCCATGTGGCAATACACAGATTAATAAAAATGGGTTAAATTAATATGTGAGAGTTAGCCAATAAGAAGCTAGAGCTAATGGGCCAAGCAGTGATTTAATTAATACAGTTTCTGCATGATTATTTTGGGGCTAAGCAGCTGGGAATCAACAAGCGGCCCCTTCCTACAGGCCAAGACAAGAAATGGACTAACTAATTGATTAGTAATGTTGGAATAATTGTTTATTCTTGTGGAAATATGGCCTCACTTATTCATTTCTCATGTGATATTCAACAATGCATGTTGGATCCAGCACTTAAAAGAGAAAAGAAAAGGTCAGGATGACGGCGCAAAGCTAAGACAGTTTGCTGTGCAAGCGTGAAGACCTAGGTTTAAACCCCCACCATTCAAAGCCAAGTACAGTGTATTGTACTATAACCCTGGTACTGGGGGTGGGGCGGGGCGGGGCAGGCAGAGCTAGCTAGCTTAGCAGAGGTGGAGAGTCTTAGGTTCAGGGAGAGATGCTGTCTCAAAGGGATGAAGACAGAGAGCAACAGAGGAAGATACCTAACCTCCTTCTGTAGCCTCCATATGAGCACGTATGTGAACACAGACACACACACACACCCCACACACACACACACACACACACACACACACACCCCACACACACACACACACACACACACACACACAAGACACACACATACACACCACATACAGACACACACACAGATACAGACACACACATACAGACACACACACAGGACTCCAAAGAAGAGAAACTGACTCCTTGTTTTTTTGCCTTAAATTTCTTTTTTTTTACTTTTGAGATTGTGATGTCATTACATGCTTCCTCCTTCCCTTCCCTCTCTCCAAACCCTTCCATATGCCCCTCCTTGAGACACTGATTTCTTTTTTTGATTTTTTCAAGACAGGGTTTCTCTGTGGCTTTGGAGCCTGTCCTGGAACTAGCTCTTGTAGACCAGGCTGATCTCGAACTCACAGAGATCCGCCTGCCTCTGCCTCCCGAGTGCTGGGATTAAAGGCGTGCACCACCACTGCCCGGCGACACTGATTTCTTAAATGCATGCAAGCACACATGAACATCCATGTATGTGTATATTTATAACACACACATACAAAGTGGAGAAACTAATTTCTTAAATGAGGCTTAGAAGAAATTCTACCCCTGAGATGCCCAATAAAACAACCCATAATGACAAATTGATGCAGTTGATAATATAAAAAAATCTAAATGCTTCTATTTTTAAAGCAACTAATTTGTTTTGTGTATATGAGTGTTTGTGTGTGTACATCTGTGCACCATATGCATGCAGCGCCCACGGAGGCCAGAAGAGGATGTTGGATCCTTGGAGTCAGAGTTACAGGTGTTGGTGCTGGGAACCAAAACCCTCTGGAAAGCAGCCATGCTGAGCCATGTCTTTGGTCCACCTTCTATTTTTTTTTAATATTTTTTATTTATTTATTACGTATACAATATTCTGTCTGTGTGTTTGTCTGCAGGCCAGAAGAGGGCATCAGACCTCATTACAGATGGTTGTGAGCCACCATGTGGTTGCCGGGAATTGAACTCAGGACTTTTGGAAGAGCAGGCAATGCTCTTAACCACTGAGCCATCTCTCCAGCCCCCACCTTCTGTTTTTTTAAGAAGACATGGGGTAAAATGTTTAGTGCCCTTGTTACTGATAAAGGATCAGTACCCGCGAAATACAAATAAATATAATGGATCAATATGAAAAGTGGCAAGTGCCACAAATGGCCGTTTCACAGAGATACCTCCTAAACTGTCTGTGAGGCTTAAGTGAAAATACTAAATTACCATGGAGGTACAAATTAAAATAAAAACGTGGGGGTCCTCTGTCCTGTTCTGCTCTGCTCCCCTGCTGCAGGCTGGTGCTGTGGGGTCACGGCTAGCCTACACCTGCTGCTTGATAGCCACAGCTCCCGTGAGAGTTTGGAGGACTCCCCTGTGCCCTCAGGGCACTACCTCTCTCCACCTGGCCCTTATTGACCTTTCCAATGACAGAGATCTCTGCCCACATCTGCCCTTTGTTCCTTTACCCCAGGGGAGGCATCCATGCCCTCCCTCCCTAATCTTGGTTCTTTCTTGCCAGTCAGGGAAGCCTCTGATCAATAAGTCCTCTTGACGGACACCCTGCTTCCTGCTGGGCCTGGTCAGCACTCACAATAGAGGGGTGGGAGCCTTTATTCACTGAGGTAGGAAGTGTGGGCTGGAGACACATTGGGGAAGGCAATTTGACATCCTCTGCTTTGGAAGACACATTTATCTCACATTCCAGTCATTCCAAGTCCACTCATGTCATCCCAGGGAAACTCCAGGTCCCATGTGTGCTAACAATGATCTTATTGGCAATAGAAAAAAAATAATAAAGCAGATAACCCATTAGTCTGTGACAGCAGTGTGACTAAAGAAATCATGGCTGCATCAACACCCAGGAGCAGCCAGTATAGATACCACAAAATGCTGGTGCACGGGACTAGTGTGGGTAAGTCCTCAGGCAGGGAAAGCTGGCCAGAGTGCATTGGGGGTGGCACGTTTATACTAAGGTCAAAGAATGTACTGTTTAGGGGTGCAAGACCAGAAAAGTGAAAGGGACAGGTTAGACCAAGCTTAGGCTAATAGGCAATGCTGGGAAAGGGGTCTTTAAGGCGCTGGAATGACGAGCTTCTTGATGCATACATCAAACTATTCTAAGCACACACGCACATGCATGTAATCGAACATGCAGATTTACTAATGCATACCCTGTGTGAGACCCAAATGAGATAGCTGTGTTAGACTGAGCTAGCCTCTATGCCCAGAGACACCAGGCATACAATAGCTGTTCCTCCGGAGCCCTGGCTCCACCCTCCTGTTAGGGGTGACAGAGCTAAGGGGCAATGGGGACAGTCCTTGTCTCTCTCAGCTTCCTGATGCTGCTAGTATCCTGGAGAAACTGGAGAAGACCAGTCACATTCAGCTACCTCTCGTTGCCATGTCAGAGCTAAGCGAAGGAAGCGTGTTGCCTGCCTTTCTGCTGAATGCCAGCAATTAGCTAGCGATCGACAAACATAATTAGCCGGGGCAGCCCCCTCTGATGGGCCTGCGCATCACAGGCCATCTGCTGTCTGTTCTCATTCACCACCACGTCTCGTTAGCTAATGTGGGGCAAAAAGGTAATTAGGAGTTAGATGTGGTTGCATGGTGACCTGAGACAGTCTGGGTGGAGTGTTAAGAAGAGAGGCCATTGCACGCACCTTCTTGCCTCCCGGAGCTGAGCAAGTGATGCCAGCAAAAGGCAGACCTGGGCTGGCCATGCAGTCTGTCTCCCCATGGAGTCGCTGAAATGGTTAGGGTTTGACACCGCTTGGGAGGCCCCGCGTCAGTCATTGTTGAAAGAGATTATTGCCAGTAATTTCCTTAATGCTACCAATTGTCCCCAGAGGCCCCTACAAGATTCAGCTCTTTTCTTCTGGAGTCTCAAGTGCTAGTGCGTTCCTCAGCGACTGGACTGGTCAGAGAGGCTGTCACCCAGGGGTTTCTGGGATGTGGGATGAGAACAAGGAATAAGGAGTTTACTGCTATTGGCTTCAGCCTCCCAGACTTGCTGTTATAATGTCAGAGTTAGAATTAATGTTAGGGTCAAGGTAGGGTTCAGGGGTGAGGTTACTGATTAGGGTTATTTCTTAGGGTTGGATGTAGGGTTCAGAGCAGGGTTATAATGTCTCTTGGAAATGCAGAGGCTTTCGAGATTTAGGGTTATTGGTTACAGTTAAAGTCAGGGTTGGGGTTAGAGTTAGGGTTAGGGTTAGAGTCAAGGTTAGGGTTCCAGTTAGGGGTTAGGGTTGGGATTAAGGTTAGGGTTAGGGTTAGATTTGGTGTTTTTGGTTAAGGTTAATGTAAGGGTTAGAGTCAGGTTCAGGGTTAAAAGTTAGGGTTTGATAAGTTTAGTTTAGTTTAGGGTTAGGGTTATGCTATATCATTTTATTGTATGGGTTTGTTTAGATTTAGTTAAATTTGGCCTATGGTCCTGGAATGTCTCAGGATGTTCACAGGTTTTCCTGGGGCTCCTGCTGTGAGGGAGTCGAGAATCTTAACTCATCCTTCCTTTGCTCTTGAATGTTCAAGTCTAGAGACATCCTTCTTCCTGTAATACAGTTCTCCTGGTCAATAGTTTCAATTCTCCATTGCTCCCTCTCTTGTAGAATGCTGTTTGCATGTGTAGCTTCTACCAGGGACTGAAATGACTGTTGGGAAACTGATGGCCTGGTGTGATGGACAGTCTCTTTGAGGTAGTCTATTGCAGAATCAATGCTGATGTCCTCAGTGTTCACGGTGGGTACGTGATCACGGGTGTCTCAGGCATGGGCGATAGAACAGAATCCTGCTGTGCTTTAGTTGCAGACTTGACAGAATCCCAAATCACCTGAGATGAGAGTGACAATGAGGGGATGTCTACATCGAGTTGGCCTGTGGGCCTGCCTGTGTTGATTGACACGGGAAGTCTCAGTCCACTGCAGGCGGCACCATTTCCCTAGCAGGGAGTCCTGAACTGTGTGAGTGAGAACAATGAGCTGAGAGCAAACAAGCCAGCATGTACACATTCATTTTTCTCGGCTTGACCAGCTGCCTCGAGCTCCCCCTGCTGTGAGTCCCCTGTAATGAAGGACTATTACCTGGAATTATGTGTAGTGATATTTCATTCGTATTTTAATAAATAAAGCTTGCCTGAAGATAAAAAAGTGAAACAGCCCCACCGGTCAGCCTTACAGTCCAGGCAATGGTGACACACACCTTTAATTCTAGTAGCCACACTAGTTTGCCATAGAAACAGGGCAGTAGTGGTGCACACCTTTAATCCCAGTCTAGAGAGGAATAGACAGCTCTCAGAGACAGTCTTATTCTGAGATTCCTGGAGTCAGGATCACCATTTTGGAATGAGGTAGGGGTAAGAGCCAATGGCTGGCTCTTTTGCTTTTTCTGTCCTTTGGGTTGAACCCCAACTTCTGTCTCTGCATTCTTATTAATCATGCTACAATTATGAACTAAAATAACCCCTTCTCCTTGAAGCTGCAGTTCATCACAGCAACAGACATGGAACTGGAGAGTAACCTGACCCATTAGATGGGGGTACAGTAGGCATAGACTGCCAATGGGATATATCATTCTCATGAGGACAGACGTCCCTTCTGTTTTCCGTTTTACCTAGAACTGAAAAGAGCACATAGCACATAGTAGGTGCCCGACATACACCATCGAACACAGGGGACGGAAGTTGCTTGCAAAGAAGTTTGAAGCATCAGCAGCATAAGAGCCACGCCCCACAGCCACGCCTCAGAGTCAGTCAGGATCCTCCCCCAGGGTGATTGGAACTGCAATACAGACAAATGACAATATTCACAAGACTAGGAATTGAGTTTTAGCTGTATTGTGTGAGTTCCCTTCCTGGCTTCGCCGTAGGTGAGAATGAGATGCAGGTGGCATTGGTGATTCCCATGCTGCTGGGAGGATGAGGCAAGATGGGAGCCAACATGTGGTGATGTAACTGTCACCTATTAGGGTCGGGGATGTCAAGGTAGTGAGTGTCCTGACTTCACTTCAAGGACCATGCCGGAGCATTTTTTTCCACAGGTGGGGGCACCAACACTCTGCCTGGAGTCAGGATGGGACCAAAGAGGAAAACCGCAGCTGTGTGTGCCTCATTCCTGGAAGCATGGCCTCCTCTCTGCCCCTCAGGCGTTTAGTATCTGCGGGAACCAGTGACTCTCTGAACCCAGAAAGAAGGGCAGGGCAGCGTGCAATGTCTTCATTCTTTCACCTGGAGGAACCAAATCTGTGTGACAGCAGCACACCCCACTGGGTGGCACGCATGGTGGGTATTGGCTTCCTAGCTCTCTGTAGGACTGAAATCCAAGTATGGGCGGCACAGTTCACACTTTTTAATGCCAGTTTTTATGAAATGCAGTAAATCAGTGCCCACAGAGGGCTGTCTGAATGCCGCTGCCCCTGTGTGAAAAGGCTGGGCTCCATCTGCCTCCTCCTTCAGTGTCCCCTGAGCTCAGGCCCAGGTTGATGGAAAATGCCCACTTCTTTGTCTTTCTGGAAGTGCCATGGGCGTCTCTCCTAGTGGCTATCTACTCTGTGATCATCTCAAGAGTTCTCTGGCAGATGGCCTGGCAAAATCTGGGAACAATGCCCAGCACCAAGCCCTCTTGTGATTAATGCTGGGGTTTTTATTATGCAGCCGTAAAGTGATGTATTTTACATACAGTGTAAAGCATTATGCCACCATAGACTAAATTACTCTCCTCTGGCTTTATTAATATTGTTCTCCTCGCCTTTGGAAAATTTAAACCCTGCAGATGCTGACCCTGTTCCTAAGGAGTTCGAGAGGTGGCAGGTGGTGCAGGTCTCCACCTCTCTGCTTCATTTCCCCCGTTTTCGTTCTGAGCATGACCTTTTTTTATATCGGTAGCTGATATTCCAGTGGGTGTGTGTGCTGTGGCATGGAGGGCTCAGAGGGTTTGCTGGACCTGTGGTTAGTACAGTACTGCCCGCCCCCATCAACATGTTTGAACCCAGTTCCGGGAGATCTGACATGGTGCCATGGGTATTGTCATGAACCAACTTGACTCCCTGGGGTTTCCTTGGCTCTGCCAAAAAGATGTTCAGAATGAGCCAGCATGAAGCAGACCTGGTAACTATTCAAAGAGGTTAAGCACTGCTTGTGTGTGTATATGGCTGTCGAGGTCCAAGGACCACATTGTGGAGTTGATTCTCTCTTCCCTCCTTACCTGGTGTGGTGGCTTGAATGAGGAACTCTCCTCCTTAGATTCAAGTATTTGCATACTTGATCCAGTTGGACCCTGGACTTATTGATTTTCCTAGCTCCTCCTCAGCCCACCTCTGCTGTGGGATAATGCTCTTGTACACTGTAACGATTTACCACTTATATTGGTTTAATAAAACGCTGATTGGCCAGTAGCCAGGCAGGAAGTATAGGTGGGGCAATCAGACTAGACGAATTCTGGGAAGAAGAAAGGCAGAGAGTCAGACCAGCCAGATGCAGAGGAAGCAAGTTGAGACTGTCTTACTGAGAAAAGGTAGCAAGTCATGTGGCTAAACATAGACAAGAATTATGGGTTAAATTAAGCTGTAAGAGCTAGTTAATGATAAGCCTGAGCTAATAAGCCAAACAGTTTATAATTAATATAAGCCTCTATGTGTTTCTTTGGAATTGAATGGCTGTGGGACTGGGTGGGACAGAAATTTCTGTCTACACCTCTCACTTTGGTATCTGAGTCTTCTCATACTTTGTCAAGTGTTTGGCTGTGGTGCCCAGCCATGGAGAAAAACCTGAGTACCTGTCTATAGACACCTTAAAGTAGCAATGCTGACTAAACTTAGGCATGCTTCTTATGAGCACATCCTGATATCAGAACCCAGCTAGGGAAAAAAATGCTCCCTTCCCAGCGTGGGCAGTTGTGTATTGCTTTGCAGTGACTGCTGGTCAGCAGTCATCCATGATTTGCCATATAGTCCTGCCTCCCGCGGAGGAGCAGTGCTGTGCCCAGACTCCCTCTGCCTGGCATGGGCTCTAACCTCTTCCTCTCTGGATTTGCACAGCAGTCAGAGACATCTTGCACAGTTAGGTCCTGTCAGTCCTTTCTATAGACGCTTTCTTTGGGCTCAGAGGCTACTTCCTGCCACCCTTTCCTCTCCACTGTCTTTTATTACAGCTCAGCCTCACCAACTCCTCAACTGTCCCATGGACAGGCAGCATGTTCCATCCTGGTTTTGTGAGGACTTGGAGTCCATAGTGCTGTTCCCAAGGGACTCCAGTCAGTGCCTGGGACACCTGGAGATGCCAGCATAGATGATCTTCTCTACAACAGGGTCCTTCAGTGAGACTGGGTCCTATGGGACTCCTGGTGGCCCCGGTCAGGGAATATGGCAAGTCTGTGGTTGCTTTCCATAGGCTGCCTGCCCTGATGTAACGGTAGCGAGGAGCCCAGCCTGGCCAGGATGCACTGCTGTGTGGAGCCATGCTCAGAGGTCTTCCTGTGACTGACTACTTGGTTTCACTGGTGCAGCAGCCTGACTGATGGGTGGGACAGGTGGCTACTGCCCAGATTCACAGAGCACTCATCTTCCTAGAGGAATTAGGAGAGGCTGTGCCTTAGGAATAGATCCTGGGCAGGGTGCCTGGTCCTTCCTTCGAAAGCATCTCCTTGATCTCTGGGAAGGAGGGGCCTCCCTCAGTGTCTGTCCAGAAGGTCTGGTGGGAAGGGGCGTAGCCAGCATCACAGATACATACTTGTGGTAACATCATGAATGGAGCTGTTGTCACATGGCTCCAACTCACTAGGCCTCCCCATGCCACCCAGCGGCCCTCTTCAGGAATGCTCTGAGTCAGAAGGCAGAAGAAAAGGGTCCTTATGCTAAGAGGGATCCCAGGCAATGGAGCCCCAAGAAGTGACTTTGGAGGGTGATGGTAGGAGATAGCTAGGACGAGGTTTGTCCTGAGGCTCCAACAACCGGTTGTGACACCCAACCAGCCACATCTGTTCTTGGACACATTGTCCACTACACTGGTCCAGGATAGGACCAGGCACGGAGTCAGCCCAGAGGGTTTGTTGAGTGAATGGGTGAAGGCTTGCCTGGGTGCTGCAGCAGCTATACACCCAGTGCCTCGGAAGGCTGAGCTGCCTCCTGTTGCTGGCTGCCGTTGTGACTCGTGTCTGACTAATACTCCTGTACACCAGGGCCCACGACAGAGATGTGAAGTGTCGGGAGACTGAGGCACAGTACGGTCACTGCTACTGAGACAGCCAAAGAATGTTTCAGGACTTGGTTGAGACATGAGTGTTAGAGCCAGATTTTATCCCCAGTGATCCCTCTCTGTGCCTGTTTGCTGCTGGGGTCCCTGGTGTCCTCTGCCTGTCAGAGCAGTGAGCTCAATGTTAGGGTTGAGGGGTGCGTCTGGGAGTCTGGGAAGGCTGTCATGTTACCTTCTTAGGCTGACTGGGGTCAGTAGTGACCTAGGCCTGAAATATTAAAAAAAAAAGCAGCAACAACCAAGTTGATCAGCATTCATTCCTTCATTTATTCATGGTTTGGGAACTGTATTCTTTAGATTTTTCCTGTTTGTCAATTTGACACAAGTTAGAGTCATCTGAGAAGAGAGAACCTCAACTGAGTAAGTGTCCCCACTGGACTGGCCTGTAGGCAAGGCGATGAGGCATTTTCCTGGTTGATGATTGACGCAGGAGGCCCAGCTCACTGTAGGCAGTGCCACCTCTGGGCAGGCGGTCCTTGGCGGTGTAAGAAAGTGGGCTGAGCAAGCTGTGGATAGCAAGGCAGGAAGCAGTGTTCCTGCATGGCCTCTGCATCAGCTCCTGCCTTGAGTTTCCGCCCTGGCTTCCCTTGATGATGGACTGTGAGCTATATACCAAACGAACCCTTTCCTCCCAAGGCTGCCTCTGGTCATGGTGTTCGATCACAGAATTAGACACCTAACTATAAGGGGACTGATCCCAGAGCCTCGTGGGTGCCGGGCAGGCATCCATCTACTGAAATATGTTCTTCAGTTCTTCTTTGGTAAACCTTTCATTTCAAAATAGGGTCTTGCTAGGCTGGCCATGAACTTGCCGTCTTCCGGCCTCAGCTTCCTGAGTAGTTGGGTTTTCCAGGCTTGTGCCGCCAGACCTGGCTTCTTAGCATGGATGGGTTGTAGGTATTAGTAGGCGTCAGTGTGCTGCTTCGGCCCCTGCACAGTGCGAGCATTGATTCTCTTCCCATCCGTTCCCTTCAGAGAGTCTTCCCTCTAAGCAGCCAGGTTCCACAGCCCGAGGAAATGAGGCTTCGACCCCTGCAGATCGCCCTCACACTAACACGGAGTTAAGAAGCCACCCTGTGGCCCCATAGCCCTTAATCTGTGGCCCTATCCAGCACCTGCCTCACATAGGCAGTCTCAGACCAGGTCACGGGGTGAAGAGCTTCCCACCACCCCCGAAAAGGCATGAGAGTCCAGTGTTTTTCTTTGCTTTGGAAATTCTGCTTTCCTTTTAAACCTCCCCACTTCTATGACAGCTATCTCGTTTTGCATTGAATTATTCCCTTTAAAAATATTCTTATTTGTCCTTTGAAAATTTAATAGATTTATACAACATCTATTGATCATATGTGTCCTCCCTCCCTCCACCTTCCCCTACCCTGTTTCCCACACATCTTCCCGTCTTCCTTTTTTTCCCCTCGATTATTAACAATCCTTCAAGCCCAGCTTGTTTGTGGGTGTGAAGTTGGCCACACCCCAAAAAGAGAGCGACTCATCCTAACTATCTGTGTTTATGAACTTCCCTCCCACTCCAGGTTTGAAAGGGAATCCTCTTTCTCTTTAAGACCCACCATGCTGTCTCTGGTCTGGTGTGCTGCCCTTTCTAGGACTCTCCTAGCTCAAGCCCTGATCAAGGCTGCCCTGGGCACGACTCTTTCCTAACAGAGCCCTGAAGGGGGACCCAGTTCCTGCTCCTCGCTCTTTTCTCTCTAACACAAACTTCTAGCAACCTCTCACCCATTGTCAGGGAGCCTCTGAGAGGGACCTGCACTTCTTGCTCCAGTGTCTGGCCTGCTTTCTGAACACAGTGGGAAATCTTGAAGATGAGCCCTTGGAGCTACTACAGGAGGCTTCCCATTTGGGGGTATTGAGCTTCAACAGCCAGACCCAGTCACTCTAGTTCAGGGTTGCCCTGTTCCACTGAGGCTGCCCTCTGCTGGGTATCAGTCCAACCTGAAGCCACTAGATCTTCACAGATCTTGCTTATCTTCCTTTCTAGAAGATTCCTAAGGCAGGGCCTGCCTCACAGGGCTCAACGCAGCGGCCTTTGAGGTCACATTTGATCATCTCCGCTGGGATGTCCTGAGAGCGTATGGCCTCCTTCAGCTTTCCACCCTTCACATCTCCCTCTGCTATTTCCCCTTTAGGTACTTTGAGTAGTGACCTCTTACTGTGGGGACCCTAAAGGGTGGGGCTCAGGCCTCTCTGGTCCTGTCCTCCAACCACACCTGAAGGCTGAGTCCTCTCAGAGGTGACAGGCCACAGCTGTCCCAGTGGGGTTGTCTACAAAAGCACTCCTATCCCATTGCAAACTCCCCACTGCTGAGTTTCTGAGAGGGCCCAAGGCCCATCCTCACTATAGACACCCTTCATCCTGGGCTGAGTTTCCAAGAGAGGCAGAGACTCCATTTCATGGGATAGCTTCCTTGCCTTTAGCCGGCACGTGGAGGTCCATGCCAGGAGATCCGCTCTGGAGCCTGCTAGAGCATGAAGCTCTTGCTGGCAGGGCACACACTCTCAGGAAAGAACCATCTCACCATTTCAACTAATCCTATTTCTGCAAACACCACTTTCCCGTGTGCAGCCAGGGAGTCCAAGGCAGGACAGCTAAGAAGCAAGAGGCCTTGGGCCCAGAAGCCCCTCCCTGAGCTAGGTCATGTGTGCTGGGCTGTCACAGCATGGGCTGGAGGTGGCCCGTGTTGAGGACAGCTGTGGCACACTGTGGGAAACTGAGGCAGCTTCAGCCACACCCTCCCTGAACCTGGCAGCCACAGAAACTGCTGTTTTTCTGCTCTCTCTAATCTTTAAGTATTCCATGGTCTTGCCAAGAATGCTGGTAAAACACAGAGGTAATGTATATAAAGGAACGTAAAGATTAAAATCAAAGTTTCCCTTGATCCCATTTCAAAGGGTAGCAAGGATTTTCTGTTTATCGTTTATGTTCTTTTCTGTATCTAGGAAACAAAACATCGTAAAACTCAAATGGCCAGGATTTTCTGCTTATCTCATGTGTGCGTTCCTCCCTGTATCTAGGAAATAAAGTGTCATAACGCCAAAACGCTATTATGTCCTCGGTCGAGATCTCAGCTTTGTTTTAAGATAACGTTACAGGATAAATATTTTTCCATATACGAACCTGCTCTTTTTTAAAATTTATTTTCATTTATGTATGTGTGTGTGTGAGTCTGTGTACGTGGGTCTGTGTGTCTCTGTGTGTCTGTCTGTGTTGTCTGTGTGTGGGTGTCTGTGTA
>JAQHUG010000212.1:2959959-2972599 GCA_028555095.1 Dicrostonyx torquatus | reverse complement strand
GAAGACAGCTCCCTGACACTGGGCACTCGGCAGTGAAGAAGACAGCTCCCTGACACTGGGCACTCGGCAGTGATGATTTCTTATGCTAGCAGTCTCTGACTTCCGGAAGGGATGAGGCTGTTCCCCTGTCCCATCCTGTCTGCCCTAGTCTGGCCACTTGCAAGGCTTCTGGAAGAAACAGTGCCCCTGAACATGGTTTTGACACCCTGCAGGTCCCAAGGAAGCAAGGGACACCCCGCCTTGTCTGCCTTTGTTCTTCCTGGCTTGTGCCTACAGTGAGTCCCTTTGCCAGGCCGGGGGCACTGAATGAATCCTGGCTCAAAACCTTCTCCAGGGCAGTGATAGAAAAAAATGGTGATGATCCAGCTGTCAACAGCAGGGACTCATTCATGGGGTCCTATGACCGACCCTGCCATACCCTAAGTTTCCAGGAGAATCTCCCGCAGAGCATAGCAGATCAGTGTCCGTGGCCTGCCTAATGGATGAGCCATTGCCAGCTCCTTGGCAAAGAGGAACAAAGTCCAGAGTCCAGTGATGCAGGACCTGGGGGCTCAATGTGGCCCTAGATCTTCGGAAGGAAGTGGGCTCTCACCCAAGACCACAGCCTAGTGTCCTACCTTGAGGACAGTGCAGGCTGCCTTCTAAGTGACCAAGCTATTATTAGAACTCAGCGACAGTACGAAGCACTCTATTTGGCAAATCTAATCTTCCTGGGCCTATTATCAACATCCCATCACATTGAGAATCGTTCACGACAAAACGCAAATTATAATTGGGTTACCGTCGTAACATCTTAAGCAATAATAAATTGGTCCTCATTTAATAACCCACTTTAAGAGTAGAAACGGTTATGCTAATAGATGATAAAATATCTGGGTCTGTGTACACACAACACCCTGGAAATACATTAAAAATTAATTATAGTAAAATCGATATGATTAGAAGCACAAGTCCTTTCTGCGGAGGCCGTAAATGTGCTTAAGATGTTACGGGAAAGGAAAAAAAAAAAAAAAGGAAGTGCCTTGTGATTAAAGAGTTGTGCAACGGTGATGGAAAACTTTTAATAAATGCTCTCTCCACAGGCAGTTTAGATGACAGATCTTAGAACCTCATCCTCTCTCAGATGTAGTCTTGGCAGGTGATTGCTGCCTCATTGACTGTTCTGGAGGCCTTGAACTTGGCCTACAGAGGCTCACCAGTCCAGCCCCTGGCCTCACGAGGTTCAGCATCCCCAGGTCTGGATGTGCAATGGTACCTCCGTCTCCTTGCATCTCCAGTTAAGATGGTCTGGGTTTTTGTGAAGCAACAGTCCCCATCCTAGTACTAATGTTTGAGGACCAGCCCCCCATCACCCATCCTGCAACAAAAGCACTGAAGACTTGGGATAGGGAAAGTGGGGTCGTTCATTTAATGATTTTGAAAAGTTGAGCATCAGCCCAGAAGGGTGGGCCTGGTGGCTGAGCGTAGAGAATGATAAACCAGGCTTGAGGTCCCTCTCCTCATCGGCTGAGTAATCAGGAAGGCACAAGCTTACCAGCCATCTAGAGTGTACCTTTCCATCGACCGCTTACATCCACTCTTTGAAACAAAAACCCTTGCTTGCGTGGGTTCCTCTCTGTGTTTTATGCTCTGTTTGCTTGAAGGCTTCGAGGCACGGCCTTGTCAAATGTGCTGGTCCTTAAGCGGGCTTGGCTGTTGTAGCAATTTTTCATTTTAAACTTTTGGTTTGTATGGGGAGGCGGGCTGACTAGCAGAGTTTGGGAGGCGGTAGATAACTGTCTTAGTTTGCTTTTTATTGCATTGATAAACATCGTGACCCAAAGCAACTTGTGAAGGAAAGGGTTCATTTGGCTTGCTCACCCTAGTTACAGTCCATCACTGAGGGCAGGAGCTCATGCAGCAGCAGAGTCAGGGCCCACAGAGGAAGGATTCTTACTGGCTTGCTCCCCATGGCTTGCTCTTCGTGCTTTCTAGAATAATCTAGGACCACCTGCCCAGGGATGCGATCACTCACATCCGTCAACGGTTAGGAAAACATTCTACAGACACGACTGCCGGTCAATCTGACGGAGAAATGCCTCGACCAAGGCTCCCTCTTCCCAGGTGTGTCTAGGTTTGACAGAAACTAGCGATCACGGAGCAGACCCTGAGCTGGTGGTCACCCTGCCCTCGCTGTGACAGAAACTTGGCTCTATCAATTTAGAAAGAGAAGAGGTTTGCCCCAGTTCGCCATTTGGAGATTTCAGCCCTTGACTGGCGGCTCCATTGGGGATGATGACGAGGCAGTGATCACTGAGGATAAAATGGAGATGCAGGATAACTGGGGTCAGATGAATGGAAGAGCCTGCTCAGTTCCTAGGCCTCTCCTCTTAAAAAGGTCCCACATCTTCGCAATAGCATCAGGGGCTAGGGAGCAAGACTTTAACATGTGGATGGGCCTCTGGGACTACCACAGTACCCCACTTCCTAATATCACCGTCTTTGGGGGTGGAACATATGTGTTAGGGATGGTGTCATGAAGGCCATGGTACCTTGGTCCTTCCTTGTGGCTCAGAATCACATCACATTGCCTTGCTAACAGGTGCATCTTCCAACATCATGGTGAAGTTCCAGAACCTGGACCACTTTTCTCTTTCTGGAGTGAGCCTTGGTCCACTGGTCGAGGAAAGTCACGTGGTCATGACTCACCTCAGGAGTTGAATGCCTCTCCCTCATCCCTGAGAGATGTCGTGTATCTGAAGACACACTGGTCTGCACCCTAGTGGCCTTGCTAATTGCACGTGTCCAGAGGACCTGGTGATGGCTGAACTAGAGAGCCCTCTGACCAGCAGGTCCCAGGTTGGGTGCTTCCAATCTGCTTTCTGCAGACGTGGGGGCTGGATCTGGGACCTGGACCTTCAGAGGATGCCACACGCTCCTGTTGGCAGCACAAGGTGGGACTTCCTGAGCCATCCTGGCTCTAGAGCTCAGAATCACATCACATTGCCTTGCTAACAGGTGCATCTTCCAACATCATGGTGAAGTTCCAGATGCCATCTCAGGTACAGAGAGCTAAGGATGCTCCCCTGACTCTGAAGCCAGTTCTTGACAGCCCTGGAGATGAGGGTAGGACCTGGGTGTCTCACTGGCTGGAGACTAGGATGGGTCTGCCACCACTAAGACTCAAGCTGCAGAGTCTCTGAGCTGTTGCTGGAAGCTTCTCTCTACCACTGAGGAAAGCAGGGGCCAGATGAGAATCCCAGGATGAGAGGAAGGGTTCACATTGAGGGGAGGTGGCCTTATTGTCTGATGGAAAGCCCTTCTCCCTCTGCTCATGTTCTGCAAAGCATGGATGTGAATTGGAGTTGGCAAGAGTGCTCCAGGGCACTTTCATATTCAGGGCCTATTGGGGTGTGGCTCTGGTGTGTCCCCAGCTCCCAAACCATCTCCAGGTCCCATCTCCAGGTCTCATCAGTTCAGAGAAATCACTCAGCATGAGACCCCCACCCCATCCTGGTCCCTAGGATAAAGAGGCAGGGCCATGCTGAGCAGGGCAGGGGAGACCTGTCTGTAAGGACAGGTCATTCATGACTCAGCTAAGGGAACCCAACAGACCATTCTTTGAGAAGATGGTTTATCTGGCTTAGAGAGGAATTTGGGCAGCACAGGCATGAGCTGTAGGGGAGCACTGGGGTCAGTTAGAGGCAGTGTGAGGGAAGGGGCGGGCAAGGACTTTCTCACTGTGGATTCTCTAGTGTGGGCAAGCTTAGATTGGCTTAAACAGAGGCAGAGGACTGACCTTGTTTGTCTGTACTTGGCCCTGGATGATCATGGAAGATGGGGGTGTCCGTGGTAAAACTTCATGAAGGAGGTGATAGGATGTGGACCTTGGGCTGGCGTGTAAGCCAGGCTCCCGGGCAAGAGTCCTCAACTGGAAGTGGTTGATCCTGAAAGCAGCAATGTTTCTTTCATCTAGTGGAGACTATGCATCAGCCTGGATTGAGCAGAGATTTGAACCTCCTCTGCTGCTGGTGTCAGGAAGAATGTCTCTCTCTCTCTCTCTCTCTCTCTCTCTCTCTCTCTCTCTCTCTCTGTGTGTGTGTGTGTGTGTGTGTGTGTGTGTGTACACAAGTGCCCAAGAGTGCTTGAGTGTTTCAGTATTTACTACTGTGACAAATACCCATGGTAATTGGCTTACAAATGAAAAAGGTTTAGTTTGGTTTGTGGTTTTCTATGTTCATCTGTGGTTGGTTGACCACAGATGCTTTGGGCCTGTGATGAGGCAGGACATCATGATAGCTGCATAAAATCAAACATTTAACTCACAACTAAGATACCAAAAAAGAAGGAGGAGTCTTGGATCCCACAATCCCCTTGGAGGGCATGACCTGCTTTGGTCACTTATTTTTCCTGTGATGTACATCTGTTTAAAGGAGGGAGGTTCTTCTTGGCTCACGGTTTCAGAGGTTCCTGCCCATTGTCAGCTGGCTCTATTCCTATCAGGTAGGACTTCATGGCAGGGAGTGTGCAGTGGGACTGAGCTGCTTACCTTGTGGTGGTCGGGAAACAGGAGAGCTGATGGAGCAGCAGCTAGGACAGGAGGCACCTGCAAAGAAACACCCCAGGAAACCCCATCCTCTACCTCCCACAACTGCCACTTCCTCTCCATAGTTCCTCTCACTGAGTCCATCAATAGATCAACTCATTGATCGGTTTAGAGGACTCATTATCCCAAGCTCCGTGAGATGACTGCCAGCCTTTTACCCATGAGGCCCGGGAGGGGGGGCAGTTTAGACCCAAACCTTGTCAATTCCTACTGCCTGGAGACTTCCCACTAGGCCGGTCCCACGTGTTCCTGGTAGCATCAACCTGAGGATGAAAACCTTTACCATGTGAACCAGCAAGGATGCTCCAGACACTGCAGAGCTGTGGAGGAAGCCCTCTCAAATTAGAGCTGATTGGATGCAGCTGAAGACACTCCAGCCCTCTGTTTAGTCTGTCAGGAAGGTGTTGCTCTCATCAGGAAATGGTAACTTAGGGCACAGCTGACTCTGGGTCAGAGTACCCTGTGAGGAATGGGGATAGGATTGTTTGAGAGCCCTCCACAACACTTCTGCTCACCCCAGTAAGGGTAGGGAGGATGTTGTGGTGGGCAGAGCCCTCTTTTTAGACAAACCTCTGTCCGGTGATAGACTGGGGCCCTCAGTCTCCGTACATGGCTGAGTACCAGAGCCCCTGGTCCCATGACAGCCCCTGGTCTGTCCCACGCGACCGTCTCACCAGCAAGAACGACGCGGCACACAAGGATCCTTCTGCAGTAAGCTTTAATGCTTCTTGAGAGGGAGAGCATAAGCTTCCAGAGCGGAGACCCCAAACCAGGGAAAGCCAACCCTTATATAGAGGCTATCCTCTGCCTAGGACGTGTAGGCTCCTAATTGACTGCTACCCATCGCACGAGATGACGCCACGGGAGAGGCAGAGCACAAAGAATGGAAAATCCCTTCACGTCTGCACAGCAAGCTTGTTTACCACTTGGGAACACAGGATGTCCGCGCCATCTTGTAATGGCGAATAGTGAGTGTGGCTCCTCACAGTTGTCACTGGGTCCTCTCAACTATTCCATCTGTTTTCACCTTGCTGCAGATGGGAAGAGCCCCCTGCACGCCCAGGAATGCCCATGTTCACACACGTAGCCCCAGGCCAGGGATGTTCAGTGTGGCACCTGTCCAGTTAGAGCCTGGCTAGAGACAGCTGCTACAGGAGACGTTCCCACAAGGGCTGCTGTGAGGAGCACCGCTACAGAAGAGCTCGAGAATCACGGACAGAATAGCTGATGATAACTTTTAATTTGTCAGGAGTCTTTCCGCTTTGGATATTTCCATTTCCCAGGCTCCGTTGGCCACTGCTCAAGTTCTCCTCCTCTGATTCATGACAAGGCACCATCTGGGTCAACAAGAAATCCACATCTCTAGGTGAAGGAGCTTTTAGGAATAAATCCAAATAAAACTTTCCCAAGTCATACTCAATCACACGTTCGCTGGATCCAACCCCAGCCCGGGGCCCTGGTTTACAGACCGTTAGTATATCTTGGAATTTGCCGGCTTATCCTTTGTATTTATGTAGCTCATACATCTCCCTTGACTGGTGGGGTGTCTCCATAAATACTGGGCGCAGTAGTGCGGGCATGTGGGCTGGCAGGCAATGGGGGCTTTCATATTTCACCCGTGGCTGAACGGAAGGAGATGGATTGAGGTCCTGGATGCATGCGCAGGGCTGCGTGGTGCTGAGGCCCAGAGTTGCAATGCAGTCCTTCTTTGCTGCGATGCCACGTGTTCCTCCACTCCGCCCAAAGGCTGGGTGATAGCTCTGCTTCAGATGGGGAGGCCTGGAAGACATTCATCATCCTTGCCTGAACCCTTAGTGGTGAGCGAAGATGATGAAGTTTAGAAAAGGTTGTGAATCTAAAGACATCCTGTGCAAGAGACACTGGGAGTCCAGCCTCAGGCTTGGTGACCCCAAGCGCAGCCGCTAAACTAACAAACCTGGTGTCTAAAGTTAAAAAAAAAAAAAACAGCCTCAGGTGCACAGAATGGAGCCGCAGTTGAGGTTGGCCGCCTCCTGGCACTTCCTGGGGTGGGCCCTGAGGTACAAGACTCAAGTCTGATTTGGAATATCAACTGTGAAATCCTGATGGGTCTCAGAGATATACCTGCACATCTCTGCCACGTCAGCAACTGCCGCCTTAACCAACCTTCTCCAGAGCAGGCAGCTTCTGGAAGAATCTATCTCATTCAGCTTGTTCTGACTGATTTAAGAGACAGGATAAAGAGATCAACTTGGGGACGGAGACCATAACGTGCACGTGTCGGGAAGTCAGGCTGTGATGCTCTGTGGCTGTGCATGACTGGGGGCCCCATGAATAATGAAGGACTTGGATATTAACAGGGGCAGCGAAAGTGTGAGACCAGCAGGAATGTCACTGTAAATAGATTGAAGCAGAGGGATGAGGGACAGGGCATGGATAAATTCTTCATAAAAGATGTTACTTAAGAGAGGAGAAATTAAGCCTCCAAGCATCCATCTTCCCAGCTCGCCGACTCAGCCTTTTATAGTAAATTCCAGTTAAATCCACTGGAGCTAGAGAAGGCTCAGTAATGAGGCTTGATGTCTGCTCTCTGTGCAGGGAGAGAGATGGGAGGGGCCAGCCAGAGGCTGGGCAGGCCCGCCAAGCACCCCTGTGCCCTAGTTGGGGAACCACTGATAGTACCTTCAGGTGCCAATAGTCAGAAAAACCTGAAATGAAATATCGTGTCACTTCCAAAAGCAACCTCATCAATTAATCAGGACAGCCCTGGCCCTGTTAGGGGAAGATACATTCTTTCTAGAAGAAGGTTTGGCCAAATTCTTCTAAAAGATGTTTCAGTAAAACTACGCTAGGCAAAATATTTTCTACTTCGGAAAAAAATATATACATGGACACAACAAATGGGCCAGAGAGTCTAACAAGGCATCTTTCTCCGTGTTGTATTTTAATGTTTATATATAATACATGTCTTTCTGCAGACACGAGTACATGTGTATGTGCACTTGACGGATAGATGGATACATAGTTGCATGGCAGAGTGATGCATGGGCGTGGGGATGGATAGATAGATGGGTGCATGGAGAGATGATAGACAAATACAAATACACAGATAGGCAGGCAATGGGTACATATATATGTGCGCATGTGCGTGTGTGCATGTGTGCTCATGCGCATGCACACACACGCATAGATGGATGTGAAGAGAAGAAAGGCAGAAGAGTAAGAGAAAGATCAAGAGGAGAAAAATTCTTCTGAACAAAAAAGAACCTCTGCTCCCTGGGGGATGTGGCTGCTCCTCCAGCCCGGCCCAACCCAGAGAGCAACACAGCTATGTGTACCCATGATTGCTCACGGCCGCACAGTCTAGCTCCCTCCCTGTGTGTTGCTGTGACTTGGTACCTGGACTGCTCTTGTCCCTACTATGTTTACAGTGTCTGAAAGATGCCAGCTTCCACCTGGACAGCAGCTCTGCAGAGGTCACCACAGTTTCAGTCTCTTTACCCCGAGTCACCTCAGCTCCCGTCTCCTTCACCCCGAGTCACCTCAGCTCCTGTCTCCTTCACCCCGAGTTACCTCAGCTCCCGTCTCCTTCACCCCGAGTTACCTCAGCTCCCGTCTCCTTCACCCCGAGTTACCTCAGCTCCTGTCTCCTTCACCCCGAGTTACCTCAACTCCCGTCTCCTTCACCCATGTTACTGCCCAGAAACCCTTTGTGCCTCTGCTTTCCCCTTTGACGGTTCAAGTTACCCAAAGCCAAATACACTCCAAAAGATATGAAATGGAAAATTCCAGAACTAGATGATTTCTAAGTTCCGAATGGCATGACATTTCGAGTAGCACCATGAAATGTCACACTGTGCTGCTCCATCCTTCCATCCTGCTGGGAAGTGACTCATCATCTATCCAGGGACCCGCACTGGCGCTACCTGCTCAGCATCCTTACAGCCTGTGGTTAGAATAGCCTTGGACCCATCCTTAGAAGGACAAGAATCTGGCGCCTGTGCCTGTGTTTAGCCCAAGTCATTACGTTGGCATCAACATGTGGCAGAGGGAGAAGACTAGAGGAGGACACAGAGTAAAGGAGAGAGAGATACATAGAGACAGACAGATACACGGAAAGACAGAGAGACAAAGAGACGCAAAGAAACACGCAGATCCCAGCAGGTGCTACAAGCCACAGCGTTATACAATAACTGCTTAGCCATCCTTTCACGAGCGACTTTTCAGAACCGAGGGATTTGGTAAAGGCGAAATCAAAAGGCAAGACTTTTGGCGTTATTGCTTTGTGAGTAGAGAGGCTGTCCTTTGCTGTAGATGTTTCGTTGTAGCTAACTCCTTTTCTGTTACATATTTGGGGATTAATTCTCACAGTTCAGAACTGTTTAGTGAGAACGGTTTCCCACTGACCAGGCCTTCTTAGGTAAGCGCAGCAATCTGCCTTCCTGCAATTATCTTTATCAGCAGGCATGTGTCAGTATTTAGGCAGGAGCACCCCATCTAAGATACTCACAGATCTCCAAGGACATAGAGTCACTTCCTGCCCAAGCTGCCGCTCTGGTTTACCTCACACAAGAGATTCTTACTCCTACGCTCACCTTCACCTCAGTTCACTGATGATTTTAGCTCAGGACTCTTAAGGACAGCAGAAGGGACCATTAACTGCAACCCAAAGGAAGACCCTCAACACCCATGATCAGAACGGCTGATAACAGCATAGCCCGGATAATTGAGAGGCCTGGGTCTGTTTCTTCTTCTCTTAGAGCAGTAGTCTAACTGCAGACCTAGGCCTGTAAAAACTTCAGCATCTGGTGTATGTGCTGTCTAATCAGGAGCCATCAGCTTCTCCTTGACTGTTTACGTAGGTTGCCTGGTTACCTGGTATCCTCTATGGATAGTGGAGAAAAGAAGCAGCGTGCTAATTTAAACAATCCATGCCCTCTTCATAATATTACTGAAAATAAACCTTTTAACCTTTTATCTACCGCCTAAAAATGTACTATAGCCCACTAACCTTCCCTTCTAGAGTTCCATGATGATTTATTTCCTTTCTTAACAAACTTTCTCCATTGAGGAGTTTGCCGGACAGACGTGTGTGTGTGTGTGTGTGTGTGTGTGTGTGTGTGTGTGTGTGTGTGACAAGAATTCCAGCTCTGGAACCTGCTGGGGCTGGGGAATTGCTGGTTCTAAGGATACATTTCTAACGGGTAGATCTAAGGAACAATGCAGAACTAAGAACAATCTAAGAACAATGTAGAGCAAGAGACACTAAGAAGGAACAATGAGAAACAGTGGATTGAAGAAAGAAGAATAGAGAAATATGGTGTAGATGGAACCTGTTGTGAGGAGACTTCTTTACCCTCAGATCTTTGTCCCCCCCTTTAGCTCTTTATGGCGTCTTTAATTGAACCCTGAAAGGGGGTCTTAAAGGCGAAAACTTCCAAGTCTCCTATAAGCAGGCTCATGTTTGACAATGTGGTCCTCAGCTGGCGCTGTTGGAAGATAAGGCCGTGGAACCTTCGGAAAGTGAGGCCTGCCTTACAAAATAGGCCGGCTGGGGTAGACCTTTGATGTTTAGCTTAGTTCTGGATCCCTGATCTTCATGAAGTTACACCATGAACTCTTCTGCAGTCTCCACGCTTTCCTGGGCCGAGACTGTCTGAAACCGTGAGTTCACACTTTCCCCGCTAAGTTGCTTCCCCGAGGTCACCACATTACAGGAGTAACTAATAGATGGGACTGCGAGCCCTACTCGGAATCTACTAGACAGAGCTCCATGAGCCACCAGGGTGGGGTTATCTCCAAATCTGAGAGGAGCTTTGCAGGAAGTCTCTGCAGAACTTGGGGTCATAGTGGATGCCATCCACCAGGTCACCGTCCAGCTTGGTGGAAAGCTTGCATCCTAAGGAAGAGTGTGTCCCCTGGGGCACACGCACCATGGGTGTGAGCACTGTGAGGAGATGGCTTACTTATCTGTGGTCAAGCTACCCTTCACGTAATGTTTCATTGCAATGTCTGTGCCGAATATCATGAAGGTTGTTCTCACGCAGCTGTTTGGCTGGTGTCTTGGCAACTTTGGAGGAGCAACCCCGGTCATTCCCGTTTAGGAGATGAGAAAGGTCTTGGGTCACCTCACTTCCCTGGGACAGAGTTGAGACTTGGTTTTGTTCTTTGCCCTGAGTTATAGGGCGTGGCTGTTTTCTTGAGATGTGCTGGATGAAGTGACAGACCTGGAAGGAATTTATTTCAAAGGAGGCCCTGAATGGGGCAGGCTACATTACACCGGCTGTTTGCCCACACCACTGGGGTCTGGGCCCAGTGGGCAGACACAACAATGTCATGGTGCCCAGTACAAATCATTTATTGTCAAATAAATAAAAATATCACTACCAACTCGTGTCAGTAACCCCCACATCATCCAGTCAGTGGGGGCAGGGGAACTTTACACAAGCTCATTTGTTTAGTTTGGGGCGATTTCGGTATCTTGCTCTAATTTAATTTGTTGAGATTTGACTCGATTAGAGGGTATTGATCTGGGGTGCCCAAAATTACTGCCATTTGTCAGTAGTGGCTAACTTGTAAGAGCTCACTGATAATAAATCACATCTCGGGCTGCTCAATATGAAGTTATTACAGTCAGGACACAGATGCTGCCCCCGGCTGCCCGTGACAGATTAATACCAGCCAACGTTGTAAGAAGGATGGCTAAGTTTGCTTGTCTCTTAGGCCAGTGTCTAGGACGGACTGCCATGCAAGAGGCCTGGGGCAGCAAAGGGGAGGAGACAGAAATACTGACATCAGGGACAGCAGGTGAACTATGGCCACAGACCTCCCAACATGTCTCTTTGTATATTTATGCTTCCACTCTTTGGGAACATATGGCCCAGAACCTTCTCTCTTCTTCACGATGGGCACTGACTGAGCAGTGGTTGGTCCTGTGGGCACAGATCTTGGCTGGTTAAAAGTCTTGCAGAGCAAATGAACATTGGCTACAGGTTCCCTCGAGCAGTCTCTCTCTTGAGAGTGGTCTGACAGAGTCTGTCTCTGCCTCATTGCTCTTATCTGGTCAAAGTCTGTGTTGGACAGCTGCCCTGGAGCAGGCCCTCCACAGAGAACACTGGAGATGCAGGGTCACCCCATGCCCGGCCCGGTCTCCATGGCTGGAGATCTTTTGTGGACAGTTGGTTTGGTGGGGGCAGTAGGAGCAGTGCTCGCAGTAGGAAAGTTGACAGCATGGCCAGGTGCTCGACAGGGGTGCCTGGGGCTACCTTTCTGTACCTTCATCCTAGAGCTGGCATCAAAGGCCTCCTGGAGAGTCATGGCTGTGGGGATCTGACATGCTTGGGAGGTCAACCTTCCAGTCCTCTGGCTCTTGGCAGCGTTGGTTGCTCCAGGTTGTTGGGGGAGAGCTATCTGGTCAGAGAGCCCTGGGCCAGCTGAAGGCTCTTCTGGGCATGTGCAGGATGTGTTCAGAGCTGCTTGTGATGCATAGAAACCGGGCACTTGTGTGTGAATGTGGTTCTTTTATTCATGAGCTTGCCTTTGAGAATTTGTAAATGACATTACCAGTTTCGCATTAAACAGATTGGCAAGGCTGGGGAGGCGGGGGAGGCTTTGCACTCTGGACACTGTTCTGGGGCCAGGTCAGCCTGTGGGCCAACCGCTTTATTAGGCATGTTAAAGAGGTGCCAGTCATTTCATCTGATCACTATTAAAAGGCTGTGAGCTGGTTGGGAGGAGAAGGGCCTGCCACCCTGTCTATCTCTGCGTTCTTGGTGGCCCACTGGGGGTCAAAAGGTGTTGCTTCCTCCTTAGCCTGTCCCTTGGTGGCTTCTCACCCCTCAGAAGGCCCAGAGCAGGTGCACTGGAGTGTCTGTCTCCTCTGCTTCAGATCAGCCTTGCTCAGCATGCTGGGCTGACTTCCCTGTCAGGATGGAGCTGCCCTGGGCTGAGTTCTGATCTTTGGGAGTGGGGGCTCCATGTTATTCTCTCTCTTCCCAGCATTTTCTCTAAACTGGCATGTGGTGGCCTCACAGAGGGAACTTAAAACCATCCATCCATCCAACCAATCAACCAACA
>JAQHUG010000212.1:2938659-2958641 GCA_028555095.1 Dicrostonyx torquatus | reverse complement strand
GATAGATAGTGAATAGATGGATAGATAGATGAATTGATGGTTGCATAGATGGATGGATGAATGGATGGGTGTGTGAGTGGATGAATGGTGGATAATAACTCTGTATATGAATGGATAGACCATGAATGGATGTATGGAAGGATAGGTGGATAGATGGATGGGTGAATGGGTGGATGGATGGATAACAACTCTTTGGGTGAATGGTATGAATGAACAGACAACAAATGAGCAGACAGATAGTAAGTGGGTAGTAGATGGATGAATGGATGATGATGGATGGACAGATGAACAGAGTCTTGGTGGACTGTGGATGGTGGATGGAGGGTACATGGATGGTTTAAACTGAAGGACAGTTGGTTGATGGAAATATGGTGATGCATGTATGTGTGTTTGAGTACATGGCGGATATTTTATTGGGGCTGTTTTTTTGTTTCTGGCTGCTCAGCCCCAAAATAATCACACAGAAACTGTATTATTTCAAGCACTGCTTGGCTCATTAGCTCTAGCTTCTTATTGGCTAACTCTTACATCCTAATTTAACCCATTTCTATTAATCTATGTATTGCCACATGGCTGTGGCTTACTGGGTAAAGTTCCAGTGTCTGTCTCCTGGTGGGGCTACATGGCTTCTCTCTGGCTCTGCCTCCTTTCTCCCAGCATTCAGTTCAGTTTTCTCCACCTACCTCTATTCTACCCTATCAAGCCAAGCCAGTTTCTTTATTCATTAATCAATAAAAGCAACACATAGACAGAAGGACCTCCCACACCATTTTCCCTTTTCTGATTAAGTAAAAAAGAAGATTTTAACTTTAATATACTAAAATTACATATAACTTCAGTCAACAGAGGTGGATGGATGGATGGACAGATGAATGGGGGATGGTAGATGAGTGGTAAGTAGATAAATAGGTAAGAAGTAGCTTTGTGGATAAATGGTGCATGATGAGTATAGAGAGATGTATGAACAGGCAGATAGTGGATGCACAGTATATAAATGTATGGTGAGTGGGTGGGAGGATGATAGATGGTGAGCGGATGGGAGGCTGGTAGATGGATGGTGAGTGGGTGGGAGGATGGTGAATGGATGGTGATTGGATGGTGGATGGATGGTGAGTGGGTGGGAGGATGGCGGATGGATGGTGAGTGGGTGGGAGGATGGCGGATGGATGGTGAGTGGGTGGGAGGATGATAGATGGTGAGCGGATGGGAGGCTGGCAGATGGATGGTGAGTGGGTGGGAGGATGGTGGATGGATGGTGAGTGGGTGGGAGGATGGCAGATGAATAGTGAGTGGGTGGGAGGATGATAGATGGTGAGCGGATGGGAGGCTGGCAGATGGATGGTGAGTGAGTGGGAAGAGGGTGGAAGGATGGTGATTGGATGGTGGGTGGGTGAAAGGATGGTGGATGGATGGTGAGTGGGTGAAAGGATGGTGGATGGATGGTGAGTGGACGGGAGGACACACAATGGATGACTAGGTGGTATGTGTGTATGAATGGATGGCTCCATGGTGGATTAAAAAAATGAACAGTGAAGAGATGTATGGAATGAAGAATGGCAGAAGACTGGTTGCTGTGTGAATGGATGGGGGGTGGGTGGATGGATGGTGGGTGGGTGGATGGATGGTGGGTGGTAGAAATGAGAACAGATGATGGATGAGTGATGGTAGTTTAGTCTATAAGTCAGATATTTATGGAGAGCCTGCCTTGTGAGTTATTGATTTAGGAGTAGAGGATACTTCAGAGAGCAGAGAGTCTGCATCCTGACCTCCAAGGAACACAAGTGCACCTAAGGAATGGACGAGTGACAACAAGTGACCACTCCACGTGTGGCTCTCACAGGAGGAGTGAATGGACCCTCATAATGAGTTTGTGTGTCCCTGGGGGTGGTGTAGAATGAATGCTAAGAGCTATGAGCATCTAAGAGGAACAAGGTGGAGGAGCCTGTGAAGTGATAAGGGGTGGGGCTGGTGAGATACCTGGCCAGGTGTGATACAGGATATAGAGAATAGCAGGGGACACGTCAGCTTGGGTAGCAGGCGAATACAGTCAGCTTGGGTGGATAAGCTGCTATTTGTTAGAAAAGCAAGGGGCCTGTCCTGACCCAGGATAAGGTCTTTGATTATGCTGTAGTCAGAATACAGAGGCCAGGTAGATGCCGTGAAGATAAGGAAGAACCAAGGAGAACCTTTGAACAGGGCCCTGGAAGTGGCTATTACCTGTCCTCATGCTACTCCCAGGCTGTAATCAGAGTTGGTGATAAGGCAGCATGAGACCCACAGAGGTGGGACCAAACTATTGAGTGAACCCCCGCCCTGCCATGATGGCCTCCTTTCTGTCTCACTCCTGGAAGCTCCAGTTAGACACATGAGCACTGGGCCCTTTTGCAGAGACCTGGGAATTGCTCCTGGAGGGAGGAGTAGGAAGGAGGCTATCCTTCAGTCACTATAGGTTAAAGACCAAGGCAGCTGGAAAGCATCACCCTCCCCTGGCTCTGTGGGGACAGGGAGAATGTGGAGGGTTTGAGTTGTTGAGACCTTAAGGGTGGGTAGGGCTTTGGGAGTGCAGAAGGAGGATACCCTGCTTCTCTGTCCCTCCATCCTCCCTTGGTAGCCACGTAATGACATCTTGTTGAAAAATGTAAGTTCTGCCCCATCTCCTTCCCTGGTTCTGGAGACATGTATGGATGGGTGCCTGCATGGCTGGGTGGGTAGATGCATGGTGCATGGGTGGGTAGATGCATGGTGCATGGGTGGGTAGGTGAATAGATGGATAGATGAATGGGTGCATGGATGGATGGATTATTGTATGCATGGCTGGGTGGGTAGATGCATGGCTCATGGGTGGGTAGATGCACGGATGGATGGATGGATGGATGGATGGATGGATGGATGGATGGACAGGTACATGGTCCAGAGTATCTGGATGGCTGCTTAGCAAGTAGCATGATGATCCCCATGGGAAGCCACCCGGAGGGGCTTCTTTTTTAGACCTCACTGGCTAGTGGAGTAGGTGGCCATCTTCCACTCCTCTGACACCTGCTGTTTGACTTGGCCAGTAACTGAGCTCATTTTTTCCCTAGAAATCTGTCCTTGGCAGCAGCTGGTTCCATGCAGTCATTTCCAAACACGCCTGATACAGTGGCAACTGCAGCCCTCACGGCTTCGGCGAGATACTGACCCTGGTGTTTCATTCGCTGCTAACCTTCAATTTCTGCTCCTGACCTTTCCCTGTGAAATATTTCAATATAAATAATGCAGCTTTGCAAACACATTGCCCTGATTACTTCCTAGGGCCCCGATTCTCTGCGTGTGAAACTCTCTGAAGTAAGTAGTAATTTGTTCTCCTTTCTGGTAATTGCTGTTTTAGAAATAGCTTCTTCAGACTCCTGCCGCAAATTGGCATCACCCAGACTCCCAGTGAGCTTGCCAGCGACAGTAGCTCCCTGATCAGCTCCTGTGGTTGGTGCAGAGCTGCCCAGGCACGACACCCTGACCCAGAGGAAGGGGTGTTCTAGCTGTGGCTATGAACCCCAGGTTAGCCTCTTCTTTTCAGGAGAGAGGATGATGGTACCCTATGCTATCTGGGCCAGTGTCAACAGCTTACAGTACCAACAGGGAGTGGCTTCTGGAGGGATGACAGTCCCTGTAGGAGAATACTTGGGTTTCAGACCCAAGGGACAGTCTACCTTGAGTAGTGGACAGAAACCTCAACCCCTAGCAGGCATGGAGACCTGCGTGGGCTGCTGCAGTGCTGCTGCCTCCCTTCCTCCCCAGGCCGCTGTAGGCCACACACAGTTCCAAGGCAGCGGATCCAAACCCGTTCCTGGGTAGAGTTTCTCTATATGGCACCAAAGCGTCTCTTACCCTCTTATCCCCTGATCCACTCCTCCACCCGTCCCCTCACCTCCCCTCCACCACCCTCATACACACAGCGCACACTCACCCATCAGTATCTACAGGGATGGTTTGCAAGACTTCTCAAGGGTACTAAAGTCCATGTCCATGGGTGCTTGAACTGCGCTGAGGTGGCACAGTGGGGCACCTGTGTAGGCATCCTGCCGGCTTCAGCTCATCTCCAGATAACTTCTGAGCCACACACGGTTGCTGATCTGTAGGCAACTACTTCTCCATATCTGACGAAGAGCACGCGGCAACGAATCTCTACCTCAGACCCTACTTTTTTCTTCTGAGCATTTTCTCTTTGGCAATGAGTTGAAGCAACAGTAACTGAGAGTACGTCCCATCAGCCCCACCCCTCAAGTCCACCTCCAGCAACTCTGCGCAGTCTGTAGCGGCTACAGCCCCCATGGTAACCGTTCTCGATTGGAACCGCTTCTTGCAGATTAAGTTGGTGGCTGGGGAGAAGCCTCCTGGTAGGGGTTGGTGAGTAGTTTTCCCAGTGGCCATGTCCTTAGGCAGCTAGTCAGAGGCTGTGTCCAGCTTTGGTAGCAGGTCCCACGGGCCTAGGGTCCTTCCTGACGCTGCTGAGCATGGCTCTTGTCCCCTAAAGAAGCCTTCCTGCTGTGGCTTGAAAATGAAAGGTACCCATAGGTGTATGTGTTTAAACTGTTGGTATGCCACAATTATTGCTGTCTGGGAAGATAGTGGAACCTTAGGGGGTAGGTGAACTTTGACTGCAGGAAGTGAATCACTGGGGGTGGGCCTTGAGGTTTTATTGTCCAGCCTCATGTATCAATCACTTTTCTGCTGCTGTGATAAAGGACCCAATACAGCTTATGGACGGAAGAGGTTATTATGGAGTGGCAGGAGCGTTTCACTCTCAAAGCCCACCTCTGGTGACGTACTTCTAGCCACGCCACCTAAACCTCTCCAGACACCACCATCACCAGAAACAAGTATCCAAAGTCCTACGCCTATGGGGGCGGGACATTACATCCCAAATACCACACCCTCTTCTTGTTCACTCTGCTCCCTAACCAGAGATGGCCTCCTACTCCAGCTGAGGATGAAGAACTGCTCTTTAGAGTGTGTGTCACTGACCTGTCCCCTCAGTGGGGTGGGACCGCCAAGGTCATAAAGGACAGAGAGCCCCCTCCCTGTTCCCATGCAGTGGCTGAGGAAGAAGAGGCAGAGAAACTGAACCCAGTCCAACAGGTGCACTCAAGATGGACAGAGAGTCCTGCTGCCCAAGCCTCCCTCCCTCCAGGGCCTAGCACCTCCGCCTACCACCTGCCATGGGAATAGAAAGTCCTAATCCTCAGTGGCTGTTTTGAGCCATTTGGTGATTAATTTCCGTAGAAGGTTAAGATGCAACGGGAGGGAAAAGTCGATGACTAATCTATTAAGCTCCTGGGGTAACTTAATTTACATGTTTTTAATGATTTCTTCCTACCTGAGACTAAGTGGCTCTGAGCCCCAGACAGTAGCAGCCTCTTGCGAAGCAGGACCTGGCTCCCAGCAGGAGCACAGGGCTTTCTGTCCAGCAAGAGACACCTGCTCCTTGTGACCTGAGCTTCCTCCTGCAGTCGCTTCCTAGGCAGTCGCTTATGCACTCAGTCTGTGCAGGACAGACATGCCTCAGCCAGTCTGTCTAGAGCCCGAGGCTCTGAGCAAGCTCCCATGACTGCTAAAAATACCTGCACCCATGTCTCCACCTCCAAATGCAGATGCAAGCCTTGCTCTCCAGGGACTACCATGTCCAGACCTCAGAGGTCCCTGATGGCACAAAGGACGAGGAATTCAGGGTAATGACTGACCAGGTGCCCTGGTTACTGACCTATATGACCTCTTGCGCCAGGTGGTTCAGGGCTGAATGAGGCACTCCTTAGATTCATTTTGAGGCACAGATATCTGGAGCCTCCGCTGGGTCTGCTGCTCATTGCATAGGATTGAATCATGACTTCAACAATTCACAAATACTGGGAACTGGAGATGTGACCCGAGTTAGGACCAGGTTGGCTGCAAAGGTAGTCAAGGGGAGGCCACTGTGCATGAGAGTAGCCCCTAATCCGGACGGTTGTGGTCCTTACAAGAGGTGAAGAGGGTTAGGAATATAGCTCGGTCGCTAGAGTGCTGGCTTCCCATGCATGAGTTCCTCGGGGTGATCCCCATTACTGCATAAATTGAGTGTGGTGGTATATGCCTGTAATCTTAGCACTGGGGAGGTGGAGGCAGGAGGATCAGGAATTCAAGGCCAACCTCACTATATACCAATTTGAGGCCACATCAGTCTAGGTCTTAAAAAACAGAAAACAAGGAAAACAATAAGGAAGAAAGATAGCCCTGCTAAGATGTAGGCTGAGAATACAAAGTATAGCCCAGTGCCACAGGCTAAGGGTCTTCAGGGATTCCTAGTAGTCACATGACCAGGAAGACGTAGGAAAGTTCTTCCCTTGAGCCTTCAGGTAGAGGTCAGCTGGTAACCTTACAGGCCAAGCTTCTGAATCCTGGCCCTGCTGGTGGTGATTCTCTAAGGCAGCTGTGCACAGTGCCACACCCAAGAGGGGCCTCACTTCTATGGATTGATGTGGGATTCCCCTCTGTAAGCTGTGACTATGTTTTATTGCCATTGGTTAATAAAGAAGCTGCTTTCAGCCAATGGCTTAGCAGAATATTGCCAGGTTGAAAAAGATATATAGAGAAAGTAGGATGAGTCAAGGAGATGGCATGTAGCTGCCTAAGATGACAGACACCAGAGAACCTTACCGGTAAACCATGAGCCTCGTGGTAAAATACAAAATAATAGAAATGGGTTAATTTAAGATATAAGAGTTATCCAGGAATATGCCTAAGCTATTGGTCAAGTAGTGTTATAATCAATACAGTTTCTGTGTGATTATTTCGGGTCTAGGCAGATGGGAAATGAACAAGCAGCCTCCATCTACAATGGTTGAGATCAAGAATGGCTGAGAATTACACACCCAAACTGGTGGGATTTGTTCTGAGGAAGGATGGGGTAGCAGGTGGGCATTCTGTCGGCTCCTACTGAGCTCCCCCTGTGGGCTGCTTCCCTCCTCCAGTACTGGGGAGACAGACATGCCTTTTAGCTTTCTCAGACTGATTTTCTGGGGCCCTGTCAGGGAGTCAAGCAGGGAAATGTGCCGAGCCCTCCACTAGCCAGTCTGCTCTGCTCATCCCTGACCCTTGGTGCCAGCACATGCCTTTCCCTGATGCCTTCCTTCTGCAAACAGCAATGTCCAGGGCCACCAGGGGAGCTGCTCACAGAAGAGCATGCAAGAAAGAGTTGCATCTGTCTTCTCCTGAGAAGTTCGGCAGCACCCAGAGCAGCCCAGGGCAGGTCTCTGCAGGGACCAGGAGTCATGGTGACCAGAGCTTCAAATGAAGCCAATCTCTATGGGGTCAATGATCACCATGGTGACAGGCCTTGGATGGGAGACGACACAGGGGAACTTTGAGGTGGTTGGTTCTGGTTCTGCACCTTCAGCTCACAGTGGAGTGACACACTCCAGGCACCATGTTAGTCCATGAACTTCTTCCATGGAGACTCTTTGGAGATCGCCCATAGGGGAGGGCGCTGAGGGCATATAGAGACTAGAAATATTGGTGACCATGGTCCAGGACACAGCACAGCCTCCTAGGACAGAAGGTGGCCCTACCCTGAGCACTCACAGAGCTGTGGAGGGGAGTGTGTAAGAAAGCAGAAGTGCAGCCTTGCAAGGGTCCAGCTGCCCAGGTTCCTGTCCTGGCTCTAGCCCTTAGCAAAGCCTGCACTTGGAAAGGAGGTGAAGATACAGAAGTCTCTTGTTATAGAGTGGGCCTGTGGAAGGCCAACTCTGCTTGGCTTCTTGTGTACCTGTGACAGATCGGGACACTTGCTCCTGTCGTGTCCCTGAGTTATTTTATCCTGCCTGTTACGGGTGGTCTCCCAGAGAAGACCACTCAGACAGAATCTATAGCCAATTGAAAGTCTTCATTCTAGCTGAATAGGACTACACTCTGGTATTTGGAATCCAAGTGTGGTGCCAAGCATTAAAAACATCCTGTTATCTTTCTTGGCAGCTGCAGGGGTGGGAGGTGGGGGCGGGGAAGGTTTCATGCAAGCAAGCAGTTTAACAGAAGCTAAGTCAGTGGTTAGCTGGAGGGGAACTTTGCCTGAACAAGCAGTTTAACAGAAGGCCAAGCTAAGTTAGCTGAGGCATCTTGACTTCGGGTTCCCAGAATAGAGTTGAGTAACTTTCCCATCAGAGAGATCAGATTCTAGTGGCTACCAGTGTGGCTAGAAGCAGCCAGAGATGGAGGCTAAGTGCTGGGAAGAGGTGGGGACCCGAATATCAGGCTGTCTCTGACGCTTGGTCCTGCTGTCTGCCCTGTTGCCTTCCATTTGGGGCACGCCACCATCAGAGAGCTAATAGGGGCAACAGTTGAGGTGTGAACACCGCCAAATTCTGAAAGCTGATGCTTTGTGAGAACCTCAAAGCAACTGCCTGACAGAACCTTAAAACAAGGCTACAGGGTGCATCTCCAAACAGACTGTCAGGGCCCATTAATGGCCACACTCGAGGAGGTCCTTGTCACTTCCAGTGCTCACGAGAAGCACAGATTCATACGGAGTTCCCAAGCACAAAGTACAGGAGGAGCAGGCCTGTGGATGTCGTCCGTCTAATGACATCCCTTATATTGATGGAAGTGTCTACTGAATGCCACTGGGTCAAACCTGCAGTGCTCCCCTGGGCCCAGACACCCCGAGTTTGAACCCAGCTCTACAGCAAACTGGATAAGCTGCCTCTAGGACTCATGACCCGTGGCTGGAATCATAGTGACTGGTTCTACCACCCAGGACAGGACAGGTTCTACCACACAGGACCGATTATAAAGTTGGCTTTGGATCCAGGAAACCATATGGAAGTCCTTGTCCCCTTACAAAATGGCTAAAGTCCCCTTACAGGATCCTTCGAGAGTTAAGTGGTCCATGGGCACTCATCAAGCAAGCCGTGAAAGGCAGGGGATGGCCAATCGGCCTGCTAGCACGACCATTGGTCATCTTAAAACACGGCCCTGTCTGTAAGCATGCAGCTAGTTCTGCAGTACTGATATGGCAAAAACATCCCCAAGACGCAACACTGGCCAGAACAACATGGATGTCACCTGAGTGGCTTTGCTTGGAATAATCTGATGGATTGTGGGGACCAGGCAGTTTTGGGGAAGTGACCACAATTTCCAGTGGTTGTCCTCAGGGTCAAACCATCCCTATTAGCCCTATTCCTACTTAGCTCAAAATGACACAGCAGAGTCCTGTGTCTGTCCCAAGGCTGCATCCCAGTGGCAATGTCCAGGGATAGCCTCCATCACATCCCCAGGTCTCTTCTGTATCCATAGTTCTTCCCTGGCTATTGTGAGGCTAAGAGCATGGAGCTGGCTGGGTTTCTCTGGATTGGTCACTCATTGGCACCATCCTCTCCACTGGGGAGTGCCTTGGGGAGTGATGGAGGATGTAAGGATCAAGGGATACTGTGGTGACCCTGTAGGGTAGGGGCACTGAAGGCAGCCAGTCTCATAGAGTCAGGGAAGGCAGCACCAGGGGGTCTGAGCTGTGGGAGCCAGCAGACTTCAGGCACTGAAGGAGGAGTGGACCAAGGCTAAGTTGGAGGCTTCCTATAGCAGTTTCTAAAAAGGCTTTAGGAGCTAGGAAATAGGGACCTTCCGTTCTCACCACTGAGCATTTCCAGCTGAGGCCATTAGTAGGTGACACCACTCTGCTGAACTCTGGAGAACTGGAGAGCCCCATGCCCACTGACCTGTGCCCACTGCCCCATGCCCACTGCCCTGTGTCAACCGTCCTATGCCCATTACCCAGTACCCACTATTCTGTGCCCAATGCCCCATGCATTTCCAGTGCTGCTCTCTTTGAGTCTACCTGTGGGGCAACTGGGAGCCAACAGAGCCATCCTTCTCGGGGCCTTGGCATCGGTCGCCGGAGGAATTTAATTAGTGCCTTTTAATCATTTATTCTAAAATGGATGGATGTTTGCTGCTAAAATCCAAACACTTGTTCACTTTATAAATGACTCAGGCCAGTTTGGGAGACAGACTGGCTTTGATCAAAATCGGCCTAGGGACAAATGGCTTATTTACTTGGAATGTGGACACAGCTGGTGAGTTCTGGCTGGTGCTAGGTGGGTCACTGCCTGGTTAAGGACGCCTCGGTGAGTGGAGATAGTGAGGGCGGAGGCTGCAGGGACAGGTAAGTGCAACACACAGGGCGGAGGGTAGACTGTCCCAGGAGCCATGCTGGCCTTCCTTGTGGCTAGGGACAAATAGTTCTACTACGGTGTACCCAGGAAAAAGACCCAAGGGCAGGCAGCTGGCTGTAGACAGGGGGTGCTGAGTCGGATGGCAGATGACTTAAGTATGCAGGAAGGGGGGGTCTGCTGTGTGGATCCCTGGACTCCAGTGTGGTTTTAATGGGAGCACTATGGGCTTTGGGGATTATTAGAAGTTGGTTTCTTTTCTTTTCCCTTCCCTTCCCATCCCTCTCTCCCTCCCCCATCTCTGCTTTCCTCCTTTCTTTTCTTTCTTTCTTTTTTTTTTGTCTGATGAGAACTGGGGACCAGGACCCCATATGAGATCCTACTTTTTCTAATGACTGGGGTTCTGTGAACTCTTGCAACCCTTCCAGGGGTGATCAGCAATTCTACTCCACAGTGTTGAGCGTTCTGCATTATGATAACTGTGGGACCCAGGACAGCCTGGCCACACATGGGGCCCAGGCTTCACAGCTGCCATGGCAGGCAGCACTGGGTTTTAGGAAAAGCCATAAACTGACACCACCCAGGGAAGACCAACATCTAAAGAAGTACCTGACATTTCAACCACTAGATGAGATTAGCTAAGATCACCAGATGTCCCTGAGCCCAGGACACACCTAGTCCCCTTTTGCCAAGATCCCTAGATAAATGTCAACCAATCAAGGTCCTGAACCCTGGAAATCCCATCACCCCAACCTCTACTATGATACAAAAATCCTACCCTGATGGGCTGGGCACTCTGCTCTCAACCGCTGCGTCAGACCGACAGAGAGTCCAATTGACATACGGACTCGGTCTCCTAGTTGGTTTTGGGGAGACTCAGTGATCTGGCCATAACAATAACCAATGCTCGGGTTTCTCGAAGGAGGGCCTATCTCCTCCTTTCTGCTCCATGACCTTCATGAGGTGTCATGCCAGGATGGACTGGAGACCCCTTGTCTTCATTCCTAAGACAGGAGACTGCCATCCAGGAGGCAAGCATCACCATGCTGGTACTTTGTGTAGAAGGTGTGAGCCCAGCATGGTGAGTGTAAGGAGGAAAGGCAAAGCCCCCCAGCCCGGAGGTGTGACATCCCACCTCACTAGTGTGACACTCACTAGTGTGACACTCACTGGTGTGACACTCACTGGTGTGACACTCTGCCTTTCTTTCTGCTGTTCTTAGAGATCCCTGAAACAGCTGATCTGCCAGCAGCTTTTCTAGAAGTCTTCAGAAGGGAGGTGGCAGCTAGGAATATCTGTGAAGAGGAAGCACCCCTGCTTTCCTCTTTGGGGGTGAGCGTCCTTACAGTTGTGAATAGTGTTAGCCATCGCCCCGTGACTGCTCAGGAAGCCAGACCCCCACCTCCTACCTGCCTGGTAGACATTCTTCTAAACTAGCTTTGGAGAGTCAACTGGTATCCTAGGGTCAGTGACCAAGACAAATGACATGGGGTCATGAAACAGAATCTCAAGAGAACCCAGTTTCTGTGAAATGCCTGTGCCCTCGGTACCCTGCCCTGAACCAGGTGAGCAATAGGACTCTGCCCTCAAGAACACACATGCACACTTGAGCTATCCATCACCAGCTAATGGTGGGAGAGCCCACGCTCAAACTGCTTCATATGAAGTAGGTATTGAAAGCCACTTCCTTAGATGAAGCTTGTAAGACTGGCCAAAGACATAGATTCCAAACTCAGCCGGGCCTGGTGCCTTCAGTGGGAGGCTTGGATAACTGAGTGAGATACTATGTTAGAATAAGCAAGAAAAAAAAAACATAATAGTGGGGGCGCTGTCATGTAGGTCAGTAGGTAGAGCGTTTGTCTAGCATGCTCAAGGTCCTGAGTTCAATCCTCAGTATGGAAAAACATTCCCCTCCCCCACACCTTCCATTTGTCAAGGTGGCTTTCTATGTCTCTGTGGGTGGCCTTCAGGGGCTGAAGGGGTTGGGAGAGGTTTGGATACTTCTCAGTGGCCGCTACTGGGTGGTTTCTTAAATCAAAGTTGGGAAACATGGGCCGGCATAAAAATGCTATGCTTGCGTTTTAAGATAAAAATATGGAAAGTTGGAATTATGTTGTTAATCAATTGGTGTTTGCTGTAAGCCTTCCCACTCAGATCCCAATCTCTCCCATTCTCTCTCTCACTCTCTTTTCTGTGCTCTCTCATAACCCACAGGTTTATAGTCTAGTCTTTGATTGCTAGGGTCTCTGTAAGATGGATGGAGAATTTAAAGTCCTATAGACAACAATCCTCTAGATTCAGGTGATTCATCCCCCTAGTCTCTCATGGTTGATTTGTGGAACCTGCCTAGTGCAACCGCCAGGTATTTGAGAATCCACTGTACCTGCTCTTTCACAGGGCTCTCCTCCAGACAGCATCTCTCTTTCCCCAGAGCTGGCTGCTCCTGTAACACTCAATGTGTCCCCTAAGTGCAGTCACAGGGGTTTCTGGATCAAGCAGGTCTTGAAGCAAATACAAGGTGCTCATCCTCTGCATCACACTGGCCACAAAATGTCACAAACTGAGTGACTCAAACAGCAGGAGTATGTCCCATTCTGGTGTAGAAGGCTGGATGTTTGTCACTTTGGAGGAGCACTGAACGGACAGTCCCGCCAGGTTTGTCCCCTGCCTCCCTCCCCGCCCCAGGTGTGTTGAGCATACCCCTGGCCCTTACTTCATGCTGCTCTTTCTTTCCCTCTGTGTCTGTCTTGGAGCTCCACTCCTGGTGAGGACACAGCCAGGCTGGGGAGGTCTACAGACTAGCCCAGGGACCCCCCCAGCTTCACTAACCCTACTTGCCAAGACCCACTTTCCAAAACCCACAGGGCTCAGAGGGCAGCAGGCTTCAATATGTCTTCCAGGACTCAGATCACCAACATCTGTTGGCAGCAGAAGAGGAACAAGCTTTCTGTGGAGGTGCACAGGAAAACCATCCTCTAGCGGTATCGTGAGGGAAGTTCCTGCAGCGAAGAGAAATTCCGCTTCCGCTTCCGTGTCTGTGGCAGAAGGGTCCAGCACTGCTTGGGGGTTCTAGATGGTTTTCAGTTCCAGGAGGACTTGGGACTAGGGCAAGAGCCATAGTGGCTCAGGGACCAGAGCTGGGGCAGGAGCAGAGTTCTGTGCTCCTGGAGCAGGAGAGACTAAGGAAGCCAGGGGTGTGGGATGTGGATCTAAGGAATCCCACAGTCCCTACATCCTGGGGTCAGGTAAGGGACAGAATCACCCTGAGTTCATGTTCACCATGGAGGCAGCAGTTACCACACACTGGCCGTGTGACCCTCCTGCCTCTGCCTCCCCAGTTTTGATCTAATACTGAATCACCCCAGTTTTGCCCTCAGCACATTTTTGGTTTCTGAATGCTGAGCTGGTGCCAGGTGATTTGACAGGAGACAACCCCCATTCCCACGCCTGCCCCAGACCGAGAAGTGGTCAGACATACCTCCATCCTAATGGCTCATCAGAATGACCACGACCTCTAAACACAGCTGAGATGTGGTTAAAGAGAGGCAAGTTGGGGTGCCCGGCAGTTAGGGGGCAGGGTGAGGAGCATGGGGTCTTTGCTATCTCAGAGGCTGAGCTGGTGCCCACGGAGAGAAGGTAAAAAGACCACACTAGCTATGGCCCTCCCACCCTGCTGTCTACCAGCTGCCCCTGTTCCTCTGCTGTGGGGATGCACTCTGGTCCTTACCTGCTGTCTTAGTTAGGTTTCTGCGCCTGTGACAAAGACCATGACCAAAAGCAACTGGGGAGAAAAGGGTTTATTTCATCTTAATTCCCCAGGTAGTTGTTCATTGAGGGAAGTTAGGACAGGAACCTGGAGGCAAGAACTAAAAAAGGCCATGGGAAAGCTGCTCACCAGCTTGCTCTTCATGGCAAGAAAAGCAAGCTGCCTAGGAGTGGCACCGCCCACAGTGGGCTGGGCCGTCCCCTCTCAACCAGCAGTCAGGACAACAGCCCACAGACTTCTCTACAGATCAATCAGTCAGGACAACAGCCCGCAGACTTCTCTACAGACCAAACTGAAAGAAATATTTTCTCAGTTAAGATCCCCTCCTCCCACATACGTCTGGTTTTGTGTCATGTTAAAAGGAGACCAATCAGAACACCAGGTGTGTGGCTTAGCGAGCGCCAGCCGTGACAGGTGAGTGCAAACAACAGACATCTACCTGTCGCCTCTCTGCAGGCTGCAAGAGCTGAAGAAGTGGCAACCAGGATGCTGACTGGCTGGAAGAACTTCCATGATTGGGGAAGAGCTGGAAAGTCGCAGATCCATGGCCAAGTTGTCTTGTCTATCTTAGTCTCCCTGAACAACATTCATCGCCCACCTCTGTGTCTGACCTGATATCCTTGTGACTACTGGAATGTACAAACAGGCTCCCAGCACACAGACAGACAGCTATATACACACAGATATACACATGCCATGCATGTATACATACATATATATAAACATATCTACCTATCTATCTATCTATCTATCTATCTATCTATCTATCTATAGGCACATACATATGTCCATGCACATGCATGGACATTGACTTGGATATGAGTATTTACACATGCTTGAACAGTCACATGCACACACATGGATGCAGTGTTTGTGTTAAAACTAAAACCAAGAATGGGAAATCTCCAAGCAACCACCAGGACACTGAGTCTCCAGGGCAGTAGGTGCTGGCGCTGAGATCTCGACCAGGTTAAGGCTGGGGCTGCCTAGTGTCCTCTCTGAGGCAAGAGCTGAGCTCAGACCCTGTGGAGAAACAGCAGAAGCAATAAAAGGGTTATACTCACACCGACTAGCACAGAAAATAGGACAACTTCAAAGGAGTGTTAAAATAAGCGTGTTTAAAGTATTTTGGGAGATAAGGGATAAAAGAGACACCATAAAGTGAGAACATGGCATTAGGAAAGAAAAAAAAACACAGTTGGAGCTGATGGAGAGTAGGATGGACCCATGGGAGTTAGCGGAATCAAAAACAAGTGAAATGCAGCTAAATAGGGGCTGGCAGGATGGCTCAGCAGTAGGAGTGATTGCCACAAAACCTAAGGACCTGAGTTCGATCCCTGTGGACCCGTGTGGTAGAAGGAGAGAATCAGTTCTGGCAAACTGTTCTCTGGTACAAGCACAGATGTGTGCACATGTTAAATGTAAATAAAATGTAAAAATAAAAACTCAAATGGAGAGGTTGATTGTAGAAGCAACTGTGGGTCAGCCTACCCAAGTCACAGTGGTTCTGCCTGAACCAACCCACAGGAGCACAGATGGCAGATACTTCCTCCCTGAGCCAACCTAAGGTCTGCCACTACTCCCAGAGACTGCTGAGGCAGAGACACCTGACTCAAGATGCCAATGAGGGAAGGACAACACAGCAGAGCTGGCCACATGAGCCAAAGGGACCATGGGAGGGGGTCTAAGAGGCCTGCGTGCACACCCTCAATAAACGGGTCGGCTTTTGTGACTCACTGGAGTTTGTGTCAACTCTGTGCCTTCTTGCCCCCTCTTCCAAGGGGTGTCATGCCGGGTGTCTCCCAATAGTTGGTAACTGACTAGGGTGGATAATTTAAGGAAATCATCTAGAAAGTAAAGGGGCATGGTCAGCCCATGGGTGTCTGCCGCAGACATAGCTGGGTGGAGGAGGAAATACTCACAGATGGCTGAGAATTTCCTGGAGCCAATGAAAGACACAAGACAGGTGGACAACACAGCTTTTGAGCAGGGTGGCAGGAGCCAGTTCCCCATGAGGTGGGGGAACAACACAGCCAGTTCCCTGTGAGGCAGGAAGACAACATAGTTTTCGAGCAAGGTGGTAGGAACCAGTTCTCTGTGAGACAGGTGGACAACACAGATTTGAGCAGAGTGGGAGGAACCAGTTCCCACAGACACACCCTGCTTCCTGGTTGATGACTTCAATTTGAAGGGACGCCTTAGCTGCTGAGGAGAGCAGGATGGCAGACATTGCTGATAATGAATGAGCCCTGTTTGGAAGATAACTGGACAGAACCCAATTCCTTTAAAGAAATCCATAAAATGACTAATTTGCTGTTTTTTCCTCTAGAAGCTATTTTTTTTAAATCACGAAGATTCTAATCCACTCATATCATGACAGTCAAAACCCACCTAGATCTAAACCACTGAATGTGTATGTCTAAGGTGTGAGACTGGCAATAAACAATTGGGAATAAGCCAGAGTAACCGCGGTTCTTCAAACCGGCTCTTGTGGAATGCTCAAAAAGCTGTGCTGTCTACCTGTCTCACGGGGAACTGGTCCCTACCACACTGCTCAAAGTCTCGTGTCTTTCATTGGTTCTAGGAAATTCTCAGCCGTTGTGCTTTGAGTGTCTCCTGTGTGCTGGGAATAGGCACTGCTTTTGCTGGTTGATGAATAAAGCTGCCTTGGCCTGTGGCAGGGCAGAGTATAGCCAGGTAGCAGATCCAAGCAGAGACAGAAGTGAAGAAGGGTGGGGTCAACAGAGATGCCCGTGAGTCACTGGAACAGCGAGATGCACTAGTAAACATGCCACACCACGGAGCTACAGATACGCAGATCAGTAGAAATGGGTATATGTATGTATGTATGTATGTATGTATGTATGTATGTATGTATGTATGTATGTATGTATATATATTTATACTAAGAAGCCCGAGCCATTGGCCAAGCAATTATAATTAATATTAAGTCTCTGAATATTATTCTATAAACAGCTATGGGGACTGGCAGGCAGGAAACTGGCCCAGCGGGACTGAGTGTGACAGAGAAAAGCCTTCAGGATACATTGTGTGTGTGTGTGTGTGTGTGTGTGTGTGTGTGTGTGTAGGTACCTGAAGAGATCAGAAGAGGGCGTAAGATCCTCTGGAGCTGGAGTTACAGGTGATTGTGAGCTGTGCACCATGGGTGCTGGGAACTGAATTTGGGTTTTTTGCAAGAGCAAAGAGAGCTCTTTACTGAACCAGCACACCAGCCCCATGTGATGGTACGCAGAGATGAGCAGGAAAGATGGTTAATCTCTGTCACTTGTATTATTTTTAATAAAATGCTGATTGGCCAGTAGCCAATTATAGGAATTATAGGCGGGGCGACCAGGCAGAAAGTAGAGGTGGGGCAATGAGAACAGGAGAATTCTGGAAAGAGGGAAGTTTAAGTCCTGAGTTGTGATCCAGCCTTGGAGGAAGCAAGATTTGACTGCCTCCTTGAAAATGGTACCAAGTCACATGGCTAATATAAGTTATAAGAATTAGTTAATAAGAAAAGCCTTAGATACTGGGCCAATCAGTTTATATTTGATGTAGACCTCTTTGTGATTCTTTGGGACCGAGTGACCAGGCAGGACAGAAACCTCAGACAACAGGGACCTATGCCAGTGTGTTTTTTTCCTGTCTCCACATGTGCTCATGGGTGGGCACAGGCGGTGACTGACATCTTACAACGATTCTTTAGATAGCAGGCAAACCGCAGTTCCCCTTGTACTTTATGTCTGGCTAAGTGTGCCACTGACTGCATCTGTGACAGACATGCATGGATGCACTGGTGTTGAGATGACCAAGCACGACTCCCTGTCACCCAGGCTCAACCTTGGCAGACCTCTAGGCACCGAGTTGAACTCCTCTGACCCTCACGCTCATCCTTGCTGCCCTGAGTCCATCAGCCCACAGCTGCCCGTTCTCTGGGCTTGCATGGCCTCTGCTCTGCTCTGCCGCTATACCGACCTGCATCTCCATCATCCCCCAAACACTTTCACTGCCTTGTTATTTGCCTGTCTAATGTTCGAGGCTGTGATCGCCTAGGAGCAAGGCTTGACTTTGCTTCCTGAGGGGTTCTGGAGGCTGAGGTGGGGCCCTGATAAAGACATTTAACTGGACTCTGTGACCTCTCCAATCCATGTTGAAGCTTTGGTTTTTAGCCTGTGGTGCCATGGGGAGGGAGTGGCGCCTGTTGTGAGGAAGTGAGATTACCATGGGAGAGGGTGGTAGGGCGGGACAGTCACACCATCTCCCTCTCTGCTTCTTGGCTGGTACTAAGAGAGCAGCTTTGCTCTGCCATGATGCTGCCGCCCCACCCCTGGGGACAGCCCCTTTCTATGTGTTTCTCCCCTGCGAGGTTGACTGTCCCGGGTATTTGCCACAGTGAAGGGAGGCTCCTGGAGACCTTGACTTCTCCTGAGGCCTCTCTTTTTGTCCTGTAGATGGCCACCTTTCACCAGTGTCCTCATGTCACCTGCCCTCTGAGCCTGTGTCCCTCTGTTCTCTTTTACAAGACCAGCAGGCATGTTGGATTAGAGCCTACCCTGGAGATCTCATTCTTCGCTGGATGGCATCCTCCAGATAATGTCCCCCTACACACTAATGCTCTGAGGTCTTGAGGTTACAAATCCCACACAAATGCTTGAGGGTGATGCAGAGTGACCCCCCACACACACATACCTTGTTCTCTGCAGCTTCATGCTCTACTGCAGAGATCTTGCTCCAGGCGCCATGAAGAGTCCCTGGGCAGCTAAACAAATGTTTACACCGTAAAGCACCAATTGGTTTCATTTGATGCCAACATAAAGTATAGATCTTGAGGGATCTGGATAAGAGCCCTTCAGCCCATGCAAAGAGTTCCTGAGACGGGGCTAGCAGAGAGTGGAGGCAGGGGAGTGAAGTGGTGCCAGCAGTGAAGCAGTCCTGCCGGCCACACAGGATGTCTGGTCCCACACAGCTCGCTGCCATGTTCCCGGGACATGTTGTCAACCTAGCACTCCTAAGGAGGTGAGCAAGTTCTTAGCGCTCCTAGTAAAGGGATGGTTTTGAGAGCTGGGTGCTCTTCCCGTGGAGGGGTGGCTGAGTGATGTTTAGAGACATACAGAGGGTGTGTGCACCTCTCATAGGAACAGTTCAGGTCCTCCACTGAGGCTCATCACCTCCAAGGGATGCAGATTAATGCCCTTCCATCCCTCAGTCAGAGAGCCCTGTCAGCGGTCAGACGCCTCCCCATCACTTAGCCCTGGCCTTCCTCCTTCACTGTGATGAGCAAGACTGAAGCTTTGCTGACAAAGATGGAGGAGGGCAGGGAGGAGGGTGAGAGGGAGGGAATGAGGAGAGTGTGAGGGAGGACCCTGAAATATTTAAACACCCAGCTTCACTGGTCCAAAACGTAATCAAATGTTGAATTATGAAAGGTCTCTGAGTGCAGCGTGGCCACGGTAAGAAACGGATGGGCTTCGATAATTTGGGAGACAGGTCCATCTCTAACCTCCACCGAGTGTGCTCTGGCGTGACTGGCTGACAGCTTCACAGGGGAAGAGGAGGAGGAAAAAAAGCTCCATCAGGATGCTGTGGTGAAATTGAGTCACCAGGGCACGAGCCTCTTCCATTAGCTGAGAACATGGATCTGCGGGGATGGTCATGGCTGTGATCATGGTGGCAGAGCCGTGGGGCCTCTGTTTTCCTAGCTGGGGTTCTGCTCGGTCAATAGCCCCTGCCTTAGAAGGGAGTGGAAGCAGCAGCATCTCCTGGGGCTCTGCAGTGGTGCAGCAGCAGCAGCAGCTTAGCTGGATGTTAAAGTGGACAACCCTATTAGACACAGCCCTCCCATCCATTCTGGTCCCTTCTCTTGGTTCAGGCTTAGGGAGGATGCTTGAGAGCGTTTAAGATGGGCTGTGCTGCGATGATCAGCAGGTCGGGCTGATGGAGCTCATTGTCACTTTGTGCTGGCTTTGTCTAGTGCAAACCCAGTGTAAGTCAAAGGAGCACCTGCGTGTGAGTGGGATCACCTCCTGGGGAGCACCTACATGTGA
>JAQHUG010000212.1:2919944-2936329 GCA_028555095.1 Dicrostonyx torquatus | reverse complement strand
GTAGACCAGGCTGGTCTCGAACTTACAAAGATCTGCCTGTCTCTGCCTCCTGAGTGCTGGGATTAAAGGCCTGTGCCACCACTGCCTGGCATGAACAAAAGAATTTAAGAAAGGATTCAGCAGGAAGCTCCAGAACAGCCTATTAGAGTTGGAGACAAAAAACAAGGTAAGGATGGATCCTGGCAGCTGGGGGAGGAGGGAGGCGAAGAGAAAGCCTTGTCTTTAAAGTCAGGTGTGCAGCTGGATGAAGCACCGTGAGAAAGCCCCGGTGGCATGGGAGCCTGCACAGGCTTTTAGCTGGTCTCTCGGGAGACAAAGAGAAGGAAAAGGAGAAGCAGGCAAGCGCTGGATCTAAGTTCAGAGGGTGTCGATTCCAGACTCCAGAGGGACAAAGGATTGCACCAGGGTCTCACAGTTAGGGATGGGGACAGAGGGAAATATTTCCGAGAATGAAAGTGTGCGGTGAACAGGGAGAAAACCCTGGAAGCACGGGACCTCCAGGAGCAGGACTCTACCCAGGACATTTGCGTAGGGCCTGCCTCTCTCCGCTGTGCAGAATTCTGGCTTTTCTTGAGCATGCCCTGTTCCTCAGATGAAGCCTGGTTGAGGAAGCACTCCCAACTTCTGGGCTTCCTCTGCCAACTGGCCACTTTAACATGTCCTTTAAAAAAGATTTATTTTTCTTTCAGTATGTGCATGTCTTGCCTGCACGTGTCTCTGTGCACCCTGTGTGTGCCTGGTGTCCATGGAGACCAGAAGAGGGCATCAGATCCCCTGGAACGAGAGTTACATGGCTGTAAATCATCATGTACATGTGCTTTCTCTCCTCCCACCCTGTGGGTCCCAGGGATCAGGCTCAAGTCCCTGAGCTCGGCAACAAGCGGCTTGCCCCAAACCATCTCGCCAGCCCCTCACGGGAGTAAACCTCATGATCCACTTTCCAGTCCCAACTCTCTGATGGGTGATCACCTGAGCAGCCCGGCTGGGGCCCAAGCACCCACGAGTGTCTGTGAGGACAGAAGCTGAGGTTGGAGCAAGAGATGGACCAAGGGATGCAGAGGCCTCTAGAAATGGCAGAAGACACAGCTCTCCTTTGTTATCTTGAGACTCCAGCCCAGGACTCCAGCTCTGCCCACCTTCTTTCGTGCTAGGTCCTTCCCAAAATGAAGAAAGAAGGACTCTGTTTTAATGATCTCCATCTGTCACTGTCACTGATTGAGGCAACAGAGAGAAGTAAGGGTGATATCTGCCATTAGGCTAAGCCACTTCTCGTCTGGGCTGGAGGGAGATATGTGTAGTTGGGGGAGAAGCCACGAAGATTCAGGTCCTCATGGAGGCTGGCGAGTGATGGAGGAAGGGGGCTGAACTGGGAGGGAAGGTGAGGCCCAGAATGTGTGAATGCCGGCCTAAGATCACACAGTAGGCAAGCCGGAACATGGTCTCCGCCGAGGATCCACCCTGCTCTTCTTTGTGGTTGCATCTCTATTCCGAGGGTGCCATGAGGTCCCTGTGCTGGGCTCCTAGGAAACTTGGGAGTGGAGCTTGCAGATAGAGACAGACCTGTCCTTGAGACAAGGTCACGTGGACTTGACAATGTTCTCTGCACACTGAGGCCAGCTATTGACCGCTCATTACTCATCCTAACCTATTTCTGCCTTTTGGCGGCGTGAGTCAATTCTCACCATAAGGACTTTTCCTGCCAAGCGAGCAGAGGACCTCGGTTCAAAGTTGGCAGAGAGATACAGCCAGAGAGTGAGTCCCAGCCTTGTCGCTCCTGACCCTGCAGGCCGCCCTGCCTCCCTGCAGTGACCAGCTGCAGGCCACCCTGCCTCCTGCAGGCCACCATGCCTCTTTGCAATGATCAGCTGCAGGCCACCCTGACTCCTGCAGGCCACCCTGCCTTTCTGCAATGACCAGCTGCAGACCACCTTGCTTCCCTGCAGTGACCAACTGCAGGCCACCCTGCCTCCTGCAGGCCACCCTGACTCCCTGCAGTAACCAACTGCAGACCACCCTGCCTGAGACCAGGTTACCACTCCTCTCATTCCCCCTTAGGTGGGGCTCATGAGAAAGAAGATGTAGCACTGCCATTTTATCCATTTGCGACATGACAAACATTTGATGAGTTCCCAAGTGGGCTTAGGGATACAGCAGGAAACAAAGCGTGGTCCCTGAAGCCACAGAGCAATGACCCCCTGGGAAGGAGCAGAATAGGAGCAAACATGAATGTTTGTATGGGAAGGTCAGAGGGCAACTTTTGGGAGTTGGGGTTCTCCTCCTCCACCTCATGGAACGTGGGAATTGAACGGGCTTGGCAGCAAAGCTCCTATACATGCCTGCTCCCCTCCCATCACCATTTTTTTTAACACACTACTTGACAAGTAAAAGTCCTCTGCGTAAGCGTCTTTGGGGACAGCATGATGCTGTGTGGTGCATCCAGACAGCGGAATGGCTGAGCTGAGCTGTTTGGCGATATGCTGGGCTGAAGTCCCTCACCGTGGGGTGAGCAGAGAGGGGCTATGGCAGCCATCTGTGCTTCCTCACTGTGACTGTGGGCCTGGAGCACAGCCACCCTTGGCAGGTGCCCACCTTGAGAATAGGAGGGTAGGGAGTGGCTGAATGCCGGATGAATGTGGGGCGGCTCTTCCTGGCCTTGTGTGAGGATGGGGGAGTTCCTTGCTTGAGGGCGGGATGGGGAAGTTGTCCCTCGAGACTGTAGAGGCTCAGCAATGGGTGACTATCCTCTTTCTTGCCCTCCTCTCCCAGTGGTTTCCACTGCTCTCTTGGTTATTAAGATGTCCGTCTGCCTCTGTGGTGACCAGATCTGAAAATGTCACTTGGTTTCCCTGGTCCAGTTTCTTTACTGTTGATGACTGCCACTCCTGGTTTGTCAGATGTGGGGTTTTGATGCTATCACGTTAGGGGATACAGTCTGATCTTGCTATTCTCCATGAGTCCCATCTGTGGCCACACAGAGCTGCCAGCAGTCCTGGGGTGGGTTCCATTCTCTGTACCTGCTGTGGGAGGGTTCCTGCGGAAGCCTTGGGGCTCAGCAGGGACACCAGGCACTGGGGAATCTCCCTTTGACTCAGTCTCAACGTTAGAGATGTGTTATGGGACCACTGTGGTTCCTTCTGGTTTGACACACTTATTTCCCCATAGCAGAGCTCAGGAAATTGTCTGCAAATAATTGACCTTTTCCCATTCAGCCAGAATGTGTCCTACAAAAACCATGATAGTTGTCACCGAAGGAGCAACTCAGTCGTTCCTCTGTGCCACCCTCTTCCAGTAACATCAAGAAGGACCATTTCCTTGCAACCTCCTACTCAGCCTTTAGACCCAACTCAGGTTACCCCCTCTACTATCCCCATGTGTGATGCTCTCTCCGTCCCACACCCTCACGCAGTCCAAGTTCATCGCTCACACGTGTGTATTCCTCCCCATCCCAAGAGCCTCTGAAGACGTAGGGAAGAGACTGGATTGCTTATTTTTGACTAACTTACATTCATTTTAATTTTTTAACTAAATTCAATTTTAGGGTTTGGCATACAGTAGTTGCTTGAAAAATGTTCAAGAGAATGGCCATTGTTTTGAAGTGTATGGATGGCTATCCTCTTGCATGGATGGCTTGCCTGGTTAAATAGATATTCAAAAGCCCTGACCTGTCTCTCTGGCCCCTGGGCTTGCCCACACTCCTAGCTGCAGAGCTCAGGCAGGAGCCTCTGGAGCCTGCCCTGGTATTCCTGGATGTTCCCGTGCAGGGAGAGAGAGGCAGGATGTGGCATGGGATTGATTTTTGTCTTTATAATTTAGGCTGCAATTGATTTCTCAGGTAGAGTCTTTGCTGTTAATGAAGTGAGGGCTGCCGGGCTCCGTCTGAGATGGGATTGCATGAAAGGACAATTACCCCACTGGCGACAGCTTCTCGCTCTTAAAAATATATATAAAGAAATGAAAATAACTCAGCTGCTGGGGCTGAGCTACAGGGTGACTGTGGGTGGCAAGCAGGTGTTGGCTGCAGGAGTTTCGCGGGGATGGCGCGAGAGAAGGGGAGAGGGTGGCTTGCTGAAAGAAGGGAGTTTTTTTTTATGTCTATTGTTTTTCAGGCCAGGGAGAAATCCCTAAAACCACAGGAGCTGAGGAGAATGCTTATTTCCTGCCCAAGAACTTTCCACCGGGAACTTTTGCCCATTCTCCAGATTGGTGTGTAGCACGAGGGCTGGTTCGTTGGGGTTTCTGTCCCGCCCGGTACCCAACAGCTGGCAAGCCCCAAAGAAAGTCACACAGAGAGTCTACAGTGAGTTATACACTGATTGGCCCATTAGCTCAGTCTTCCTACCAGCTCCCATAACTTATATTAACCCATTGTCAGCCACATGGCCAGTACCTTTTCTCAGCTGGGCTGCTACATGTTGCCTCCTTGGAGATCTGCGCAGGAATGCCAGGGAAGCTTCCTGCTTCCCAAATCTCCTGTTCTCACCTCTACTTCCTGTCTGGTTTTCCCGCCTATACTTCCTGCCTGTCCAATCAGCATTTATTTAAAACATGATTGACAGGATACAGAATTGTCCTGCACCATTGGTGTGACTTCTTGAGGCCAGTAAACAGCTTTCTGAACAGCCTCTCCCATCCTGGGCTTCTGAGGTCACAGGGACCCACCCCTCCTCACAGGCTGTCCCTCCACACCCATGTTTGAGGAGACCCACTCCTCTTCTGGCTTGCAACTAAAATGAGTATTAATAGAGCCATTCTATTTCTAGAAATAACCGGAGAACCAGTGTTCTGAACCCTCCCATTTTGTGCTGGATGGGGAAATAATGTCCCTTGGATGCGTTTCATGAAGGTCTATTTGAAGTGGGTCCCTAAACCCAGTGCCAGCAGCTGTCCCTGAGACCCACTGCCCCTGTTTTCTAGGAGTTATCTGGGTCTCAGGACAAAGACACCCTCATCCCAAGAGAATCCTCAGTACCAGGTGACTTGGGAGAGTAGGTCACCACTGTCATCACACAGAGGAGACTCTGATGTTAAGACTAAGATGACATGGTAGCAGCCTGCTTACTGATCCCCCTTGCACCCCACAAACCACCCAAACAACTTGTAAATAGGATTATCAAAGAACTCAAGCCAAGCCTTGCAGTTCAAAGTAAATAGAAGGTGCCAATTAGTTTTAAGTATCAGCTTGACACAGCCTGGATTCCCCTGGGAAGAGAGTCTCCACCATCTACAGGCTGGGGTATGGGCACCTCTATAGGGGATTGCTTTAATTAAGGTAACTGATGCGGGAAGACCCAGCCCTCTGCTGGTGACACCATTCCCTAGGCTGGGAGTCCTAAACTGGACCTCAGTGCAAGCAAGTGGCCTGCCTGGACTCATTTCTCTCTGTTCACTGGGATTAGCTGCTTTAAGCTCCTGCTCCAATTTCCCCACAACGATGGGCCATAACCTAGAATAAATTTATTTCTCCCCTAAGTTGCTTCCTGTGATGGTCTTTTATCCTGGCATTGGAAATAATTCCAGGATAGAGAGTTAGGCATGCATGGCACAGTGCATGGCAACTGTGGTTCAATGTCTTGGGTGGAACCTCAGGAACTCATCTAGGGATAGCAATTGGTGCCACACCAGCTGCACACATGTGAGGGGTAGGATCTTGACAGGCGTGTCTGTACCTGGGGCTAGATCATCTCCTTCCCTGCTGTATCGAGGTGCCCTTCATGAGGGATACAGACCTTGCTTTTCCCAGAACTGTTTGATTCTGGCCCAACTGTCTTCAGACCAGAGACCAAGGATGGAAGGTCCTGTCGTGTGGCTGGGAGCCTGGAGGAAGCTGCAACAATTGGAGACCTAATTAATGTTTGTTTTATGATGTTCCAGGGAATGATCGCTCGATAAGATAATGCAAATAGAATTTTTAAGAAGCACAGCTTCAATTTAAACACTGGCACAGACAGGCGAAGCGGTGGCTGGAAGATGCTGTTGTGGTAAGTGCACTCCCTCCCCTGCTCTAGGTGCCCTCCTGGTTGTTGGGCTCACTGTAAACAGGTTGGAATGGGAGCTCAGTCTCACCTCTTAGCAAGAACACAGGGTCAGAGGGAGCCTGTGCCAGGAGAGAGCCCAGGACGCCACTGAAGCCCTCTGCCTGCTGTCAGACAATGGGTGGGACTCTGGATTTGAGTCCAGGACACTAGGGGCCAGTATGTCTCCTGGAAAAGCCCAGCTGTGATCACTGTTTTATGATGAGTGCAGGGAGCTCACTCCCCACAATGGTTCAGAAATGTTTTCGGGTTTCACATGGTTGCTTTCAAGCACTGTGGCCAGTGTCATCGCTTCAGACAAGGTTGTTTTGTTACCTTGGTTCTGAGGCTCACAAGTGCGTATGGGCCTCCTGGGGCTAGAGTGGGCTGTGGACTTTCTTCTTCTGGAGGGGCCCCTAGGAGGACCATTTCCTTGCCTCTCTGGCCACCACCCTGCCCAGGGCATCCTCTTCAATATTTAGAACCCCACATCCATGTCCGATTCTAACTCATCTGCCTTCCTCTGGCATCTCACGGCGAGTCTCTGAGAATGCCAGGAGCTTCTCTAGCTTCTAGGTCAGCCGAGTGATCTTCGTCTGCAACCGGAGTCCCTTTTGCTGTGGCAACTGGTTTGTTCTGGGGATCAGGACATGGACAATTTGGGGTTGCTCTCCTCAGAACATGTTATGCGTGTTTATATTGATTGCTTTCTTCTGTATCAACCTTTATATTTTTAAGAGAATGGGGAGAGAAGGAGCTAAGGACCACGGGATACTGCAGCTTTGTCCCAGTGGTCACTAGGACCCTGAGGTTTTCCTTTGAACAGGCTACTTTTTGCTGCCCAATCCCAGCCTGTGTGGCTTGGCCCTTTAGAGCTGCTGGTGACAACCTTTCAGCAAGAATAAGACTCTTGTCATGTTTTCACCCTCAGTATTTGCTTAGAAAGTGTAAACAGTGAGCCATGACCACCCACATCGCACCTGGGATCATTTCAGTACAATCTCTTTGAAGCCTGGATTCCAGGTGGCATTCCTCCGGAGCACCCTCCAGGTCTGTGCAACACCCTTCACATCCTGTGCCCCATGCCATCCCAGTGTGAGCATAGTCAGCATGGGGCACCTGACTTGTAAGAAAGAGTCAGCATCACCACAGAAACCATAGACTGTGCTTTGGTGTGGGCCTGGACACTCATCACCTTTTGGCCATGTGACTTATACTCTGGTGACGGGGCCACTGGGTCTCTGTCCCATTGTCCTCATGAGTTGTTCTCTAAACTGGTGCTGTCCTGACTGTACCCAGCAGGGTGTCCTTATGATAGTCCCATATGTGACTCTGATGCACGTAGGTCGTACTCACTTCCTATTATTCTTTATTAGCCCCCTGTCTATTCTTCTACTTCTTAGTACTTTCATGTTTACTTTAATGCTCTGCTCCTGTTTTGTTCTCTAGCTCCCACAAATGACCGAAAACATGTAATATTTCTCTTTCCGAGCCTGGCTTATTTCACATAGCTGCGAGGTCTCCATTTTCAACCTTATTTCCCTCTGCAAACGATATCTTCTTCTTTATGGCTGAATAATGCTTCATTACGTATGTTCATCTAGACTGGTTCAATAATTAGGTTGTTGTGAATATCAAACATGGTCCTGAGAAAACTGGCCATCCACATGCAGGAGACTAAAATTCTCACACATAAAAAAAAAATCAACTCAAAATGATTTCAACTTGAGACCTAAAACACCTTGAGGTCTGTGCCTAGGCAAAGTCCTCTGCAGAGAACCCCGATGGCTCAGGAGCTAAAGACAAGATTAAATAGGTGGGGTTGCATAAAATTGAGACGCTTCTGTCCACAAAAGCAATAAGAAATATAGAGGAGAAAGCCTGCGGGATGGGAGAAGCTTTACCAAGTACTCAGTGGATAAATACTGAGAATATATTTGACTTCTTTTAAAGCTCCAAGCTCTTTGGCCTGAGTCCCCATTATGGTGATGTGAATAAGAATGACCCCTGCAGGCTCATAGGCTTGAACACTTGATCATGAGGGAGTAGCATTATTTGAGCAGATTAGGAGGTGTGGCCTTGTTGGAGGAAGTGTGCCCCTGAGGGTGGGCTTTGAGATGTCAAGAAACCCATGCCAATCCCAGAATCTCTCTCTTTCTGCTGCCTACAGATGGGAATGTAGAACTCTCAGCTGCTTCTCTCTTCCTGCTGCTTCGGATTCAGCTGTTGAACTTTCAGTTCTCTTGTCTTCCTACATGCCACCATGCTCTCCACCATGGGGACAATGGCATAAACCTCTGAAATTGTAAGCAAGCCCCACTTAAACACTTTCTCTTGTAGGATTTGCCATGGTCATAATGTCTCTTCACAGCAATGGAACACTGACGAAGACACCCATCAAGGTGTAAAGTGAGAGTTCCTGGTTGCAGGCTTTTGCCATGTCTAGAAGACACTATCTAGCAGGAGCAGCTGGCCCTCTGATACTGTTCCCACCCCTCTGCTGTGATTTTCCCTGAGCCCTAAGTGTCAGCTGGAGTTGTGTTGTAGATTCTACGGTTGGGGCTGGGTATCCCATGGTCCCTTGTTCTTTGCATTTTGAGCAGCTGTCCATCACTGTAATAAGAAGGGGGAAATTCCACAAGGTCCCACCCCTAGATGGAGAGATACAGATGATCCATGGCTGCTGAGTGGGAGAATCAGTTTTCTTCAGGGACAAACTCCAGATGGATTGTCCAATCCCAAGCTGTCAGCTCTAAGCACAGGTACACATAAACAACACTTAATGGATTCAGTAGGTTTTATATGTGTTATATGTGTAATAGATTCTTTCCCTTTAAGGGAAAGCCATGCCCACTCCTTGTCTGCCCGCAAGTGCAAGCCCAGTTTGCAGATTCATTCTCTCTGTCTCCCCTCCCAGAGTGGGCGGGTGGGCTTCTTCTGCTCTCCTTCCCCCCTTCTTCTTTCCCTTCTTTCTCTTTCTCTCTCTCCCCCTTCCTCTATTTCCCCTCCATAATCCATCTAATAAATGTTTATAACTTTACTATCCATCTGGTCTCATGCACCCAGCACCCGCCTGCCTGCCACCATTGCTGCCATTTGCCACACGCTGGGGACCCACCATTGGGGACTGTCTCGTGGTCTTATGCCACCCGCAGGAACCCATAGCAGCTGCGGGGACCCCTAATTAATTAAAAAAAAACAACAGTATGTATATATGATAACATTTGTAACAGTCTGTAACAATATATTGTAACAATATGTAACAATAGTAGTTGTTGTTACACACATATATACACCTATACACGTGTGTAACAGTATGTAGCAACACACACACACACATATATATATATATATACATATATGTCTATATGTGTAACAATACTAGTTAAAGAAGCTGAAGTCTTGAACTTGAGAGAGAGTGGGGGGCAAGAGGTGTTGGGGTAGGAGGTGGAAGCAATGGAGACGTAGTACTGCTGTGCGGAATTCTCAAGAGTAAATACATCAGAAAAAGAAAAAAGAAAAATAGAGAATGTGGACAGCAACCCCAGATACTCTCTCTTTCCTGATCTCGGGGACGTGGTTGTCCAAACATTTAACTCAGAGTTTTGTTTCACGTGTGCTAGAATTCCACAGAACACAGACTAAAACATCAGAGGACCACCCTGTTTATAATCACAGACATCAGTGCACAGAGAGCAAGGGAATCTTTAAGCTACACTTTACACAGAGGGGCAAGGGTCTGAGAGGGCAGCAGAAAACCTGCCTTCCGCTGCTGCTGTCCCTCTAGCCAGCTGCTCCTAGGGAGGGGAACAAAGGCAGTCAGTCACTGGGGAGCTGGGACCCGCCTCTCTGGTCAGGTGGTCTAAGCTAGTCAACCACAGTTCAGGGAAGGTGATGTTGCTGCCACCCTTATGAGCGTCCTGCTTCTTCTCCCTTCATCCTCCAGGAGTCTGGACTCAAGCAGGTCTTGGAATGTGGAGACTAGTTAGTGTCCCCAGATACTGCCTGGGCTGAAGCGCTAACTCAGGACAAGCAAAGGTATTAGCAGTGGTGCTGAGCTGCTATTAGTGACGCATGCGCTCAGTTTCCTCTCTACAAGACAGAGTACCAATGCGCTTTCCTAGTAGAGCATGAAAGCGCTTCTATCTGTTCCCCATCTCCTGCCAGACCCAGAATCATCTGGCCTGCTCTCCCACCCTGGTCCCTGCTTCCCGTTTCTGCACACCCTCTGTAGGAATCCCACAGTGTGACTGGGTGGCGGTGCCTTAACCCCTCTCCCGAGAAGGGACTTGGAACTCCTGGTTTAGAATTTCTTAGGGGGAAAGACAATGAGAACATTTTCATTTAAGAGAAAACCCCAGGAGAGTATGCTTCTTTCTCCTCGTGCTACACCTGTGCTACGTGGTCATACGTGGCTCCAGACACTAACGGGAGGTATGATGAGGCCCAGGAATGATGTGCCTGCCTCTCCAGCTACCTTGCCCCAGGGAAGTGCCCACGTGCCGTGACTGCGCAGCTGGCCTGTATTGGATCCTCTGTCCTGCCACCCATAGTTTCCTGGGCCCTGCGGGTTGTAAGGGTGACTGCCAAGGACCCATCTGCAGAAGGCGAATGTCACACATTCCAGCACCCTATCCTGCCTCTTTCCCATAGCTCCGGGGCCTTGCTCTGGTGTTTGTTTATATATTTATGAGCCCGGGAATTGCCGCTTCTGGCACGCTATTTACTTAACAATCTAACAGTAATTGTGGGATAATTGTGCTGCGGTGAAGGAACAGCCAGGGTCTGTGCGGTAAGTGGATAATAAAAGCCAGGGTTTATGGGTTCTGCTACCAGGAAGATTTACAGCCTTAATATTGCGTTATGTAACTCACCGTTCCCAGTTCCGAACAGCCTGGGATTGTGCTGAGACCCTCAGCTGGTGGATGGTGATGGAGGAGATGGGAAGAAAGAGTCAAGCGTGTGATATTTCGCCTTACCCCCCATGCCCATTTTTGGAGGCTCATAACTAGTCCTTTGTCTTGGAGACAGAGAGGAAGGAGAGGTCAGCTCTAGCCGCCAGCCCATTTGGCTTTCTGGTCCTGTCAGGCCATTAGCAGTGGACAATTGGGTGCCAAAAGCAAAGGCAGTGCACACTGTGGGAGACATTGATTTTCATAACACCCTATTTTTCTGAGCTCTGAACATTTTCACAGAGCCCTGAGCCTGGGGAGGGCTTCCTGGCCCATGAACCATTTTTAACATCTTCCTGCTACCAAAGCAGGAGTGTGGAGCCATAGAGTCACCCTTGCCTTAGCCACATGAAAACCAGAAAGCATGGCTCCAAAGGGTGGGCTCATCACAGGTATGCTATGGGGCTGAGCAAGGCCAGTCAGTACCTGGGACTGCTCAAGGCTCTGCATCATAGGGTCAGCCCTGCACCTCTCAGCATGTGTGTTGAGCTGGGATGGGGGGTGGGGGTGGGGCAACAAGCGGAATCTGCAGCCTCTGGAAAAGGAAAAGCCATGTAGAGAAAATGCTGACACTCACCATGAGGGTGAGAACACAGTTCAGAGCAGGGTTGTTAAATCTGGGACAAGTATGATTTGGGCACCAAAGTACAATCGGAATGGGTGATAGCTTAATGGACCTAGGGGTCCACGCTGACAGATATGTGCGTGAGCAGAGTGGGGGAGAGGACACACTCAGAACCAGAACCCAGCTCTCACAGGCAGGAAGTCACCAGAACCCTGTAGTTAGAGGCAGAGCTTAACTTCAGTCAGAATGTTGATAGAAAATTGGAGCCGCCCTCACAAATTATTTATAATTTGAAATCTAAATATTACTGTATAGAGAAAGACATGGTGCAGCCTTGAGGAGGAGAACCCAGAATGGGGCATCATGTGCTTGATGAGGACCATGAGGAGGACTGACAGACACATCTCAGGCAGCCTGGGTAAGCCAGGGCATGCTGGGTGTCAGAAACTGCAGAGATGCCTGGACCCACCCAGGGCAGCTGTCAAGGAACTGTGCCAGACTAGCTACAGTGAGGTCAAGGAAGAAAAGCATACGGAGGAGCTTCAGGGGGAGAAACTGAAAAGATGGGGATCCAGGGTGCTGTGAAGATTTGGGACATGTCTCAGGCTTAGGGGAGGAAGGATACAGAACTCAGAGAGTGCGGTGTGGCCAGCTGTAAAAGGATGGGACAGGGTGTTAGGTGTCCTGGATTTTTTCATTTTTATTTTTATTTATTTATTCATTTATGAGATAGAATTTCTCTGTGTAGCTTTGGAGCCTGCCCTGGTTCTTGCTTTGTAGACCAGGCTGGCCTTGAACTCACAGAGATCTGCCTACCTCTGCCTTCCTAGCGCTAGAATTAAAAGCATGTGCCACCAATGCCTGGTGGCGTCTTGGATTCTTATTGTGCCACATCCATGGCTCCTGGATGACCATTGGTGGCTCTGCTGGATGGGGGTGGCATGCTCAGGAAAGCTGGTGGTAACAACAGGAGCAATGGAAGTGTCCCCTGGAAGGTCTGTGGGAGACCTGACATGGCTCTTCTAGATGTCTCTGTAGGATTAAAATCAGGGCCGCAGGAAAGGTCTGAACAGAGGAAACAGGAAATGTCTTCAAACACACACAGTGCAGGTAGGAGAGGAAGGCGGCCCAGCAGCCCCTGCTCTAGGAAGAATGAGATCACGGGTGGATCTGAGTCATTGCAATAGGTGTCTGTCTGCAGAGAGCCAGGCAGAGCAGCTGTATGTGGAGCAGGTGTGTGAGCCCAGCTGCTGGTGAGCATCAGGGCAGCAAGAGCAGGCCTTCAGGGGCAGGTGGTCTTACAAACCATCCAAGGACAGGATGTCCAGGAGCTGTTAGCTAGGTCTGCGGATGCTGGCAGCCTCCTTGAAGAGACAGCCCGCTCAGTGTAAAGCTCTGAGCTGCCTTCTCTGAGGGCATCCTCTTTTTACCGACCTTCTTGGGGAAAGTGGGAGGACATGGCTCCCACCGGATGTGCCAGGCAGGATGGTAAGTGGCTGTGTCACTTGCTTCCTTGTTAAGGCTTGGATGTACTTCCGTGGAGTGATTTCCTTGCCCTGTAGTCCCCGTGGCTGTGGGCTACAGATACAATTTCCTTCTTGCTTTTTGTTTTCTTCCTTGCTTCATTTCCCCCGTCCAGTTTATGATTGTTATCTGAGTTTGTACCCTGGAAACATCAACCCTTCTGTAGCACGAAGTCCCACAAAGCTCCCATGAGGTCCTCATGAAGTCTCACAAGGTTCCATAAGGTCCCATGAGGTCTCCATGAAGTTCCTCTATGTTGTGGGTTGATGCTTTTGTACACTGTAAAGATTTGTCACTCGTATTGGCTTAATAAAACACTGATTGACCAGTAGCCGGGCAGGAAGTATAGGCAGGGCAACTAGACTAAGAGAATTCTGGGAAGAGGAAAGGTAGAGACACAGTCACCAGCCAGACACAGAGGAAGCAAGATGAGTATGCCTCACTGAGAAAAGGTACCAAGCCATGTGACTAAACATAGACAGGAACTGTGAGTGAATTGAAGTTTTAAGAGCTAGTAAATAATAAACCTGAGCAACAGGTCAAACAGTTTATAAATAATATAAGCCTATGCGTGTTTATTTGGGACTGAACAGCTGTGGGACCAGCAGGGAGATCTTCATGAGGTCCCATAAGGTCCCATGAGGTGTCCATGAGGTTCCCTAAGGTCTCATGAGGTCTCCATGAAGTTCCTATAAGGCCCCATGAGGTCTCCATGAAGTTCTTATAAGGTCCCATGAGTCTTCATGAGGCTTCCACAAGGCCCCTCTAATGTACTCATGAGGTCCTATAAGGTCCCATGAGGTCTCCATGCAGTCCCATAAAGTCCCACAAGGTCCTATGAGGTTTCCACAAGGTCCCTCAAGGGGCTCATGAGGTCCCCATGAGCTTCCATATCCTCTGTAGAGGTGAAGATATCAACATTTTATTGGGGAAGGGGCACACATCAGCAGACATGATCTTATGTTAGGTTAATCTTGTATTGGAGGCTCCCTGAAAACATTAGCTGTGGTTCTCCTGAGACCTCTGCTGTCAGAAGTCTCTAGCCCCATGGAGCAGCCATCTTGATGGAGGGTTCTCCTTCGTGTATTCAGAGAACTCATCCAGAACCTCTGCAGCAAAGACAGGGATTTCCATCCCACCGGGTCCTGCAGCCATTCAGCCCCAAACATAAACTTCTGTCTATACTTCAGGCCTTTTATCCCAAACCTTCACTTGATATATGAGGGACCGTGAAGCGTGGTTCTGGTACCTGACCTTTTGACTCTTGGATCAACCGCAAAGAATACGTGAGAGTAGGCGACCCTGCCGTTGTGGCTGCACATGTGAACTTGGAGGACTGGATGCTCGTGGGACATGGACAGATGTGGTCTGTTCTGCTTAGGTGGAAGGTACCTGAAATAGACTTTCAGAAGCCAAGAACAGAACCGTGGCGGTGAGGCTGGGGAGTTAATTGTCAGTGGTTATGGAGTTTCTGTTCACAAAAAGTGAACTCCAGAAGTCTGCTCCAACACAGGGCTTGTTGCTAAAGAAAGTGAATTGGCCATCTTAATATGAGTTGAGAATCTAGGTATCACATTGGGGCTTGTGAGTGTGCACACACATGCACACACAGACACACACACACTCCATTGATGTGGAGGCATATGCACACAGAGGCACACAGATAGCAGACACACATAGACCCATGCACCTCCTCCATACACATACACCCATGCACCCCCTCCACATATACCCATGCACCTCCCCCCATACACCCATGCAGCCCCTACACAAGTTAGGAGGTGATGATTGCCTTCCCTTGGATGTGATAGCAGGATTGTAAAGTTGTCAGAATCAAAATGGAGTCTTTTGTGTCAACCTCGACAGATGAAGAAAAGCCAAGGGGGTAGGGGCAAGGATTCCTGTTTGGTGTGGGAGAATTGTCTGTAATCTGTCAATCATGTTTTAAATAAATGCTGATTGGCCAGGCAGGGAGTATAGGCGGGAAAACCAGACAGGGGGTAGAGGGGAGAACAGGAGAATTAGAGGAAGCAGCAAGCTTCCCTGGCATTCCTGCACAGACCACCAAGGAAGCAGGATGTGTCCCTGTCCCAGCTGAGAAAAGGTACCGGCCATGTGCCTGGCATGGATGGGAACAACGGGGTTAATATAAGTTATGGGAGCTGGTAGGAAGACTGAGCTAATGGGCCAATTAGTTAATAACCTAATGTAGACTCTCTGTGTGATTTCTTTGGGGCTTGCCGGCTATGGGGTACCGGGTGGGACATTAACCCCAACAAGCAGGCCCCTTATGTTACACCTGTTTCACTGCTCACCCCCGAAAAGTGCCTTAATCCACCCAGTTTTCTTTGCAGCCTCCCACCCTGAGGTTCTTCAGCACCCAAGCACTGCCTAGGAATGTCTGTGACGACAGGCAGCCAGTGTCATGGAGTGCACGCGTGTCTGTAGAATCCTCAGGATATATACATGGTGTGCAACCCTATCCCCCCCTTTTTTTTTCAGTGCTTAGGGACCAAGCCTAGGGCCCTTTGCACAGGCAGTAAGGATTCCACCACCCAGCTACACCTAGCACTCTTCGGCCCAGTCAGGTTTCTCTCTAGCCGGACAGGGCTTAAGTCTGCTGCGCTTGTGCTTCTATCTCTAATTGCTGGGTCACAGGTAGGGGCTACATCCCATGCGACTTTCATAGCACTGTATCTCAGCAAAGCAAGGGAGAAGAAGGGTGTTTCCCACTGCACCCCAGGCTGAGAGTCAGGGTCCACACCCGGTCACAGGCTGTCCAGTTAGCAGTGACAGGCGCCCTATGTAGGGATTGGTGATTCCACTTTTGCTGCTCATAGCTGAGTCCATGTAGGGAGATTTAGGGCCTTCCTGCCCCCACCACCCCTGTCCTGCTGCCCCAATGACTCTTTTTAATGTTACTTTTCTTTTTTTTTCTTTTTTTATTGATTTTTATCAAGCTCTATATTTTTCTCTGCTCCCTTCCCTGCCTCCCCCTTCCCCCTTCAATCCTCCCGCAAGGTCCCCATGCTCCCAATTTACTCAGTAGATCTTGTCTTTTTCTACTTCCCATGTAGGTCTCTCTTAGGGTCCGCATTGTTGTCTAAGTTCTCTGGGATTGTGGTTTGTAGGCTGATTTTCTTTGCTTTATGTTTAAAAACCACCTATGAGTGAGTACATGTGACAGTTGTCTTTCTGTGTCTGGGTTACCTCACTCAAAATAATGTTTTCTAGTTCCATCCAATTTCTTGCAAAATTCAAGCTGTCATTATTTTTTTCTGCTGTGTAGTACTCCATTGTGTAAATGTACCACATTTTCCTTATCCATTCTTC
>JAQHUG010000212.1:2890175-2919933 GCA_028555095.1 Dicrostonyx torquatus | reverse complement strand
TATCCATTCTTCTGTCGAGGGGCATTTAGGTTGTTTCCAGGTTCTGGCTATGACAAACAATGCTGCTATGAACATAGTTGAGCACATGTCCTTGAGGCACGATTGAGCATCCTTTGGATATATACCCAAAAGTGGTATTACTGAGTCTTGAGGAAGGTTGTTTCCTAATTTTCTGAGAAATCGCCACACTGACATCTAAAGGGGTTGTACCAACTTGCATTCCCACCAGCAATGCAGAAGTGTTCTGTTCCCCTTTCCTCACAACCTCTCCAGCATAAGTTGTCATCAGTGTTTTTGATCTTGGCCATTTTTACAGGTGTAAGATGGAATCTCAGAGTTGTTTTGATTTGCATTTCTCTAATGACTAAGGATGCTGAACATTTCCTTAAGTGCCTTTCAGCCATTTTAGATTCCTCTGTTGAGAGTTCTCTGTTTAGGTCTGTACCCCATTATTTTATTGGATTATTTGCTCTTTTATGATCAATTTCTTGAGTTCTTTGTATATTTTGGAGATCAGACCTCTGTCTGATGTGGCCCCCAATGACTCTTGCTTGGTGTGACTGTAGCCAGCTCATGCAACCTCATAAACCAGGTGAAGGTTCAGGTGTAGCTACCTGGAGAGGGAAGTATTAGGTATTGCGACCAAGCCCGGCCACCTGGTCACCTGGTCACCTGGCCCAAGCTACTGGAACAGCCTGAGGAGTAAGAACAGAGACCACAGAAGACTCCTTCACTGGAGTGCTGTGGAACAGGGTCCCTGCAGTTGCAGCCTGAGGCTGCAGGCAAGGACAACGGTGGAAGAGCCACTGTCTAAGACTCCAGAGGCCGCTGAAGTGTGGCAGGACTGCTCCTTCTGTAGGCTCTGGGGGGAGGCCCTTCCTATTCCTGCCAGGTCCTGGTGGCGGTGGTTGCAGGCAGTCTTCGACTCCATGCTCCACCATTCCATCTGTCTGTACCTGGCCTGTCCGCTCGCCTTCGTCTGGGTGTCTCAAGTGGTCTTTGTATAAGGATGCTGGGACTGGCTGTCCTCCTGGATAGCCCAGAGTACCATCAAGGTCCCTGACTTGGTTAAATAGGAGCTGGCATTCAGTGTACCTCGGAGTGTGTGGCACTCTTCCAGCCGGGGCTGGGGCTGCCTGCAGCTTTGTCTGTAACAGGCAGATGATTTCTGGACACTGTGTACAGTCCTGAAGGTCATCTCTTTCTTCATCTGGAAGGCTATGATCTTCTACTTCCTGAAGGTCATGCTCTTCACTCTGGGCCAATATCTGCTGAGCAACCCTCAGAGAGTTTAGTCAGAGGGCGCGTACACAGAGGCTGGAACACTCAGAGAGCATGCTCAGTCTACACTCAGCACTGGTCAGGTGGTTGAGCAACAAGAGTAACTCAAAGGCTTGGCAGTTGTTGGCCCTGGATTGGTAGCTTTGGGATTGATTACTTTACTGCGTGGGGTACTTGGAGGTGGGAGGGCAGAGAGTTGCCTGGGGGACAGCCTGGGCTAACGAATGGAGCTGATCTGACTGCAGTGGGCACGGCTGGAGTGCAGGGACCCAGGGTCTCACTAGCAGCGGGGTGAGCTGGTGAATCTTATAGGAGCTCCCTGTCTCTGCAAACAGCGCCTGTGTCCAGCCTGCTCTGGCTGTTCTTCCCGAGTAGCAGTCAAACATGTCTGGTATCTCCGTTGCCAACTGAGTGGTTTAGGAAGCAGGCAGTCTCTTGGTGGGCTCTGGGATGGAGTGAAAGATTTTAACAGGATATGCCACAGCTTGGAGAGCCGGCTGGCTTCCAACTGGATGTGTCCGTGTTGGCCTTGGTTCCATTTTGGATCTCATTTTCAGGATTTAATGCTGATTATGAACAAGGTACTGTGAGAGGAAGAGAACCATTTTCTTTGCAGCTGGAGGCTAAACCTTCTAGCAACTCCCGCGCGGCACCTCCTCTGCTTTGGAAGGAGAGTGGCTGCCTAAGCCAGACCTCTCACTGGCAAGAATTTTGTCCTCAGTCGGATGGACATATGTTTCCAGTCCCTTCATCAGAGGGATTTTGCTTGTTATTTCCTCAAAGCCAAGACCGAGAAATTGAGTCTAAGCTTCTGGTGTTTAGAAGATGCGTCCCTGTGTGTAAGGCTCATGTCCGCCCTTGCTTCCATTTTCCTTCCTTTCTTCATTTTCCCCCTTTTTCTCCCCCTCCTTCCCTTCTTCCTCATTTTCCTCTCCGGGTGTTCTCATCCTCTCTTCCTCCTTTATTTCCCCTTTCCTCCTTGGCCGGCCACCATCTACCACAAAACACTCTCCAGTGTGCGTTTTGTTTACAAATCAGCGAATCTCTCTGGGGCTGGCATACACCAGGACTGTTTACGAGTGTCACCAGTGACTGTCAGCTCTCTCAGGGCAACGTGAGTCCAGCAGTTTTATGGGAAAGAAGAAGAACCTGGGACGGGGTCCGGCTTGGGTCTGGGTCTGCCCTGCTACCGGGAGATACGAGTCTGGGGCCAGCTGCAGCTGCTCTCAGGGCTTCTGTCCTCCTGCGGGCTCAGCACCATCTCCGTGCTTGGCTCCAGCTTGTGATCTCTGTGTTCCTTCGCACCGGAGTTCCTTCGAGGCTCAGCACAATGCCCACCCTGCCGAGCACAGAATACACAGCTTTCTTCCTCCGTTATGTAATAAGTCTGATTTGGGATCTCCACAGGAGCCTCTTTTCTTCAGTGCCATTATGTCTTTAGGGGTCAAAATGCCCTCTACCCGGGTTGCCCTGTCACCTGCTCTGAGCTCAAATTTAGCTTCAATGCCTCTGTGAAGCCTGTGCGGTTCCCAGCCGGCAAGCAGCACTCCTGAAAGCCTCCGCGAGGGCAGAGTCCAGCGGGCAGTGGGCACTCAGAGCTCAGGTAGGACAAAGGAAAGGACATGTTTAGAATGGATTCAGATTCTGAGAATCTGGTCACCCAAGTTTCGTCGTGATTGTGTACCTCTTTGGGGAGGCGTGACCGTGTAGAAGTGGGAGAGACCCCGTTGAGGCAAGCAGTGGGTTTGGGCACTAGAGGCCTGTGCCCTCTAGAAGCTCATGCGGGGGGAGAGTAGCTGTTTAGTGAGCGGCACTGTGATGCAGCTGGGTGCGGATGGAGCGTCAGAGTCTAGAGGTTCTGGGAGCACTTGAGAGCTTGCTCACTTCCTGCCTTGGTGACTGACGCTTGACCATCTGTACATTTAAGAGGCTTCTTGCTCCCAGAGAGCAGGAGGTGGTGAGTGGTTGGTTGCTAGGAGGGCCTGGGGAATGGTTCGAACTTTCTGGAAGGGAGGAGGGGGCTTTGGGACAGCCATGGAGAGGAACCAAATCCTAATCAACTTAGAAGCTGCTGAGTGGTTACATGACTGGCTGCCACCCCTGCCCGGTGGTCATTGCCCGGCATCTCCATCCTCCTCCAGCATACCTTGTAACTGATTGAAGGTCCAGCCAAAGATTCAGGACTGTGCCCAGCCTGAGGTGAGCTAGGAGAAGGGACATTGAGTCTTCCAGGGATTTGCTCTCTGGTGATGATTCTAAATTTTTACATGGAGCTTCTTCCTCTTGTTTCTGGTCAAACGTCCTCACAGGGTGGTTGCTTTTATAAGAATATCTCTCTCTCTCTCTCTCTCTCTCTCTCTCTCTGTGTGTGTGTGTGTGTGTGTGTGTGTGTGTGTGTGTGTGTGTGTTGAGAGAGAGAGAGAGAAGAGAGAGCACTTAGAAACCAGCAGATGGTGTTTGATCCCTTAGAACTGCAGTAAAGATGGTTGCAAGCTTCCATGCTGGGATACTTGGATACTGGGAACCAAACTTGGGTCCTCTGAAGGAACAGCCAGTGCTCTTAATGGCAGAATCACCTCTTCCACCCCTAGACCTTTTTAAGCCACCTCTGTCCTAGTCAATCAGCAGCCCTGGAGTGGATTGGAGGCTGAACAGCTCCATACTGGAGGAGCAGGCCTGCAGGTGCCAGAGGCTGAGGGTTTAGCGGGAGAAACGTAACTATCCTAATTTCCTTCCAACAGCTGGGCAATCGGAAGTCATCTTTTTCTTCTTTTTATCACTGCAGCTATTAAACAGCTCCGTTTTTCCAACATGGAGGTACTCAATAAACTCCGTATAAAAGTGAGCAGACGAGCAATAAATAGAGTTTATGGGGACAGGAATGGGTGGGGATGGGGCCTGGGAGTGTTTACAGCTCAGCAGAGCAGTGGGAACTGGCGAGCCTCTTTCTTCTCTTCCCCGCCGACAGAACTTGGTCAAGAAGCCCTGGGTCTGGATGTCACCAGCCAGCGTGCTGTCTTCAGAGCATTGCCGTCTGGGAGGTGACAGCGTTCTAGGTGTTTCCACAGAGCACCCTGATTGTGTGACCTTTCCTGGGGAGACCTGAGCAAATATATTCACCCAGATAAGGGATAAACAATGGACCAAAGAGACAGGTAGAGTCCGGTCTTGCTTAGTGAACCAGCGAGTTGATCGCGTTATTACAGGAGTATTGCTGAAGGGCTCTGGAAAGCAGTCCCAGTGTGGCAGCATGGGAGACTGCTTGATTCAGAGACAGCTGAGTGTCTCTCTGTGCAGGATCCAGCAAAGGCATCGCCTACAAGCCTGACGACTGGAGGCCAATCCCGAGGACCACCAAGGAGGAAGGAGAGAACTGACTCCCACAAATCACCTTCTGATTTCCACATGTATACCTTAGTCCACACAGAAAAATTTCAAAAGAACAAAAGCACACACACATACCCCACAAGTTTTTAAACGCATGACAGAGCCCGGACCTACTACATCCTTGCTTAGCAAGGCGGCATAGTACGGCTTGCTTTGGTTGCTTTGGTGTCTGGTGTGCCAGAGCCTTAGGCAGGTGGGGACTCTGTCACAGATGAGGGGAAAGGGCAGAGTGGGAAGGGGCTGGGAGTTCATATGCATGCATGTTTACATGTGCCCGTGTGGTCAGGTGTGGGCTGCCCCCAGGAAAGCCTGCCTTTTCCCAGAGTCGCTTCTTGTTGTTTCCCCAACACATCTGGTTCTGGCTCCTTATCAATGATCTCTGAGGATATGGGGCAGGTCCTTGTCAATTGGAGGCAAGCTGAGCAGAAGGGCCTCCATTCTGAGGGGTGATCAGTGTGGATCCAGGGGGTCATACAGCTCAGCATTTATTTATGTTTCTCTTTGAATGTCAGGATGTGTGCTTGGCGAGATTCCCCTCCTCGATCGGTGGCTCCCGGAGTTCTGTAACTGACGCAGAGGACCAGCTTCAGGATTTTCTGGCTGAAAAATAACCTCTGATTTTTGTTTTGAATTGTAAAAAATCAGAATAAAAAAATTGCTCTGTTAGTGTCTGATGGGAAATGCATTGTCTTGTTACACCGATTTCCTTTGGGGCTTGTATTAAGTAGGCAACCTGTGATGAGGTTGTGGCAGAGAGGGGAGCAGCACTCAGCGTGAGGATAAATATGGGGGCTGTTTACAGAGAAGAGAGGATGGGTTCTTAAAGGCCAGGGTGGCTTTTGTCTCCCTTGGCAGCTTTGTAAAAGGGTGCATGCCACAGGCATTGTCTTTGTGTAGCTCTCTCTGTGTTGGGTAATTATGGCTCAAAGGAGAGTACAATACATGACCTTGAGTCGTAAACAATGTCTGAAAGCTGCTTTCTGGACACTTGACTGGCGTGTGTGTGTGTGTGTGTGTGTGTGTGTGTGTGTGTGTGTGTGTGTATGCGCAGAGAGGGAACAGGCAGCAGAAGGGACAGGAATCACCCAGCATCTTTGAAATCATCCATCTGTGGTACCTGGGAACCACACCTTCTGTTGCTCTTGCAGAATCCTAAGCCCTGAACCGCGGTGTTGGAGTTTGGTTGTACACAGGCCCGAAAGGCTCATGTGCCAAAGGCGTGGTACCTAGAGTGGTACCATTAAAGACGACAGACCTTTTAAGAGGTGGTGTTAATCCCACCATTTGAGAACAAGTCTGCTACCACAATTTTTGGGCCAAATTTGAAGCAAGCTTGAATTTAATACCAGCCAGAATGATGGACTCTGGCCAAGCCCATTCCGGGGTTCCCAAAAAATGGCAACAAGTCACATTTTGCAGAGGCTTAGAATAGCAAACCCACCAGGCTACATATTTCCCACCAGGTCTAAACAGGGGCTAACACACATCCTGACATACTTCTTGTGTGTGTACCTCTGGCCTGTATCCAATCAGGGGCGAGCGTACAACCTGACCCACTTGCTTCCTGATCCTCCCACCCACATGGGATCAAGCACACCTGGTGTGGACGGGTCAAACACAGTTGTTTAGGGGAAGGAGAAGCATGTTGCTTGTTATCTCCCATGAACACAGCCTCCAGCATTTCAGGAACTCTCTGTCCTTGGGCAAGGGGCTTGCAGATCAGAGGCATTTTTGTTTCATGGATCTCTTGGGCATGGTAATTAAAACTTAAAACCTAATGCTCATTCTCACAGTGGAGCCCAGGGTGAAGCCTTAAAGTCTCAAAGAGAACTGTCTTCTCCTTTTTTCCTTCCTGGCCATGAAGTGAGCAGCTTGCCACATCTCCCCTCGAGGATGTATGCCACGGGCCCAAAGCAACGGGACCAGTGGATCAGCCCCTGCGACCTCTGAAACTGAGAGCCAAAATCAAGCACATCTTTCTTTGCACAGGCTGATTCCAGAAGACACTGAAATCTCACCAACACAAGCAGTGTTCAGTTCATTTACTGAGTGCCTATAGAAAGCCCATCTTGTGCTAGGGACCACGGAAGGGACCACAGGAGGAGGCCTCCGTCCTGCTTCGCAGCCAGGATTCAGCAGGGCCAAGGTCAAGGTCAAAGTTCCTTGGCAAGCAGAACTTTGAGAATGAAGTCTGCTCTCTTGTTCTGTAACAATGGCTATCCTAACCCCACTCTGCCAAAGGAACCTGATAGAGAACAGAGGTTCCCTAGAGGTTGGGGGGCCATCTGGAGGGGAGCAGCAGCCACACCCAGCCCTCCCCCAGGTCTGTGAGCCAGTCTCTGTGGCAGAAGTGAAGTTTGGGGTCTTTTGTTACTTAGCTCTAGGTAACTGGTGAAGTCCAGCGCTCAGGGCTGAAAGCTCCGAGGTAGAGGTCAGATGCTTAGGTAGCAAGGGGGTGAAACTTCTGTGGGGGAGGGCTGTGGGGGAGGGCCTGTGGGGAGGGCCTCTGAGCTAGAGAAAGATGAGGAGATGGGGGAAGAATTGCTGACTGGAATGGAATTAGTGGGGGGAACATAGACCCCACCCCACCCCCAGGAGCAACAGAGGTTTGGAGAGAGGAAGGACCATCCAAAGATTTACTGAGAGGATTGAGTGGGGCTTGGAGACAGATCACATGACTGACTTGTTTGTGTCAGTTCCGGGTTTCATGCCTGGCACAGGAGACAAAATAAAGGAGAGCATGGCTCTGCATGACTCCGGCCGTGACCTTTTCAGGCACCTCGGGAAGAGGATCATCTTTGTTCTACCAGGCTCTGCTTTGACCCCTGCAACTCCGGGGAAAGATGCTGCAGCCGGACAGAGCTGTTTTCCACCGCCGTGGTGGTATTCAGCTGGCATTTAGCTGGCATCTGTCCTTGGCTTCTCCACTCTGAAACTGGATGGGAGAGAACTGCCTTTGTCCCCCACATGGCCAAACACACAGCCTATCTCCCTGGACCTTCCTCTTCCTGGCTCTTCCTCCTCCTGTCATGGAAATGGTTCCTCTTTCTCCAGCTCATCCCACAGCCTGCCTGGGGAAGATGACTCAGCTTAGACACTTCTGTGGGACGATTCAGAAAAGATGAGACCTCCGGATGGACGGGTGGAGTCGAGTCATTTCAATTGCTTCCCAGTGGAGACAGCCAGTCTGATGGCTCTCATCTTCACTTTCTTCCGACAGTGCGTGCGGTCGCTCACTTCACAGATCTTCCTGTGCTGTGGCAGGTGTCCTACACGGTCGTCATGGTCTCCACTGGCTCCTCCAGATGACGTCTCTAAGAGGATTCCCCAGTGTGTGCAAAGAGCACACAGGCCTGACACCCCAGCTCAGCAGTCCCTGTTCCTCTGACCTATGTTTTCATCATTACAGGGAGCCCACCAGAGAAGACCACTCAGACGCAGCCCAGTTGAAAGTCTTTATCCAAACCAGCTGGGACTATACTCAGGTGTTCTGAGTATTTAGAACAAGGCAATTTTTAAAGCAAGAGCCACATCCTGGTATTTTGCTCTGCAGCTGCAGGGGGAGGGGCTTTCCACAAGCAAGAGGCTAAGATAAGTGGTTGGCAGGAGGGGAGGTTTGCACGTGCAGGCAGGTTAGCAGAAGCTAAGTTAGCTGGGGCATCTCGACCTTGGGTTCCCAGAAGCGAGTTTGGCAATTTTCCTTACAAGAAGACCAAATTCTAGTTAAGCCTGGCCCCAGCCAGAGTACAAGATGGAGGAACCTTTGCATTGTCTTGCCCTGTCACACCTTCTTTGCTCCTCCTAGGTCCAAGATCTGCTTTTCCTCCCTCACACTATGCCCTGGTGGCTCCTGTCTCGGATGTTTAGGACTGCAGGCCTGCCATAGCAAGTCACTGCAACATGGCTTGGTCTCTCTCTCAGGGTCTTATTGCTTTGCAGGGGGTGTGTGGGGGCGCTGCCTGTCCAGTAGAGCCCCATGGTTCAGCTTCCTTTCCTTGTCTCCTGTGCCTTCCCCTCAGTGAGGGCTTAAGTTTCTCCTCTGTTCTTCCTTCCCTCCCTCTCCTCTATCCCCCCCCCCGCCCCGCTCTGTCCAAGCTTCTTCTGTCCTTCTGTCCTGGCTAGCTTCAGCTTTCGGTTTCATGCAGCTTAGACTCATCCGAATTGAGGGACTGCCTCGATCCGACTGGCCTGTAGCCATGTCTGTGAGAGGCTGTCTCGACTGATGCCTGATGAGAGAGAGCCTGCCTCTGCGAGTGGCAAGGAGGAAGGGGTGTTTAAGAAGACTAGTGAGCCCCAGCCTAGGGAGCATGTAAGCTGTATGTAGTCCTTCGAGGTTTCTGTTTCAAGTGTCTGCCTGAGTTCCTGCCTTGACCTCCCTTAGTGATGGGATGTGACTTTTCTCCCCAAGTTGCTTTTTTCATGGTGTTGATCACAGCAACGGAATAAAACTGTAAGACCTTCCCTTCCCCCTCCCCACCTTTATCCCTATCCGTCTCCCTCTTTTCCATTCTTCCCCCTCATGCTCTCCTTTCTTCTCTTGCTCACCCCAACCCTTGCGTTGAGAATCGGGCACTTGGATGGACCCCCAGTTCTCCAGGGCTGGGGGGGGAAGGCAGGAGGTAATAGCGTCCACCGTGGAACTGCCCACCCCTCTCCGTGAACCCCTGCAGCCTGCCTGGTGCTGCCCCTGTGCAGAGCTCCAGGTTCCTCATGAAGCCTTGAGATTAGAATGGCCATTATCTTGCAAATGACTGTAACTGTCTTTCATAAATGTGGCAGTGTTTGAGAAGTGACTAGCTGTAGTCTGTGGGATAATGGACTTAATACATGATACCTCCAGCAGATGGTTAGGGACACCAGAGCCTATTAGTTTGGACAGGACAATGCTGTAATTTCAACAAGATACAGTTCATTCTTCTCCGGGGTGTTGTTTTTTTTTCTTCCATGAGTGTATGCTTGTCATATTTTTCTTAATAGGATATTTTTTTCTCATGATAATTTGCAAATTGTTAATATGCTTTTTCTTAATATCTCATTTTTTTCCTCCTGGAAAATGTTGTTTTTCTGTTTGTCACTAGACAGAGCCAGACATCCAGTAGGCAGAGTCAGAACCTTAGCTGTAGGAGAGGGAGAGGTGAGAGGGCTGATGGGTACACACCCACAGGCACAGACAGCACAAGCATCAGGGTGTTGGGTTGGGTAGGTGGAGGGCTCTCCTCCCTCCCTCTGCAGACAGGGCAGCCACCGTCACCTGTCTATTTCCTGTAAGAGTTGAAAAACCTTCTAAACAAAGGGGCTGAGGTCTACTCTACCCAGGAGTCAGGTAGATGTGCTCCTCAGAGGAAGCATAGGGATGGGACCCTCGGGGCCTGCAGAGGCTGTGGGAGGGTGGACTTCCGAGGCTGAGATGCTTCTGCCCTTGGCTATTCTGTTCACAAGGAGTCCACAGCCAGAGGGGTTCACGATCTCTCTGCCAATGTTTTCTTTTATATGTGAACCTTGGCGCCTCTTTCTCCACGCCCCACTCTCCTGCTCTGAGAAAAGCTTCCAGAGTACGTGCTAGAACCAAGACGGGAGAAGAGGACAGAGAAGGCATCTGCAAATGTCCAGGTAGAGCAAGAGCCCCAAACCTGTGCAGAGCCCTCCAGAAGTTAGACTTGAATGTGACTGTCAACCCACTTCCGGACATTTATCTCAAAGAACCGAAAACCGAGGCTAGCATTCACAAATGCATGTATTCTAAGTAGTGCTATTCACAGCAGCCAAAAGGTGGAAGCAATCCAGGGCCCGTAAATGGATGAATGCCTACTAAAACCGCCGTCAACCCATACGATTAAATATTACTCAACCATAAAAAGAACGCGGGCCGATCTGCACTCCAATATGGAGGACGCTTGACCACATTGTGCTGAGCGAACGAAGTCAGACAGAAAACCGCATACTGATTTTCCGGCTGTGCTGAGCCAGAAAAGGAAAAGCCATAGGACCAAGAGCTGCCTGCACGCTTGATGGCTGAACAGGCATGCTCCCTCCTGGGATAATGCAGCTACACCAGAATATTACAGAGTTGTGTCCAAAGCTCCGTGAAACCGCTAAATGCTGCTCAATTGTACATTTAAAGATGGTTCCATGTTAACTTGAAGCCTCAGCATAAAGACCAAATGGAGAGAATCCGTGCAACTAAACAGGGAAAGAGTCTGTAAGAGGGGCTGGCTCTGGGCCCAGCGGCCGGGCAAATACAGACTCCTTCAGAGCTGTGAACAAGAAAACTGGACAGAGTCTAATCCTGGAATTCTTATCTGCAAAGGGCATGGTCATTGTCCATGCTCTGTTTGGGAGAAGGTTGAGCCTGGGGATAGAGAGACCCACAGCGGAGAGGGAAAAATGACTGACCGACCAGATAGGTGAGGGCTTGTTGCAAACCACATCTCCTCACAGTTCCAGTGGGGAGGCTTCCAGGGTGGCCCTTTTCACAGATCAGAAGCCCATTTGGGTCCCACAGCCCCAGGAGTTGACCAAGGGGAAGCTGGAGCCCTGGGGACTCTCCTGCAGCCCCAACTCATCCCTCCATCACCTCCTCGCCTCCAGTCATGTGAGGGTTCCTGCTGGTTTGTTTTGTGTGCTGAAATCCAGAGTGGAAGGTCTTCTTTCGGAGAGAGCTATTCAGCCTGGAGATGCTTTGATGTCTTTTCAATCCTTTGTGCCCCCAAATCAAACGGAGCTCTTTACAGCCAGGCTTGAAACGCCCTTGTTCCTGTTTCCTTTCACGAAAGGATTTCTCCCTGGTTATCACAAGTTACTTTTGAATGGTGTTTACCATCCAGGGCCCGGGTATTCGTTATGAAGGTGCACACATGCAAGAGCCATTTACACGCGGCTGTCTTTAAACACCAGACGCATGTCTGCGGATATTTACACACACACGTGCACAGTCTGCACTGGCCCCACGTCGTCTCCTGCTTTCTGTTAATGCAATTATCCTTGCAGAATTATCAATCACTAAACATTTGCCCGTCCAGCACCCTGTGGCTCATGGCAGTTTCTCCTGTTTTCCATCGCAGTGAGTTTGGGCAGTTACGCAGGCGTGGAGATTCAGTGCCAGGCTCCTGCCTATGGAGAATGCCAGAAAAAGATGCATGCTTTTTTATGGCTGGGAGAATGTTAATGGGTGTCAATAGGTTGCAGGAGAGAGAGCCAGTGCCCGGGAGAAGCAGCCATGTGGATCGCTATCTGTCCCTGCAGCCTTTGCAAGAAAAGCGTTCTCAACCGCTCTGCTGTGTGAACAGCAATTACTGAGACACTCTACCAAGGAAGAACGCATTAATTAAATGCTTTCTAGAGATTTCTCAGGTTTATCAACCAAAATGTCTGCACAAGCTCTCGGAGGAGACGAGGAAAACGCTTATTGAGCGCAAATCTCAGGTTTCACCAGATACAGGCTTCCTTTGCATCCTCAGCCAGCCTCAGGCTTCATCCTGACCCTGGGAAGTAATGAGCCTTCTTTGCCATCCACTCTGGGCACGGATACTGCCTTTGGAGCAAGCGAGAAGTGGCCACTCACTCACTGCTGTGGAACACCCAGCACATCTCTTTGGAGGCCTGAATCTGGAGCACCCCAAAGATGAAGGTGGTAGGTTGTGCTCAGGCCATGGCACTCTGGGGGGGGGAGTTGGGTCTTTGGAAAGAGATATGCCCTTTAAGGGGATATTGGAACCCTGGCTCTTTTCTTTGTTTTTGCTTCCTGGGATGTTTTTGCTTCCATGACACCAACTTGGTTCCTCTGCCATGTTTGTTTCCCCCGCAAAGATGCACCAAGCTGTCCCAGGCCCAAAGGACCAGGGCCCAAGCAATAGAACCACAAGCTAGAAGAGACCTGCGAGCTGGTTCACCTCAGACTGTCGCAGTGACAGACAGCTAACACGCATACCAGTACAGGCTTCAGGGTGTATAGATGGTACCAGTTGGTAGTGATGGGAACTGAATTAGTTAAGGTCCCCGCCTAACCCTCCCAGCTGAACCAACTCCTATACATTCCAGTCTGGGAACACCCTCACTTACACGGTTAATTTGAGGATGAAGCAGTGTCATATACATAAGGCACATGAGGCCCAGCACACAGCACATGCTCCGCTGAGCCAAATGTGTGCGTCACCGTAGGCAGAGACTCCTTGTTCATTTAGCAGCCGCTCAGACCCTAATAATCACACAGAAACTATATTAATTACAGCACTGCTTTGGCCCTATTAGCTAAGGCTTCTTATTAACTAACACATCTTAAATTAACCCATTTCTATTAATCTGTGTATCACCATGAGGCTGCAGCCTGCCTGTAAGGTTCTCAGGTATCTGTCTCCTTCAGCAGCTACATGGCATCTCTCTGACTCTGCCTACTCTCTCTCTCTCTGTTCTGATTTCCTGCCTGGCTTTACTCTGCTAAGCCATTGGTTGAAGCAGCTTCTTTATTAACCAATGGTAATAAAACATACTCATAGCATCACATCATGATTTCTGCTGGCACATTGTCAGCTTTGAGAGAACAGCAAGTGTGCCTGCCCCACCCATCCCTAAAGCCCATTAGAGCCTAGAGCCGTGTTGTTGATGGTTGGAGCATAGCTATTACTGCCTTGATATCATCTATTACCTATGGCCTCACTGGTGGATTGGAGGAGGGTCACAGGTCAGACAGGGTGAGAGCAAGGAGCACAGCTGTGGGTGGGTGCAGTTGGCAGGTGTAAGGGAGGGGTTTGTGTGGTATAAGCTGGCGGGTTAGGCTCGGTGTTGTCCAGGGTCATGTTTACAAGTGCTTGTTAAATGCTTGCTGTGACTTTAGGGTTTCCACATTAAATGCATTCCTTCTCCTCACCTCCCCGCACTCAGTAGGCAGCTGGTTGGCTATCAAAACAGGAGGATTAACAATCGGGGTCTCTGCTCTCACTGGTGTCATTTAATCCTTTGTCCTAACCTAAACTAAGCCAGCTTCTGCAGAGGATTTTATGGCCACTGTCGGTCCCTGCCCCCAGCAAACACATCCACTACTACCCCCCCATTTCTCCTCACCTGCTTCTTGAACCACCAGACCATTTTAGAGGTGCCCACCACAGTGTGGTGGTGTGGTTTGTGGCCCGTAGCGGGGCAGTTCCTTACAACAAGGATGAAAGCTGCCCTGGAGAGGCCGCCGGTTTCCCCACATGTCAGGGATAATTGCCATAAAGAGCTGGCTGAGCAGTTTGGGAAGTGGGCAGGCTTACGGGAGTCAGCAGCTTCCATCTCAGGTCTGGGAGGTAGCCTGCCTCTCTCCATGCCAGACACAGGGCAGATGGATGGGCTGAGTTGAGCCCTAGCAGGACTTCTGCGCTCTGCCCTCTGTTGTGGAGTTCTTCCCTTGACTGAACTTGCTGTCCTTTAGACACCCCACTCTCTGTATGGCTGGAGAACTGCAGAGAGCCCAGTTGGGGGGTGCGGGAGCAGGTGAAGGGGCTGCAGCAGCTTCCTCAGTGAGCCTGCCTGCTCGGCAGGCTGTGCAATGGATCATAGGACCTCAGATTGGAGAGGGGGGTCCAGTCCTGATCTTGACTGAGTGGACGGAGGCCACCGTCTCTGCTGGAGGTTGACACTGACAAGGTCCTTACCTTAGAGGACAAGGGTATGCTGCTAATTTTGGGGGGTTATCTACCAAAGCACATGAACAGGGTGGCCAGACCAGTAGTTCATTGCTTACAGCTCTGAAGGCCAGAAATCCGAGCTTGAGCGCTGGCAGAGTTGGTTCCTTCAGACGCCTGCGCAGGCATCTGTCTCCTGTCTCACTCCGGCTGCGGTGGCTTCTGTTGTCTTCAGTTTGTTGGGTTGTGTGTACACAGCCCGATCTCTACCTCACAGCCACACAAGGAGCAGAAGGACCTACCCTCAAGAGCATCTGTTGAAGGTGGCGAGAGTTCAGTCTGTGAGTCTCTCACAGTCCGGGGGGCATTGATCCCGCTGACCTTCCCCCCCCCACAGCTATTTTACCCCCAACACCCCTGGACCCAAACTTGCCTCCCAGAGCACCTGGAATGGCTTCCATTTTCCTGATCAAATCTGAGTCTAACTGTTCTAGTCCCTGCATGGGACATTATGACATATTTGTAAAGACAGCATGCCACATCGTCACAGCACAGGATTATGGGAAGTGCACCATGAATCGTAATGTCATGATTTTGATTTTTGTGGCATCTAAAAGGGTTACATGGAGGAAGAGATAAAAGTTCGTCGAAAGTGTTGATATTAATATGATAACAAAGTTACAGATGGGACTGTGGTGAATATTGGTTTTCCATTTCCCATCTTTCTTATCTGCATTTTAAGAATAAATTTAATAGGTATGTATTGTTTAAATCACTTAAAAAAATAACTTATTAAAGAAAAGAAGGTTTGTGTGCCAAGTCTCCAGCCAACAATCCCACGTTAGTCATGGGTTTCTCACTCCCAATCCAGCCAGTAGCTTCTGCTGTAAAGATTTGTGGGCAATAAGAACCAGTTACAGGGACTGTGAACACACTAAGCTCCCTCTGCTGAGAAAACAACAGAAGCAGGGGTGATGCTGGTAGGGGTGCCTCTTCTGTGTTTCTTTATGATGTTTGACATTTGAGGAGATATACAGGGAAGGCTGGAGAGAGGCAGCTTGATTAAGAGACCTTGCACAGTCATGGGGAGCTTGGATAATGGCATCCATATAACACCCTGGGCATCCAGCACATCCTGTAACATGTGAGTGAGGATGAGACAGGAGGATCAGCAGGGCTCCCTGGCCTCCAGCCTAGTCAAGACAATGTGAGCCCCAGATTCAGGGAGAGACGCTGCCTCAGAGGAATAGGCAGTGAAGGAGGACACCCTCTTCTGCCTTCTGCATGTGTTCACACTCCTCCCAACACACACAGAGAGAGACAGAGACAGAGAGACATAGATGTTGTAGGAGAAGGCTTGTTCATTTCCCTGGCTTCCCAGACTTCCGAAATAACCACACAGAAACTATATTATTAAATCACTACTTGGACTATTAGCTCTAACTTCTTATTGGCTAGCTTTTATATCTTAATTTAACCCATTTCCATTATTTTATATTTTACTATGAGGCTTGTGGCCCACAGGCAAGGTTCCAACGTGTCTGTCTCTACAGGCTTCATGGCTTCTCCTTGACTCGGACTCCTTTCTCCCAGCATTCAGTTTATTTTTTCCCACCTAGCTCTACTTTACCCTATCACAGGTCCAAAACAGCTTCTTTATTCATTAACCAATAGAAGCAACACATATACAAAACGATTTCCTATATCATTTCCCCTTTTCTGTTTAAGTAAAAAGGAAGGTTTTTAACTTTAACATAGTAAAATTACATATAACAAAACAGGTATCAAGTAAGAATTATAGTTACAATATTTATATCTATTTTATGTTTTATCATGACTAAGGAAAACTATATCTATTCTTCAACTCCATCAAAGACTCTAAAAGGATACAATATTATTGAAGTAAACAGGAAGTGTATGGTAAGCAACTTCCAAAACTCTAGCATTGACAGAGACATCTTACTACCTGGACAGTAAACCAAAGTTGTTCTTTGGGGCATCCATCTTCAGCCCACAGGCCCATAGTATCCAGCAAACTTTTCCATGAAACAGGAAATTTCAAAGACAGTTCCACCTATATTGGCAGTTTGTCAGTCACTTTCTTCTGTGTCCTGTAGAATATCTTGCAGACTCTTTCATGAAGCAGGAACTCCAAAGGACCGTCTCACCTTTAGGCAAGTTCAGCAGTTATTTTTCTGTAGGTCCTACATGTCCAGTTCATACAGCATAACATCGAGGAGTCCAGGTAAGAAGACCAGTTTCTTGGTCCAAATGGCTAGCAAACTCCATAAGGATCCTCTTTGATACCCATCTTCCTCTTGAAGCAATTGGTGCTGTCAGGAGCAGATGTGCCTCATTGTCATGATAAATCTTAAGCTCTTAAAATATTTTAAATGCTATGCAGGGAGAGTAGAGTGATAGGAGAGTCCAGCTGTCTAGTTTTTCTGTCAACTTGGTGCAAGCCATGGTCATATGGGAAGAAAAGGACCTCTATTATGAAAGTGCTTCCTTCAGACTGATCTGTATGCGAGTCTGTGATGCATTTTCTTGATCAACAATTGGTAAGGGAGAGTCCAGCCCTCGGCGGGTCATGCCATCCTTGTACAAATGATTCTGGATTGCATAAAAAAGCAAGCTGAGTAAACCTGAGAGCTTCTGATAAGTAGAATTCCTCTATGGCCTCTATTTCAGTTCCTGCCTCCAGGTTTCTGCTTTGAGTTCCTTCCTGACTTCCCTTCATGATGGACTCTGTGCTATAAGATGAACTAAAACCTTTCTCAGCCATAGAAAGGAAACAGGACAGAAACTGACAAACGGATGGGGACATACGGGTGGAGGAGCCAGTCTGGGTCATCGGGCAGTTGCTGGGCCTCTATCATGTCATGAACTTCCTATTGCTTTGGTATCAAGGGCTGGGACTTAGAGGCTCTGTCTGGTGCTTGAGGTTACAGACCTGGAGTGTACAGGTCCAGCATGCTGGCCTTGGCTATGGACTAGCCCAGGGCCAGGAAACCAAGGGTGGCAGATAGACTCTCAACACAGAGCCTGGTGAACCAACTACAGAGTGGGAATCTCTCCTTCAGGCAGAGGATCTGGCCCAGACAGTTCCCTAGGCAGTGGGCTATATGGGGCTCCTGCCACAGGAGAGCCATAGGCACAAGGAATCCTGGCCACAGTCTTACTTAGGATCATAGCAAGATTCATGGGTAGTTCTCCATGGAGGTGACCTCTGAGAACCTGTGCCATCTCCCTTGTTCCTAGTTAAATTGGCCCCAAGGCATGTTGCCTTGTCTGAAGACATGGGCCCCAGGTCATGTGGGATTCCCCTTTGTATACTCTGAATGTTTTATTGCCATTGGTTAGTAAAAAGGCTGCTTTTGGCCAATGGCTTAACAGAGTAAAGCCAGGTGGGAATTCCAAGCAGAGATAGAGGAGAAAAGTAGTCAAGAAGATGCCATGTAGCTGCCAAAGGAGAATACCGACCACCAGCCAGAAACCTTACCAGTAGGCCACAGTCCTGTAGCGATTCACAGATTAATAGAAATGGGTTAATTTAAGATGTAAGAGTTGTCTAGAAATATGCCTAAGCTATTGGACAAACAGTATTGTAACTAATACAGTTTCTGTGTGATGATTTTGGGTCTGGGCACTGGACGAATGGGCAGTCTCTGCCTACACCCAGGTCTTTCTCCTTCCTAAAGTCATGAAGCTAGTCCTTGCCCTCTTACCCAGAAGAGGAGTGTCTGTCTCTTTGTGCAGGGCTTTGCACGCTGGCAGCGGGTTTTCCCCACTTTTCTCTGCCCCAGAGAGATGATGCAGAGGCCCATGGGGTGAGACAGCCATAGGAAGGCATGGTCCTGGGCAGCATCACCAGCAGGGAGAGCTAGACATGACAGTGGATTTTTAAATGCACAAGAAAAACAGCGGAGTCTGTCTGCTCCACTCTTTTTCCGGTTTGGACAAAGACTTCTCTTGTGGGTTTTAGTTTAAACCGTTCTTCTGAACTAAGACTCCAAAGAGGTATTCATTTTAGATTCAGAAGCTAAACTTGGAGAATGTGACATATTGGCAGACACGTGACTGGCAGCACCATCTTGGGTACACATGTTGTTCCTTGGAAGAGCACAAACAGCGTTGCACATGAGGGTGGAGTGTGAGGAAGAGGAAGCCATGCGAGGGCCCCTTTTCTGCTGGATCATCGCCATGCAATAGTCGTCGGTACGAAGGATGGGAACGGAGGGGACTAGGCACCTCCCAGGGAGTCCTCTCCACAGAGGAGAAGGCCAGGTGACAGCGGAAGTGACAACAGCCATGTATGGAAGGTGGTACATATAGCATGTGGTACAGATGCAGCTGGAACTCTGGCCAGGATGGATGACTGCAACACAGGCTGAGAGGTCATGGGGCAGAGGGTACAGAGACTGGGAGACCCCTTGGTCCTTCTTGAGTTGGCTGGAAGAGGGAATGGAAGCCACAGGCAGTTGGGGAGAAGGCGTCAAGACATAAATATGGGCAGCCGTGCATCAAACTGGCCATCCAGAGAGTTCTTGTGGTGCCAGTTGGTGAACTCTTGGAAGTATTACATCTGCCTTCCGCAAAGACGCCAGTGCCCGTGAGTCTTTTTATCCAGACTGTGTGTCAGGGGCTTTCTCTCTAGCTGCCCTGGGTCCTGGCCCTTTTGACACACAAGAATACTGCCTCCTCCCTCTCTTTCGTGTTAGTCTCATGCATTCTCAGGATCTCTTACCCTCATGCCAAGGTCCTCAGTTGATCTCATCTGAACCTGGGTCCCCATGTAGTCTGGGAAGGCAGCAACCACACCTAAGCATGAAAAGCAATCAAGGAAAGCTATTGACCAATGAAGATGCCATCACCAGGGGCAGGACCATAGATCCAGGGATGTCATTAATAGGTTAGGTTGGGTACAGACTCAAGATCTCCATATACCACTTCAGACCTCTGGGCCACAGTGTCCTCAAGGGGAACAGAAGGGTTCGACTAGTCCCTTGAACTCTACTCTAGAGGACTCAAGGAAGGATGGGAAGGAGAGGGACCTGGTCTTTGTGACCACTGGGCCGTTGTCAATGGGACCCTGAGACCACTAGGTCCAGACCAAGTTGAGGGCATGAGCTCTGGAGCCATGGTTTGATTTTATTTGACCTCTGAGCCTCAGTGATAAAATAGAGAATTGAAAGTACCTGCCTAGGAGGATTGCAGAGGGTGCTCTGGCTTCTGATGTCCCTGTAGAGAGCAAAACTATAACATCCATGTGAACTGTTTTCCAGGTGCTGGGTCAGCTTCTGGATAGGTCTGGACGCTGACTACGGAAGTCAGGCTATCATTCAGAAAGTTCTGGAAGGAGGTGCAGGCTCCAGGCAAAGCTGCCTTTCCTTGGCCCGGGCTCTTCCCTGGGGCAGAGATGAGAGAATTAGTGACTGGTTTAGAAGTAGGAAGGAATAACACTGGATCTTAGGGATCAGGGTGGTAGCTGATGTTGTGCTCTGGCTGGAGCTGTGAGGAGACTCACGGCCAGGTTTCTCACACCCAGCTATCAGAAGCAAGGCTGTATCCATCAGCTTTCTCGTCTCTGCGACAACAATACCTGAGGGGACAGCTTAAGGGAAGAAAGACTAACCTTGCTCATGGTTGATTCAGTGGCCTCAAGTCCATCATGGCAGATACGGTGTGGGAGGGAGTAGAGGAGTTTATAGCATACCGGCAAAGGCAAGGAGAGGAAGGAGCCGGGGATGCCATAGTCCCAAGACCCACCAGTGACTCACTGGTTTCTAAAACCTCCCAAAATAACACAAGCAACTGGTGACCAAACATTTGAAACACGAGCCAGTAGGGGACATTTCGTGTTCAAAGGACAGTGAAAGTTGTCCCTTGAACATCCTGGTTCATTGCATAGCCTGTCAACTATCTTTCTAATGCGATTGGTGCACACACACTGTGCAGGACTGTGTGAGCTTGTGGGAATGGCCGATATCAGAGGGTCTGTGGACAGGGCTCACACATGACCACGGCTGATGCCCAGGTCATCAGAAATGAATCAAGCTTCAAAGCTGCCTCAGAGAGCTCACTGAGCCTTGGGAGTGCTCATCGAGCCTTGGCGTTCTGACGTTCCCCATGGTTGCTTCCTGCACAGTTCAATCTCAATCTGTCCGTGGAGGTGAGATCATTAAGGGGTGGCTGTGCTGGAGGCTGGGAAGGGATGGAAGGTAGAGGGTGGTGTCGGAAGCCAGACTGCAGAGGGGAGCAGGGGAGAGTGCAGGCTCTGCTCCTTCCCACTGAGGATGAGGATACTAGGAAAACAAACTGCAGGCCTGACACAGCCAAAGAGAGGGCAGTCTGGTGACAGAGGAGGAAAGGGAGGACCCTGGGTCGAACAGAAAGAGCAAATGCAAGGCCACAGCCCAGACAGAGCCGGTGGGACCAAGACCATGCTGCCTCAGTTGAGTGAAATTGGACTGTCTTCCCCTTGGGGCTGCTGTGAGCCAGAGGCAGCTCCCTGAGTCTGTGCCGAGTCCTGGGGTCATGTAGCACAGATACACTCATGGGCCCAAGCATACACAAGCATGCCTTGCACATGGTATGTGTGCTCCTCCAGGTGTGTGACTCTCATAACTGGAATGGACTCAGGGGCTATGGTAAGAATACAGTGGGCGCTGCCACCTCTCTCTCAGCAGCCCGTGGCATTGACTCAAATACCAGCTGTGTCTCATAGAGAAAGCAATCAGGTGGAGAGAAATCACATAACCTTCCTAATGTCCTTAGGGCTTCTACTGCTATGAGGAAACACCCTGAACATTGGTTAGGGACGGGTTTATTCAGCTCACACTTCCACATTGCAGTGCATCACTGACCCAAGTCAGGACAGCAACTCGAAGAGTAGGAACCTGGAGGCAGGAGCTGATGCAGAGGCCGTGGAGGAGTGCTGCTTACTGGCTTGCTCCCTATGGCTCTCTCAGCTTGCTTTCTTACAGAACTCAGGACCACCAGCTTGTGGGGGGTCACCCACAATGGGCAGGGTCTACACTCACCAATCACTAGTTCAGAAAATGCTTACAGCCAGATCCTACAGAGGCATTTTCGCAATTTAGGTTCCATCTTTTTGGATGACTCTAGCTTGTTTTAGAATGACATAAAACTATCCCACACAAGGGTAGATGGCAGAGGGTAGCTATGAACTCAGGGTATCTTGACTCCAAACCCCTGACCCTCAGCTACTGTGTGCCCCAGTACCACATGGTCAAGTCTCCATCAAAGAAAGATTATTGTCCTGCTTTGCAGGCCTACTTATAATCTACCTCTGCGAAAAAACATGACCAACTTTCACAAGTCTTGGCCTGGTGAGGAGAGCAAAGCCAGGTCTTGGGAGTGTCTAACTGCTGCAGGTCAGCTGAGGTCAGCATCCCCAGATGGAGAAAATGAGGCATTCTGGGACCTTTCCAGGAAATTTTTTTTAATGAGCTCCCTTCTCTTTCTCCCCTCTCCCCTTCTACCCTCTCCTGTGACCCCCATGCTCCCAATTTACTCAGGAGATCTTGTCTTTTTCACCTTCCTATGTAGATCTATGTCTGTCTCTCTTAGGGTCCTTTTTGTTGTTAGGTTCTCTGGGATTGTGAACTGTAGGCTGATTTTTCTTTACTTTCTGTCTAAAAGCCACTTATAAGTGAGTACATATTATATTTATGTTTCTGGGTCTGGGCTACCTCACTCAACATGGTTTTTTCCCCTAGATACATCTATTTGTTGACAAATTTCAAGATGTCATTTTTTAATCTCTGCGTGGTACTCTATTTTGTAAATATACCACATCTTTTTAACCCATTCTTCAGTTGAGGGGCATCTAGGTTGTTTCCAGGTTCTGGCTATTATTAATAATAATGAACTGCTATGAACATAGTTGAACACATGTCCTTGTGGCACGATTGAGCATCCTTTGGGTCTATACCCAACAGCAATATCTTTTAAAGATTTATCCATTTTTGTATACAAAGTTCTGTCTACATGTATGCCTGCAGGCCAGAAGAGGGCACCAGATCTCATTACAGATTGTTGTGAGCTGCCACATGGTTGCTGGGAATTGAACTCAGGACCTCTGGGAGAGCAGCCAGTTTTCTTATCCTCTGAGCCATCTCTCCAGCCCTGGAAAATTGTTTTCTTTTTTATAAAGTTTTCAATTTACTTCAAATATGGAATCAGTACTGGGAACTCTGTCCCCAATCCCCCAAGCTTTCAAGGAACAATGGGAACAGCTTGACATAAACGTTGAGATTTATGGTGCGTGTTCTACAAAATTATCTCACTGGTGAGAACTGGTCAAACATTGGCTGTCCCTTGTGCACTTTCCCTGAGCATCTCTCATGCACAGGCAGACCCTGGGCACTGGTGACAAAGGTAAACCCTTATGGTTTCTCTTGTCAGTGAGCTTACAGTTCAGTGTCATAAATCTGGGATTAAAAAATAGTGACGCACATACCCTAGATGCTTAGGTACCACACATCATCACAGATACCTGAGGTGCTAGGGTACCACTCAGAATTAGAGACGCATGAGAGGCTGGGCTTCCACCGAATGCTGTACATACCTGTGATGTTGGGGTAGCACTTAGAATTATAGATGCTTCAGGTACGGGGGTGCCACTCAGCATTAGAGACATCTGAGATGCTGGGGTACCACTTATCACTGTAGACACCTCAAATGCTGGAGTTTTACTCAACACTAAAACTAACACGAGGAGCTGGGATTGAAGATGGGATACCGCATAGCATTCCACTCACCCAAGATACTGTGCAAACTGTTTAGCATCCTGGACGTCAGATGCTGGGATGTTGCACAGCATCCTGGATGTCAGATGCTGGGATGTTGCAGAACATCCTGGATTTTGGCAGTAGGGACTTTTGGATAGAGAACTGCAGGACCCCTTGAACCGTGACCTTTCCTTACAGATCCTAGCCTCAATAGCTGGACCAGAACTAACCCTGTCTGTTATCTTGCTACACAGAGACAGAGGTTGTGTGGTCATGGCCTACCACCTGGTGGCTGGATGATTGACTATGTGCCTTGTCCATGGCTCATGTCCAGACTGCCAGTCAGAGCAGGACCCAGCCTGTGATCCTGTACAGCACACATCAGCAGTGTGACAGGGTTCTGTCAGGAATGAGGGGTGAACAGCTTGTAGCCAGTTCTGCTGAACTGCATGCTGGGGGCACTGAGCTGTGGGTTAACTGTGGGGTTCACGGTCAAGATTCCAGACTTATAACTGGTTAGCTCTCCTGTCTCCCTGTGGAGTTGAGGGAGACATTGAGCATGACAGTAGGAAAGATCCAGGTGCGGGCAGCTGAAGCACTGTGACAAGGTGTCACTTTCCATCCTAGTAAAGGAAAGCAACTGGGGACGGGGCTTCTGTAGTTAACAATGCCCCTTAAGGTCTGCACTGCAACAGTGACCTTGGTTTTACAGGACAGGGGACAACTGGTTGCCCTTCCTAAGAAATAACTTGTAGGAAGATGGCCTCTAGCTGGTCAGAGTCAAGGAGAATGGTCTTGTTAGGTCAAATGATTGACCGGGGTGGAGGGAAGGCTTCAGACAGTCCAGCCAGCAGTGGTCAGGGTGCGGTGACCCAGGGAGCCAGGAGGGAGAGGACAGTGCAGGTAGATTTAAATGAATTGGTGTTGCACACACGACACCCCCATCTCAGTCATGGATTAAGGATCTGGTCTTGGATTTTCCTGCATTACCTGTGAGTGCTGATAGCTGTGCCTTGACCTCAGTCCCACCCTGAGGAGCCCACAGTGCCCCATCTCAGAAGGCACAGAAGTAGCTTCAATCAGGACGCCTAGAGCCACCTGAGAAGAGAGAGCCTCAACTGAGGAACTGTCTGGATCAGAGTGGCCTGTGGGTATGCCTGTGGGGGGTTGTCTTGATTTTTAATCGATTTAGGAAGATTCAACCCATTGCAGACAGCACCATTCCCTAGGTGTGGAGTCCTGAGGAGGGCAAGACTTATTCTCTCTCTGCTTTTAGCCGTGGATGGGATACTCTAGGTTCTTGCCTTGAATTCCCCTTAATGATAGACTGTAACCTGGAGTGTAAACAGGGTAAGCCTCCTTCTCCCAAGCTGTCTTTTGTCAGGGTATTCATCACTAACAGACATGTACCCAGGACAACAGCACAGAGCCTGAGGTCCACGCCCCTGGGGCACCGGATTCTGGCAGTAGCTGTGCCTTGGGTTCTCTTTGCAGCCTCAATGTTTGTAGCCTCTGTAGAACCCTCCAACCCACCAGCTTCATCACGGTGCCTTGTCCTTCATCGTCAGCCGTCTAGGAAGTTCTACTCCTACATCTGGAGCCTCCATCTGATGTGGCTTTCTCTTCTAAGGCCTCTTCTCAGTGTAGAGCGCTGCCCAGCTGTGTGACGCTCACCGGGGTCTATCACCAGCAATGCCAAAGAGCTTTCCAATGGAGATTGGAGCCTCCGATGTGGGACTTCCCATTCGAGAATAAATAAATGGGGACCAGAGGGTTGATTTGCTTTATGGGTGTCTCCTTCCTATTTGCTGCATTTGAATATAGTGCTCTGGGGTTGTGGTTCAGATTAAATAAAGTTCCAAGGGTTGGACCCTGTTCCTGTCTATGAAAATAAGGTCTGAGGTCTCTTGGCCACCTGGGGACACTGTCTACAGAAGACATCAGAACTCATCAGACACACAGATGAGGTCACCCAGACATTGAACTTTTAGAGGACAGCGGCACTTTTGCTGAATATCCATCTGTGGGTCACACCCTGTGAGAGAGAGCACCAGTGGAGGGAGGGGTACCAGTGTCAATCTGCACTCTTGTCTCCCTGGCAGCTTCAGGAACTCAGCTTGGAGCACCTTCCTTGGTACCTTCATCTTGGGAGCCATCAAGCATTCCTGGACAGCAGCTTCACCAGGATCCATAGAGTCATTTGGTGAGTTCATTCTTCTGTGGCTGGCACTGTTTGCCTCTGACAACTCAGTACAGCAGCTTTGATGGGCAGGGGTGGGGAGGGTGTGACTGGAGCCCCGTGACCTTGCAACCCAAGGGAATGAGTTACAAGTGAGGACATGGAACGGCACTGTTGCTCCTTCTGGTCTCAGGCATCCAAGCTCACAAATTCCCTGTGTTCTGTTTTGATTTGGGCATCTCAATGGAAAAGATGGCCAGGGCCCATACACCCTGGATGTACCCTGCTGAGAACCTCCGTCCTGCTCTGCAGAAGAATGCATCCGCAATGGTGAATCCTCACTACCTAGTGGCTGGATTTGGAGTCACATGGAAGCATGACCCTGGGTGTGCCATGAGGGCATTTCCAGAGAGGTTTAACTGAGGAGGGACCTGGCCTGAGTGTGGGTGACACTATCCCATGGGATGGGGTCCAGAACACATAAAAAGGGTAAATGAGCTAAGGACAACATCGCTCACTGCCTCCTGACTGTGGATGCAGTGTGACCAGCTGCCCCAGGACCCTGCCATCCTGAGTCCCCAAGCATGATGACTGTACTTGTGAACCGTGAGACTTCCCTGCGAACCACAAGGAAAGCAGACAGCACAGCAATCTGGCCTCGCCTGCTTCCTGGTTTCTGGCTGTCCGGGAAATGGCATTTTGACAGACACGCTTCATGAGGCCCTCATGTTCCCCTAGATGTCCCTGGAGAAGTGTCCCCTTACTTCCATGCATCTTATTCAACAAATATTTCCGATGTCTGTACCTGGGCCCTGTTCCAGCTGCCGGGAGAAGTCGAGGAGCTGCCAGAGACACCTTGTGTTTTATGTTGCTTCTTTCTTGCCGAGGGTGGGGCAGGGTAGTCTTAGACAAGGAAAACGAGTGTTTATGAGAAAATAAAACAGGGTGCCTTGATGGTGACGGTGGGGAGTAGAAGGCAGGGGCTGCTCCTCGAGGTAGGGGACTCGAGCTGTTACCTGAATAGCAAGGGAAAAAAAATCTCAACAACCAGATGAGGATCAAGTTGGGGACGTTCCTGGAAGAGAGGAGGCAGATAAAAGCCTTGGTCTGGTGCTGACCACGTGCTGGTGTAGATTCAGTATGTGAGGGCAGAGAGGAAAAATACAGAGCCCAAGAGGGAGGCGGGGCCAGCCCTATGGGCCCTTGGAGCAACTGAGAGATTTAAAACTCAAGACAGGGAAAGTTCTGGAGAATGGGGTCCACTCAGGAGGAAAGAGGGACTGACTGGCTTCCCATGATCAGGGTGGGCTTCCAGGAAGACATGGAAACCGGAATCCACCCTTTTGCCTATCCCCTGGCATCTGATAGTTTAATCCTGAATTCCACCTCTGATATTACTTTTGCTAGGCCATCACTATAATCGCTAAGAAACAGTTTGAGAGAGAAAGATTTTGATCTTGCCTTAGGATTTTGGTGATGGTTGAACCTGTAGCAGGGAAGGCAGAGAGGCTTGGTTGCCGTAGCCAGGGTAGGGGTTGGAGGGATTGAGGTGGGGGTTGGGATGGGTGTGGGTGGACATGGTAGGGAACCTCCTAGCTTCTTGAAAAAGTAGCGGGTCAGGAAGCTAAGTACAGAGCCAGGTCAACCAGGATGGGTATCACCTTTGATGCCCCTCCTCAATAAACTGACTTCTTTAACAGTCTCTAACACTTCCAAAAAAAAAAAAAAAGGAAAAAAAAGAAAAAGAAAAGCAAAACAAAACAACAACAAAAAAAAACAAAAACAAGAGGCAAAGGGCTATCACATAAGCTCTGGATCATTTTGGGTTCAAACCATAACACTGTTCTTTTGTTTCTCTCCCTGGCCCTACCATTGGTGTTTCCCTCCTTGGATTCTAGCTGCAACAGAATAGCCAGACAACACCTATCCTGTCTCAGATCCTTCCAGTGGCTTCCATCGCATTCAGAGTGAAGTCCAAGCCCTTACAAAGGCCTGCAGGGATAATGGCATGGGTACCCTCTATTGTCCTTTTACCCTTCAATCCCTATGGCCACACTGACTTCTGGGGGGTGTGTGTGGGTGGGACATTGGTTCAGTCTGCCTCCGGGATACCACAGCCTGGTCTTTGCCTGCTCAGTTTTTCTTCATGGCTGTTATTGTTTTCAGTAGTGTGTACTGAAGCACAGCAGGGCAGCCTTTGCTCAGGACCTTCAGCTGAAGCCATGATGGGCCTTGCAGGGAAGAGAGAGACTGAGTGGGACTCTGAGTACAGCACGCTTGAGTGGCAGCTTCCACCAGAGCTGTAGGATCGGTGTGCAGAGTCACCAAGAGGGGATGCTAGGCTCACCAAGCTCACGAGGTTCCTGCTGAAGGAAAGTCAGGGGACACCAGATCTGGGGGTGATGAGAAAGAGGCACCCCACTGGACAAAGTGGTGCGTTCAGACTTGCACCAACCTCCTAAGCTCTTGCTAAGGGCATTTGTGGGGAAACCAGATCCCACCAGGGATGGTGGAGGCTGGAGAATTCAACCAGATGTGGAAGGTAAGAAGTTCTGGCTAAGCTGACAGGCAGAGTTCTTGCTCAGTCTGGATTTTACCACACACTGTGAGTGGAGGGGTGAAGGAGGATGTGGTTGAGCCCAGCCTCGAGGCTCGTGAGACGCTAAACCTATAGTTTGGCCTAGGGGTCAGATAATGTTACTTTAGATCAGAGGCCGGATGGAGTCATGAGGAAAGGTGTGGTTGGGGCAGGAAGGGAAGCAGGGTTGAGCCATGAAGCATCCCACACTGGGGAAAGATGAGGCCAGGATTGAGCCACGAAGCACTCCATACTGGAGAAGGGTGCCTCTTCTTCTGCCTTAGCATCTGTCTGGACTCATCAAACTGTCCCAAGGTCCACCATGCAGAATACCCAGGATCAAGTAAATGTGCAAGGTGGAGAAGGCGCCCTCTGCTGGACACAGGGCAGGTAGGCATTGCTGTCCATTCCATCAGGCCAGGGATCTCAGAGGCAGGCAGAATGGATGATGCTGTCTTTGGCTATGGTTGGCCAAGAATGCCTGAGCCTCATAGAGACGTGCCTGGGAACCAAGTATCTAAGTGAGCAACTGAAGATGGCTAGCCAACCTCACCATAGACCCTAGCCTGTGTCCCAGGGCTCCAGGGCGGCTTCAGGGAATGCCCATGCTATAAGCCATGTTAAAGGCATCTTCTGCACAGAGTTGCCCATGGATGAGGCCGAAAGGTGAAGCCGAGAAAGTTTCAGCCTGTTTCCTAGGGAACAGACTATAGCAACTCCCTCCCCTCAGTTTGTCACTATCTTTCAATTTTCTTCTATGGACTGAATTTTCACTGTGATTTCTCCCTGGTCCTCCTGACCTAATTCCAATTTACTTTGTGGGATTTTCTTATTTCCTCCAGTCTCTGACTCTGATACATGAGGCTGTTTTATCATGGGGCGATTTTAATCTTCATGCAGAGACGTTCTGTGGTTTCCCATTTTCTGGGTTTTCTTTGAGTTTCAGCCAGCGCCTGTGCAAGGCGCCTGGACTCCACTGGCTGTTTGTTGAATTATTCAAGCTGCTTCTTTGCTATTCCTTTTGTGTTGGTCCATGAGCTTTCTTGCCAGAGGGATAACTTGTGTGGTGAGCTGATGGCCTACTGAGTGTCAGGTACGGGTGACATTGTGGGAAGAAGCTGAGCAAGGGGAGCAACTGTCAGCAGGGCCAAAGAACACTCATAGGCTCTAAGACACAGATATGAACACTGTGGGCAGTAGTCACCTAGATGTTTTGAAGGGACAGGCAGCAGGAAGCACATGGATTTCTCAGTGTTGTGGAGAATCCAGCGGTATTGATATCTCATTCACCAAGATAAGATCTCGATAGATATCATTCTCTGTTCTGGGAAAACATCAAGGAAGGCAAACAAATACTTCTTCTATCCATTAATCCACTCATCTGTCTGTCTGTTCAATGGTCCTCCATCCAACCATCAAGTCATCCACCCATCTATCCACCCATCCATCCCTTATCCATCCACCCACCACCTATCCATCCACTTATCCATCCACCCATCCACCCATCTATCTACCCATCCATCCACCCATCATCTATCCACTCATCCATCTATCCATCCATCCATCTACCCACTCATCCATCCATCTATCCATCCATCCATCCACCCATCATCTATCCACTCATCCATCTATCCATCCATCTACCCACACATCTATCCACTCATCCATCCACCCATCTATCCACTCATCCATCCATCCACTCATCCACCCATTTATCCATCCACTCATCTATCTATCCATCCATCCATCTATCCATCCACCCATCCAACCATCCAACCATCCACCCATGATCTATTCACATACTCACCCACACACCATTCCATCCATTGTTTACCCATCTGTGTAGTAGTAGCAGACTGTTTGTTCATTTCCAGGTCACCCAGACTCCTGAAATAATCGCACAGAAACCATATTATTTGCAATACTGTTTGGCCAATAGCTTAAGCATATTTCTGGCTAACTGATATCTTAAATTAAC
>JAQHUG010000212.1:2842890-2885020 GCA_028555095.1 Dicrostonyx torquatus | reverse complement strand
CTGCACCAATTAGCATTCAAGAAAATACCAATCTGATGGCGACAGTTCTTCAACTGAGCTTCCCCTCTTCCCAGAGAGGTCAAGTTAGTAACCAAGATTCATCAACCCAAGGCCATTGGACAATACTTGTGTTTGTATTTAGGAGCGAGATGAATTTGAAGCAACCGTGCTCCACAATTCCCTGGGCCACCTATAGAGCTGGGTACAGCTGAGATTTCTCTTCTGAAAAGGCGGGTGGGTTCCTAAGGCCTGGTGACCTTCCAGCAAAGCTTCAGGTATCTGGGATCAGAGATAGCCCCTACACAGCTGAGAAGGGGTGGCATGGGCTTCCCCATACAGCTGTTTTGGGTTTACTGTTTTATCCTTGGTCTTGGCTATGCAAACCTCTCCATCTGAGCTGGATTGGAGAAAAGGTCAGTCCATTGCTATCGTGTGGTCAGGGCAGTCATGAGACTAAAATGTCCTGTTACTTTCTGCTCTGCCTTCTATTTTATCCACCTTAGAAACACCTGCTCCAGGGGCCTTTGGACGTCTTCCAGGAGTATAAACTCTGGTGCAGTCTGGCTCCCTCTGGAACCTTCTATCCTAAAGGCTCCTATTTGAAAAAGTCCATTGTCACTCTGTTCCTTACATTGCATGCCAGCGAAGCTTGTTCCCCTGGCGCCTGCTCACTGTACACGCTCATCTGTGTGTGCTCATCCCTTAAAGAGTCCCTTTAAGTCTTGCGTCGTGCACCTGACACCGTGTGAAAGTCCCTTTGTGGTTATCTTGGAGGAGCGCAGAGGTAAGCATGTGCAGTCAAAGCAGCTTCTTGAACACCACACCAACGCTCCGTTGCTCTTTGTGCAACTGGCATTCCACATTCGGCTCTTATCGCAGGTGGTGCACACAGCTGGCGATGGACCTGTGGTCACCCTGCGTACCATCCTTTCCCATGTCTTTGTCCATGTTCCATTGCTGGAACAAAATATCAGAGCCAAGCAATTTAAATTTAAAAGAAGTGTATTTGTTTCAAAGTCATGGAACTAGGAAATCCAAGATTCTTGGGTTGTGGGATGGATCTCTGGTGCTCAGGAAGCAGGGATAGGGGATTAGGGGTGAGTGGGAGAGATGTTCTGACTATTGGCTGCTGGGAGGTGACTTGAACTGCACCACGTGACACAGGTGTGATAGTAACTTTTATTTTCACTGTGACAGAAGACCTGACAGAAGCAAGTAAAGGCAGGAAAGGTGGGTTCCAGCTCACAGTCTGAGGCCCATCATGACCTCAAAAGTCCGTCATGGTGGGGAAGTCATGGCTGACAGAAGCAAGTGAAGGCAGGAAAAAGCGGGTTCCAGCTCACAGTCTGAGGGTACAGTCTGTCGTGGTTGGGAAGTCACAGTAGCACGAGTGGGAAGCAAGTAATCATGTTGCATCCACAGCCAGGAAGCAGAGAGGTGATGTGGGTGTTCAGCCCATTTCTTTTTCTTCTTTTTTTAAAATATAGTCTGACATGGTGGCACACACATTCAGGAGAGGTCTTTGTGGAGTCACTCTCACAGATGTGTTCAGTTGTGTGTCTCCTAAACGAGTCTAATTCAAGGGGGACCATCCCATCCTCTCATGGTATCAGATAGATCAGATGGGCCATCCTGTCCTCTCATGGGGACAGATACAGATCAGATGGGCCATCCTGTCCTCTCATGGGGACAGACACAGATCAGATGGGCCATCCTGTCCTCTCATGGGGACAGACACAGATCAGATGGACCATCCTGTTCTCTCATGGGGACAGACACAGATCAGATGGACCATCCTGTCCTCTCATGGTGATAGACACAGATCAGATGGACCATCATGTCCTCTCATGGGGACAGACACAGATCATGTGGGCCATCCTTTCCTCTCATGGGGCCAGACACAGATCATGTGGGCCATCCTGTCCTCTCATGGGGACAGACACAGATCAGATGGGACATCCTGACCTCTCATGGTGATAGACACAGATCAGATGGACCACCATGTCCTCTCATGGGGCCAGACACAGATCAGATGAACCATCCTGTTCTCTCATGGGGACAGACACAGATCTCCACTGACCAACCCTTTCATGGAGCCCACACTTTTGGCCTCTGCCAATCATCAGTCTAGACCATCAACACATGGCTTTGGGGATTACATTCTAGTACATGTATGTATTTTGACTTCAGTTCATGAGAGCTGGTGCTTTCCAGAAAGCAGTTCAGGGAAGGTCAGGTGCTTGACAGTGAGCATGCTCAGAACATCTCTGAAATGGAAAATAATAACACAAAGCTGTCATGGAAATTGTCGTCAGGGCACAACACAAAGGAAGGACTCTGTTCAGGAAAATTACTCCCTGACTAATGACATCACTGATGATGACATATGCTGACAGTGAACACCAGTTACACACACTGTGGTGGTTTGGATGAGAATGTCCTCCATAGGCTCATATATTTGAATGCTTGGTCTCCAGTTGGTGGAACTGTTTTTAGAAGGATTTGATATGGGATTTTTGAAAGAAAATATCACTAGATTGGGCTTTGAGTTTTCAAAAGCCCACTCCTGTAACAGGCTTTTCTGCATCCCACCTGGTCCCACAGCCACTTATAAAGTAANCACCTGTCTGTCCATCTGTCCATCCATTCTTCCATCGATCGATCCATCCATCCATCCATCTGCTGATATATCCATTCATCCATCTGCTACCCATCATCCATCTGCCTATTCATCCACACACCTTCCACCATCACCACCCATGCATCCATCCACCCACTTATCATCCATCCACCATCTATCCATTCACCCATCTACCTCTACCACAAACCTATCCATTCATCGAGCATCCACATCCATCATCCATCCAGCTACTCTCTCATCTCTCTGACTATCCAGGAGTCCACCCACCCACTGGTTCATTTTTCATGTGCTTCTCATCTGTCCACCCATTTACTCGCCCATATAACCCACTCACCCATGCCCCATCTGCTGTACATCCACCATCACCCACCCGTCTACCTATCAACCCACCTTTCCATGTATTCACCCATTCATCCATCTCTCCGTCTGTCCACTAATCCATCCATGTGTGAATGTACACACCTTATCTGTCTGCCTATCTGCATTCTTCTCTCCACCCATCCATCTGTCCCCATTCACCTCTCCACTCTTTATCCTTATCCATCCCCACCTTATGCGAGCCATTCTTTCAGGCACCCTGGATGTAGTTGTAAAATAGAATAGCTTTTGTTTTTCTGAGCCACATAGGTGAGATTAATTTACAAAAGAAAAAAAGTAAAAAGTCAAACACCCAAACCACAGAATATATACAAAATGATATACAAAAAGGATAACCAAAAACTGAGAGCCCTCCCAAAATAACCAGGGTGATTGTAGGTGGTGATAACATCTACAGGAAATAAAGCAGAATTTGGGGGAGTAGAGGTGGAGTAGGAAGGCAGATGATTTACCCAACAAAATCCCTACCCTTCCCTGAAGTGAGTAGAGTCTTATGTGCCTGTGGGGGACAGGACTAGACCACAGGGATGTGTGCCATGGAAGGGCTTGGGCACTCGAGGACGGGCTGGTGGGCTGTGATGTCTGTCATTCAAAAGCAGGGGACTCGCCAGCTGGTGTTTTCCAACCTCCAGGACAAAGACTGAGTGACTCAGAGTGCTGGCCAGCAGTCAGCTAGCCTGAAGAGCAGGCTAAGCCTGGCTCCATTTTCCTTTTCTTGGCTGTACAAATCAATAAAGGATTAGGCTCGGCTCTTGTCATTGACACTGATTGATTTTAGAGTTTCAAAGGACGTTAATTTTAAGATGGCAGCATTTGGGGACATTTCATTATCTCCCATTAGGACATGGAGAGCATCAAGTATTTTAATCTGGGGGACTGAATTATTTAGGGTCTGGCGTTGATGTGCCTAATGAAATACGCTTCCTCTTTCTTTGGGGGTTCCATATCTGGCTATGGAAATTATTCATTAACATGGAGCGAGAGAGAGAGAGTGCCCTTCTATTAGGGCCATTAAAGTGTTCTATTACTGATGATCTATAAAGGGAAAAACACCGATCAGATTCCACCAGGCACATAGGAACACTGGGAATATCATTAATTTTAATGATCTGGTTCAAAATCGCAAAGCCATTAAAATAAAACTTCAAGTTTGGGGGAGGGGGCGCAAAGGAAATTATACTCTAAATGATTGCTAACGAGTGGGAAATATTTAAATCATGCTAAATTGACCTTAAAGTCTTGCCTAATACTCTCATCAGACACATATTATTTTGGTTCATTTCATGTTGTCCCAGCCTGGCCAGGCCTCTTTCCTGTGTGAGTGAGAGTCAAACTCCTTGAAAGGGACACGGTTGGTTTGTCTTTGATTTAGCTCATGCTCGCTGGTCTGCTGGCTTACAGAGGCCAGAAATGGTGCAAGGGGAGGGACCTTTAGCTTTTCTTGAATTTATTTTCATGAATGAATTTTCATGGAGTGGGTTGGTTCCCACTACAGCAGAGAGGTTTTGGGGACCTGTTAGGAAGCTGTGGCTTATATGTAAAACTCAGAGCCTTTGGAAGCTCCAGGCTCCATGGTGTAGGGAGCACATGGCTTCTCCTTCTTGGGCTCCATGGTCAGGATGGAAGAGGGACTGGCTGCAGAGTGTGTGGGGTGAGTTGTAACTACTCTCAAGAAGCAGAGGTGTAGTAGGGAGGAGTGGGTTGTGTCCCGCCCAGCTCCCGGCTGCCCGGCTAGCTTACACTGGGAAAGATCCTAACCAGTCTCAGGCAGGAGAATCATGGCGTCTGCCACACTGCCTTCTTCCCAGCATTTCATTCTCTTTTCCCCACCTACCTAAGTTTCTGCCCTATCAAAGGCCAAGGCAGCTTCTTTATTTAACCAATGAAAGCAACACAAATACAGAAGAAACTCCTACACCACAGAGGCATCTCTGGATTGTAGCTAAGTGGACCAATCCCAAAGGGTGTAAGGATGGGAAATTGGAGGGCCTGTGTGCCCTTGTCCACCCCCATCTTTTGACCTCTACAGGGATAAGGGTTAAGTGAAGAAGAAATCAGACATCAAAGTCTGATGATTTCCAGTAGGGTGACCCTGGGCAGCCCGCTTTGTGACTGAACCTCTGTGCTTCCTCGCTTGGGGACTGAGCTTAAATGTCACCTCCTTTGAGAAGGCTCCTAGGGCCATCCTTTGCTCACTGGAAGGTTCTCTCTGTTCCCCGTCTCCCTCTGTTGTCCTGTCCTAATGCTCAGGGGGGATCTGCAGCCATAGTTCATCTCTTCTTCGCCATCTTCCCTGCTGGAGTGCCGCTTCCATGTGAACAAAGGTTTTGCATTTTTATTTTTAATTTTTTTTCTGGTCTCTAGTTTTGGTGACAGTACCGAGGCTATCACAGGTGCTTGGAACCATGCTGTGGACGAGCAGAGGTGAGTGAATGGGTGCAAATGCACCTTTGCTCACCCACTGGGGCAGCGAGCAGTCCCTGTTAAGGCCCAGGTCCTATCGATGGCCCACCCACCCTCGAATGCCTGCCAGAAGCGTTCCCAACAGTGCTGATGAGGCGAGCCGTCTATATTTATACAACACCATCCTTTCCACTCAGATTTGTATTTGCCCTCTTTGCAAGTCACCATGGCAACCCCTCCCGAGTAAGCGGAGAATTCCCACTTAAAGATAAACTGTGACTAAGACATAGAGGAGTCAAGAGGCACAATGAAAGCCTCGACACGTGTCTGGAGCCACGAGGCCTGGGTTCCAAAAATTTCACCATCAATTCCAGTCCCCCTTGCAGCCCAACTCACAGGCTCCTCCCGCACCATGGATTTTCTGTACAACAGACAAGCAATAAGGATATGGGAAGTGAGCCTGTGGGGTGATGAGAATGGAAGCCCCGTTCAGATTGACTTTGTCAACCTGGTTCAGACTTTGGGGAGTCTAATGCCGGGAGGTTCACTGTAGGCGTATTTAAAACGCAGTACAATTTGGGAAAAAAATGTTCCAGGGAACAATCATTCCAATTCCAGGCACACAAAAACGCTTAAGGTTTAACTCCACAGAAATGCCCTTCCAAAGTGCGTGTGACCGCGAGGGTGGGTTCTCTGGCTGGCTAAAAGGTCTAGTGTGGTCTCTGACAGCATCGAGATCAGCATGCTATAGAATAAATACGTGTGACAGCTCTCTAAGGACGGGTTTAGCTGGGAGCTTATGATTAAGATCTAGGGAGGGAAGAGTCTGGGATAATCATTCTGGGGGATTTGGGTGAGGTCTGCTTCTACAGATAGCCACAAGGTCTCCACGTCATTAACAATGCCCATTCCCAGACACTGGGTAAATAGGTGTTAGAGCTCCTTCATAGGGGAAGGCCCCTGTGTGTTCAACATCCCTGGTTCCCTAGTGCTCTGTGGGTGCAAGGAATTGTGTGCCCCAGCGGATTAAATTTCAAAATCCCCTGTGTGGGCTCAGCCCATGGTAGCTCCATGTAGGATTATTTTTCCATGGGGTCTGTCATCTTACGCACATGCCTGCGGCACATTGCTCTCTGTGCTGCCTCCTCTGTATGGGTGCTATGCATGTGACTCTTGACTTTCGCTGGGGGTGGGACATAGAGAATCCATCACAGAGTCCGGGGCACATGGGGATGGGTTGGGAGCAGTGGAGTGTGGGGTGGCATGTCTCTGCGTGGCTCCAACATGGCTCCAGGGCATTGGTTCTGTGCTGGGTATCCCTCATGGGGCTTCTACAAGAGTGGACACAGCAAACCTCAGGGGCGCTGGACCACGCCCCATTCAAAGACTTGTCAATGCAAGACATTGCAAGGTGGGATGAGGACAGGTCAGTCTTCCAGTGTGAGAACTGACTTCAGTCAACCTGCTTGGACCTGGAGTGATTGGAAGGAGCTTTGAGGAGACCATTCTTGATCATCTGACCTCATTACCCATCTACTGGCCACCAGTGTGTGAAACCAGTGAGACCCACCAAGCCCGCTCCAGATGCAAAGCACTCCCTAACTTACCCATGGAGCAACGTTGATGTAAGTTAGCATATTCTGGGGTCATTTGTTATGTAGCAACTGGCTGATACACACCGTTAGCTGACCATGTGTCAGGCTTAAAAGCTCAGGCCTGCCATTAGTGTAAGGCACACAGTTTCTGGCCAGCTGTGGTTTGAAAATGACTTGGTGGTTATTGTCCATGAGCAAGACCAACTCCTCCTCACTCTGACTTTTCATCTTATCACATGAGCTCTCCCTCTGGCATGATGAGCCCCTGCAATGATGCCCTTCACTGTGCCAGGAGACAGCCAAGGGAAGACTTTGCCATGCTATACAGACTTTAAGCCACTGTCACTGCAAGCTACATAACCTTTTCTCTGTAAGCTGTACGGCCTCCAGCGTTTTGCTACAGCATCAGAAGACAAGCTGAAACAGAGACTCAGGTGGAGTACAGATCACTCCTGGACTCGACTGTGTATGTGCTTAACCCAGGGCACTAGAAGACTGAGTAAATTCAAGGGGATCACACACACACACACACACACACACACACACACACACACGGCGGGGGGAGGCTGTAGACTTGGGAAGCCCTTTAGAAGCGTTCCTCTGATATCACAGTTCAGCTCACTATGAGGATTGGGTTGGGTCCAGGGGAAGCGAAAGTCTAGGGCACTCTCTCAGCCTCCTGCTTCACTCCTTCCCATCTCAGGGAAGTAAAAGTGGGCAGGTCAAACCCTTCCCCGAGTTCCTTTCCTCAGCCCTTTCAGCAAAGTCTGAGAGGATCTGTTAGAGAGACCCTGGCCATTATTGACTGTGATTATGACAGGATAAGCCAGTCAACTGGATTGAAAACCAGATTTGAAAGGATGCGGTTAATTAAAAAATGGGCTGCATCACATTTGGTAATTGACATGAAGAGCTATTTGCACAAGGAAAATCAGTAATTTTCAATTAGTATGAAATAAGAAATGGCTCGTGTCAATTAATATCGTGTAATTATGAGTGCAGAGTATGTGCTCAGCAGAGTTGGGGGCACGGAAGAGGCCTTCTGCTACCCAGTGAGGTGCTACCAGAAGTTGGGAGCCCCGTCACTCTGGTCATCAGGCTTGCTGGGGAACCTTGGACACTTTAGATGATGGCAGATTACGGTGGCAGTGTGCGACAGGCGTGGGGGTCGCTGCTTTGTGATGTCACTTCTCGTCTGTTTGGTACCAGGCAGGGAACTCTCTCTACTGAACAAGGCCACTGAACAAGGATGCAGACACGGCGGGTGAAGGGGACGGGAAAGGGATGGGAGAAGTGGGCTGGATCAGCTTTAGAAGAGCCTTAATCATGGCAGGCTCAAGGCTACAGCTGCTTTCCACCCTCCTCCCTCTCTGTCCCTCCTTTTCACTCTTTCATTGCTCCCATAAGTACAAGATAGAGAGGAGGGGTTTAAGAGCAGGGCGAGCGGCTTGGCTGAAGTGGCTGGGAGTCCGCTTTGGGAGCTGGTGTGAGGAGCCTGCCTCACGGGCACTGTATGGGGCCCAGCAGTAGCGTCGACTGAGTCTGGATACCAAGAGGTTGCTGCTGCCTCTCTGGTAGGAAGCAATTGCTCAGAGCTCGATCTAGAGATGGATCGTGGCCCCATGAGCACAAGATACAGAGAAAGGACCTATAAGCATTAGTGTTTTGGAAGTTGGAAGTGACCGTATTTACCTTGAATCCTTATGTTTACAATATATATGCATACACACATACTTGTATGGCACACATACACATACACACATATGTAATTTGAGGTTATTGCTTGGGTATGCATTTGTGTTTCATTTCCCAGGGCCTAATGCAGAAGGGCATTTTATAAAATTGGAGTTTCATGGAGGGGTTCATCAGCTTTGAACTTACAAAGCCAAGCTCCGGGTCCTCTGGCTTAGGGGTTTGCGGTGCTCTCAACCTCCAGAGGTAGCATCCTTCATCTGCAATAGGCCCAGGATCCTTTTCACTCCAGCATCCCTGGAATGAATGCAATAGAGGTGGAGGGTGGGTCTCTTTGGGAAGGTGGTCACGGTGGCTTCACATGGGTAGGAGAAACAGCTGAGCTTTCCAGTGTCCCTCACATGAGAGATGCCCCAGCCCCAGTCACTGTTTCTAAGGCCCTCACAGGTTCTGCAACTGGTGACAGGCTCTGGGCATCCTGGATGGCTCATTCTCAAGAAAGCCCTTTGGAGTATGCAGATGACAGAATTCACCAGAGGTGCACCAAGAAAGACCCATGGGAAAAGCAAAGGACTGGGATCTGGGCTTCAAGCACTCTAACACGATGCCACATGTCTGCTCCAACTTCTGTGCACATACACAGAAGTACATGTGTGTCCATAGGTGTGTTCCCCACATGTACATGGATGTGTGTGTGTCTGTCTGTCTGCATGTGGGTGTATAAACATGTAGACTGTGCACACGTGTAGGACTTCAGACCTGTGGACTATGCATGCTTGTCTCAGTGCACACACGTGATGTGCCTGCACATATGCATGTGTGGGTTGTGCAGGGGCAGGTGGGCATGTGGAGAGAATAAAACTGGCTACCTAACAAGAAGGAGCCTCCTGCCCTGTCAACATTCTCCCTGAGTTCTGGTCCTTGGATTCCGGACTCCCTGGGTTCTGGTCCCTGGATCCTGGATGATGACCATGAGGTGGCCATGGTGAGACACCCGGGGGGGTTCGGTCACAGGGATGCAGGACTGTGGACCATGCTCTAGAGACTTCAAGAAGACAATTGTTCTAGATGACCGTGTTCCCTTCCAGAGTGCACTGGGACTTGACATCCTCCCCCCATCCCCAAGACCTGTGACCTCCTTGGCGTAAGATGCTCCTGCTGAGGGACAGAAAGTCTTCCCAGGAAACTGATCAGCTGACCTGGGGCTCATTCCCCAAGGCCAGCAAAGCAGAAAGGATCGGGTTGATGCATTGGGGTGTGTTCCTTTTCTCTGCACGGTGGCCCATGGCTAAATCAAGCTATGAGCAGTGTGCTGCCTTCCAGTGATAATCTCATCTCTGCCGGATTCAGCCAGGCTGCTGCTGGAACACATACAGGGGCCTATAAATCAGACTCCTCCATTTGCTTCCAAGGGTGATGCAACCACTCCACCCACGCCTCTGCAAGACCCTGACTCTAAACAGTCCCCTTGCAAGACCCTGTGCTTGTATCTGCCATGGCTGGAGGAGGACACACCTGCCTCTCTGTCAGCCTGGAGGGGGAGAGCAGCTCGCTTCCCCACCCTGACCAACCCCTTCTAGATTCCAATATCGGCAGAGCTGACAAAGGCTGGTGACAAAGGCAAGGCATCGTCCAGATTTTTTTTCCTGCCCAATCTGAGGAATCAGATTTCGTTCCTGTGGGCTGCTGCTGAGACTAAGCACAGTCCCTGCCACAGCCAGAGAAGCTAGAGCTCTCTGTTCCCTGGGTCACAGCGTCACTCCTCCTGGGCAGCTGGCCATCTGTGAAGGGCTTTGGACTGGGGTCAGTGGATCACCCCCATGTCTGATTCCCACAGAATCTCCCTGCAAAGCTGGAGAGCCTACCGCAAAGCTCCCGAAGGCTGGGTGTCTGCGAGTGGAGCAAATGTCGAACTCATAGATGATCTCATCATCACCCCAACACGAGCATGACTCAGCCAGCCCCATGGGCACCCGGCCTTGACCAAAGCATGAGCCAAGCCCCAACTCCTAGAGAAGACACCTTCTGTTTACAAAGGTCTTGACCTCGGAGACTCGGGCTTCTTTCTTGGTGGCAGACAATGGCCATTCCTAGATGCTTTTAGTGTCTAACTCATCCTACCATTTGTGGGGTCACTGTTCCTGTGGCCAGAAACCTGGGCATTCTGTGTGACCCTAGAGGCTGAAACAGGGAGCAGGGTTTTGGCTACACACAGCATGTTGAGCAGCTCTGGGGTCCAGGAGGGGTGACTAGGCTGCAGAGGGTCCATCAATAAGCCAAGCTCTGTAGTCCCAGATACATCTCCAGGCCAGATAGGCTCTTCTTGGCAAGAACTGGGGACTGCAACCCTGCACGGTGAGTCCCCTGCATTGTGTCTTCCTACACGACCATGCTCTCTTTGATAGTGTGGGTGCCAGGGTTGCAGAGATAACATCCCAGGGCCTCTTTGCAGTTCAGAACAACTGAGTTGCTGGGATCCATTAGTCCAGAACATCCTCGATGGAGATGGGTACCCAGTTCCTCTGGTGGAGCACCCCTGCTTCCAGGCGTGCCTCTGGCCAGGCCTTTGCTAAGCACCCTTAGTGTATCCCACTGCTCTGCAGATCTGCCAGGTGGGCTGCCTGAAACCGGGACTGTTCCCAATAAGGGGTTTTTATTTATTTTGGGGAGAAATACTGACATTTCCTAAAATAGTGGTCTTTTATTCAATTGGCAGTAAATTCGGGAGCTGTTAAACACGATTTGTGCCCAGTGGGTGGCAGCTAGGGACAGAGCTTTTTGTCTGCCTGCTTGCAGGGGGGGTGGGGTGGGCCCTTTTCCACAAGTATTTTGGTCCTGAGCCCTCCTGCAGCTCAGGGGATGCTGGCTGCAGTGTTCTTCCTGTCAGCCCTGGACTCACCGCTCTGCCACTGCATGGCTCGTTTTAATTTCCTTTTCTTTGAAAAGAAATATTCTTCTTTCATTTATCCACCTTTTTGGCAAGACGTGAGGCACAGATGAAAGCCGCTGTGTGCAAAGAGGGGTTGGGGGGGAAAACAAAGAAAAAAGAAAAAAAAAGCAAAACAAAAAGCCTAACAGAAAGCAAGGCTTCCTGTTTCTGAGGCAGAATAGAGGCTGTGAAATTCTCTCAAATAGCAGGTAATGAATCAGCTTCTATGGAAAGGCTGCCTCTGAGCGGCACGGGTATTGGGAATAGCTAAAAAGTTCTTGGGAGAGAGTCGAGAAAGACAGTACTGAAAGATGGGTACCCTGTGCACGGGTGTGCACGTGTGCTTATGTGTAACACATGCATGCAGGTGGGTGTGCCTGTGGTGGAGGCCAAAGGTAAACTTCGGATGTCTTCCTGGATTGCCCTCCACCTCATCTTTAGGGATAGTCTTTCTTTCTCACCTATCGGTTAGAAAAATGAAAACTCTGAGGGCCCCCTGTAGCTTCCACCCTTGGCTAGTGTCACATATGTGCACAACCAGGCTTGGTTTTTATTCCCCCAAGTGGGTGCCGAGGATCTGACCTCAGTGCCTCACCTTTGCTCGGCAGGCAGGTGGAGCCGCCCCCTCCACACCTCACATGGGTGTCCCATCAGAGTTCCACAGCAAACCATCTGCAGTTGTTTCTATTAAAGACAGCGTGGCTTCAGGGCCTTATCTGCTACATTCCTGTGATGGCCATCCCCCTGCATCCTGTCCTCCCTGAAGCTGTAGATGGGTGTCCTACCGAAATACATTCCGTGACCAGGAGAGGGGGACAATACTTCCCTGTCTTTCCTGAAGATCCTTTGGGGTAGGGGCTGTTGCTTCTACCAGCACCACTGACCCGGTCTGCAGTGATGGTGTGGAAAACCTGGGAGGAGACACATTGAGCAGACACCTCTCTGTATGAAGCCATCTTGTTAGTGAGATGGGTAATTCTCTGCCTGATGCCTCTTTTCTTAAGGCTCCATTAAATCTTTTGAAAAGGGCAGATGGAGGTGCTGGCCCATCTGCTGACCTACATATATCTGCAGCAGTGGGCTCAGGGGAGCACAGACAGGGAAAGTCACAGGCAAATAATGGTTGATGGCCCAACTCATGAGGGAGCTCCAGTATCATCCTTGTGCCTCCTTTCTGCTTTAGGGACTGGTGTTCTGTCTCCAAATGGTCCATCGTGGGAAGGCGTTTGTTCAGTCCCAGGCAGCTATGTTTTCTTTAGCAGTCTCCCTGTTCCTTGAAAGCCTCAGATTGACAGGTTAGAACTTCCCGTCCTGGCTGTGTGGCTGGCTGAAGACTGATTTCTGAGCATCCCCGGCAAAGACAGCAAGTGTGACCAGGTGTGAGCTCCAGCTGAAAGGGAGACCATGGTTCTCTGTGCACCCCAGATGTCCATGCTCTTGCCTGCTTCCTCCTTGCTCCCCACAGCTTCAGTGACCTTGATTGGGAGTCGTCCAGAGCAGAGATGAGTCCTCTGTTGAAGGGCTCAAAGACCTTCTGTCTGGGAGTCCTTGAGAAACGGGACGAGTGAGAGGCAGGAATATGTGGAAGGGAACAGGCCCTCCCCATAGGCCTCCAAGAGAACAGAGGATGATGCGCCTGCCAAGCCCACTGTGGACACCGACGCTCATATCTGGTGTGGGTTGAATTGTGTCCCCCCAAGACATCAGAGCATGTGCCAGTACCAAAACACGTGATCTTAACTGGAAATGGGGTCTTTGATGACGTCAGCTGAGGATGAGGATCCTGGCCAGGTTTGGTGATGGTCTTCCCAGAAGATGAAAAATTTGATGAGTCTCAGCAGGGAGAAGGCCACAGAGGGCAATGGGCAGAGACAAGTCTACAGGTACCGAGGACTGATGTCACCTCAGAAGCTGGAGGATATACAGAGGGTCCTGGGTTACAGCCTCAGAGGAATGGCAGGGCTGCTGTCACCTGATACAAGACTTCTGCTGCTGCTTCAAGCATCAAGGGTGTGTGTGTNCCTGCCTGCCTGCCTGCCGCAGTGCTCTCCACCATGATGGTCATAGAGTCTAGGCCTCTGAAACTAACTGTAAGCCCCAAATAAACTCTTTCTTCTGTAAGTGACCTTGGCCACAGTGTCATATCATAGAAACAGAAAGTAGTTAAAATAGACACCAAGTTCACTCGAAAGGCCAGGACCTCTAGGAAAACAGACTTCTGGGGACAGGTCTAATGGGCGGGCTGACTCCATTTCTGCTTCCTGGAGTTAGGGGTAGTGAAAGTGCTAGAAGCAGAAATAATGGAATTCTTGGAAGTTCTGACCCATTCTTGGATATTTGCCTCATTAAGGCCCCTTGCCTTAATGGTCGCATACCCCTGAAGTTTTTCCTCTCTGGTAAATATTTTCACAGGCAAAAAGTCTGGACTCTATGCACCTTCCAATTCTGGTGGCTGATCTACAGGAGAGCTGGGCCTTACGGCTCACTGTCTGAGAGCTGTTTCCACCAGTGCCCGCCAGCCAAGGGGTGGGAATCAGAGAAGTAGGCTGTGTTCAAGTGGCTTTTCCTCTCTAAAATGCTGAGCTGAGCGCTAATTAACCTTCAGTAATTAGAGGAATGCTTACATTTCTGTCCTGTGTGCTTAGACTATGAACCACACTGGAGGCCATGCAAGCTCCCACCTGTTTAGATGCACCCCAGCTCCTCTGTGGAGCCTGGGAAACTTCAAGTCATTCTCTGAATGATCATGACCATGTCCTGCAGGACAGCCCTCTGTGCTGTAAGATGTGAGGAGTGGTCTGCAGAGTAGCCACCCTGCACAGGTAGTGAGACCATGCCACCCACTGCTATGAGACACTGATGGGTATCTCCAGGTTCCCACACAGAAGTCCTAGCACCCAATGCTTTGGGGTATGACTGTTTAGAGACAAGGTCCTTAAAGGGGCCCCTGAATAGAATGAGGTCATCGGTGTGGACCCGATCCAATCCGATGACTGCTGTCATAAGCAAAGGGGATAAGGACTTTGGGAGGGAGGAAAGGTGGCATGCTGTTTAGTTCTTCGTCAACTTGACATGAACTAGAGTCACTCAGGCAGTGGGACCTTCAATTGAAGAATTGCCCCCATCAGATTGGCTTGTAGGCGTATCTATGGGGCATTTTCTTAATTACTAATTGATGTGGAAGGGCCCAGTTCCTTTTGGACAGTGCCACCCTGGGTAGGTATTCTGGGTTGTATGACAAAGCAGGACCAAGGGAACTATCTACGGGGAACAAGCAAATAAGCAGCTTCCTCCACAGCCCCTGCTTCAGTCCCCATCTCCAGGTTCCTGCCTTGAGTTCCTGTCCCGACTTCCGTCCACAATGGACTGTTGTTGGAATCTGTAAGACCAATAAACTGTGCCTTCCCTCAAGCTGCTCTTCGTTATGGTATGTTGCATGAATTCTAATTGGTCTTAATAATAAAAACCCAGAGTCAGCTCTAGGAGTTAATACTAAAAGATCAGAGAAGCAGATTGGCCAGCCACTAGAGAGTTCTTACCTCTACCAACGGCCAGACAAAAAGGGGGATCCTATCTCAGACTGCTGCTGTCTCTACAAAACTTCAGACTGTATCTGCTCCTGTCTCCTCCTGCCTTCTCTCCGCCCAGCCATATCACTACTGTCTCCACCTTCTTAGGGCTGGGATTAAAGGCATGGGATCACCTTCGTGTGAGCTCTGTTTCTCTTTTAGACTGTTTCAATTCCGTGTAGTCCAGGGTGGCCTTGAACTCACAGAGATCTTTCAGCCTCTGTCTCCCAAGTGTTGGGATTAAAGGTGTGTGCCACCACTGCCTGGCCTCTACGGCTAACTAGTAACTTAGCTCCACACTCTGATCTTCAGGCAAGCTTAATTTGTTAGATTACAGACAGAATATCATGACAGTGGTATTTATCGTGACAGCAGAAAGCAGACAGTGACAGATGAGGAGAGTGCACCGGGAGCAGGGAGCAGTGCAGGCCAAGCAGAAAGCTGCAGGAGGAAACCATCTCTTCTGCAACATGACCCCGGATTTCAGTCTCCTGAACCGAGGGACAACACGCTTTTATTCTTTAAATTGCCCAGTCTGGGATACTTATTTTGTCAGCCTGAACATACAAATCCACACATCCCACGGGTGGGTGTGGTGATGGAGGATGGTCATGCCCATCCCTGGACAGCAGAACACACCTGCAGAATCCTACTCCAGGCTCAGACTGCGATGCTGTGGAGCACACACTGGCCACAGCTAAGCTAGGTGCTCCTCACAGAATCCCACATTTATAGCGAGAGAGATGCTCTCATCAGAGAGAAGCGTGTGCTACCTCAGCTGTTCAGCTGGAGCTCTGACATTATTGTCCCCCTCCAGGACACACTTATGAGGTTCTGAGTCACTTTTTGTGGGGCTCCTGATTTGCTGTAGATCTAGTTCAGGGTGGAGTCTCTGAAATGCTGAGCTCATGAGAACTTGGGATTTGGAACCCATTAAACATGATGCATTTTTTTAAGACAAAAAAAATGCGTTTATTGTTGACCATGTCCTTTGCTTTACAGAAGCTTCACAGTTTCAGGAGGTCCCATTTATTAATTGTTTCCCTTAGTGTCTGTGCTGCTGGGGTTCTATTTAGGAAGTGGTCTCCTATGCCAATGTGTTCAAGTGTACTTCCCACTTTCTCTTCTGTCAGATTCAGTGTGGCTGGCTTTATGTTGAGGTTTTTGATTCATTTGGACTTGAGTTTTGTGCACGGTGATAGATATGGATCTATTTTCATTCTTCTACATGTTGATATCCAGTTATGCCAGCACCATTCGTTAAATATGCTTTCTTTTTTCCGTTTAACATTTTTTTACTTCTTTGTCAAAAATCAGGTGTTTGTCGGTGTGTAGATTGATATTTGGGTCTTTGATTCAGTTCCATTGCTCCTCCTGTCTGTTTTTATGCAAGTACCAGGCTGTTTTCAGTACTGTAGCTTTGTAGTAGAGTTTGAAGTAAGGGATTGTGATCCTCCAGAAGTTCCTTTATTATATAGGATTTTTTTTTTGGCTATCCTGGGGTTTTTGCTTTTCCATATGAAGTTGAGTACCATTCTTTCAAGATCTGTAAAGAATTTTGCTGGGATTTTAATGGGCATTGTATTGAATCTGTAGATTGATTTTGGTAAGATTGCCAATTTCACTATGTTAAATTCTGCTTGCCCTAGAGCATGGGAGATCCTTCCACTTTCTGGTGTCTTCTTCAATTTCTTTCTTCAAAGATTTAAAGTTCTTGTCATACAAGTCTTTTCACTTGTTTGGTTAGAGTTGCTCCAAGATATTTTGTGTTATTTGTAGCTATTGTAAAGAGTGATATTTCTCTTTTTCTTTCTCAGCCCATTTATCATCTGTGTAAGGAGGGCTACTGATTTTTTTTCTAGTTAATCTTGTATCCTGCTACATTACTGAAGGCGTTTATGAGTTGTAGAAGTTCCTTGGTAGAATTTTTTGGGTCACTTATATAAACTATTATATCATTGGCAAATAGTGAGAGTTTGACTTCTTCTTTTCTGATTTGTTATCCTCTTGATCTCCTTTTGTTGTCTTATTGTTTTAACTAGAACCTCAAGAACTATATTGAATAGATATAGAGAGAGTGGACAACCTTGTCTTGTTCCTGATTTCAGTGGGATTGCTTTGAGTTTCTCTCCATTTAGTCTGATGTTGGTTGTTGGCTCGCTGTATAAATAGCAGCCTATAGGATGGGAAAAGATCATCACCAAGCACACATTGGACAAAGGGCTTACCTCCAAAATATACAAAGAACTCAAGAAATTGATCATGAAAAGAACAAATAATCCAGATAAAATAATGGGGTACAGACCTAAACAGAGAACTCTCAACAGATGAATCTAAAGTGGCTCAAAGACACATAAGGAAATGCTCAACATCCTTAGCCATCAGAGAAATGCAAATCAAGACAACTCTGAGATTCCATCTTACACCTGTAAGATTGGCCAAAAAAAAAAAAAAACACTGATGATAATTTATGCTGGAGAGGATGTGGGGTAGAGGGAACACTTCTCCATTGCTGGTGGGAATGCAAATTGGTACAACCACTTTGGATATCAGTATGGCAATTTCTCAGAAAATTAGGAAACAACCTTCCTCAAGACCCAGCAATACCCAAAGGATGCTCAATCATACCACAAGGACATGTGCTCAACTATGTTCATAGCAGCTTTGTTTGTCATAGCCAGAACCTGGAAACAACCTAAACACCCCTTGAACAAAGAATGGATAAAGAAGATGTGGTACATTTATACAATGGGGTACTACACAGCAGAAAAAAATGACAACATCTTGAAATTTGCAGGCAAATGGATGGCTCTAGAAAACATCATTTTGAGTGAGGTAACCCAGACCCAGAAAGACAAATATCATATTTATTTACTCATAAGTGGCTTTTAGACATAAAGCAAAGAAGAAAACCACTCTACAATTCACAATCCTAGGGAATCTAGACAACAAAGAGATATACACGGATCTAATCTACATGGGAAGTAGAGAAAGACAAGAACTTCTGAGTAAATTGGGAGCATGCGGACCATGGGAGAGGGATGGAGGGGAGGGGAGAGGAAGAGAGGAGAGTGGAAAGACACACACACACACACACACACACACACATATATGTCTTGATATATATATCAATAAAAACAGTAAAAATGTATTAAGTTGTGTTTGTGCACGTGAGTGTGTACAGGTGGTTTTGCAACAGCACACACATGGGGTTTAGAAGACAATGTTTGGCAGCCAGTGTTTGCCTACTGTTTTGCTGAAGCAGGGTGTCTCTTATTTCAGCCACACAATGAACTCCAGCTGGCCCAGAGCTTCTGAACAACTCCCTCTTCTGTACCTCCATCTCTCTGTAGGAGCGCTGTGATTCCAGATCTATATCACCATATATGGCCTTTTAGGTGAGCTCCAGGGAAGGAATTTGGATCACTAAGCTTCTATAACTAGTACCCTTACCCACTGAGCCATCCTCCTGGCCCATCACTGACCCATATTCCTTGCCCATCACTGAGCCATCCTCCTGGCCCATCACTGACCCATATTCCTTGCCCATCACTGAGCCATTCTCCTGGCCCATCACTGAGCCCACAGTGGGTTTTTGAAACCAGGTACCCGGGAGCTTCTGTCTGCAACCCCTGGTGGTAACCTGAGGCTGAAGGTGGGCCATAGGCTCAGTGCTTGCATGTTTTCCTTGTCGTTTGCATATAGAAGAGAAGATTACCCTCCCTCTGCCCTGTACCTTTCAAACACACAGAAAGGACCCTGAGCACAGTACACGTTCTTCCCCTGGCTCTCCCAAGCAAGAGCCAGAGTGCCCCTGAGATTCTAAAGTCATTGAATTTACAGATTATGTTTTTTTACAGTCATAGATTCTGCGTTGTTCTGTTCAAGCTGATGGGTTCACACAAAGAATGGGTGGATGTGTAGTGAAGAACCCATTGTTAAAAGAGCAAAGCAAAGGCAATGATAATGATAGAATTAATTGGTGGGCCATCCCACTCTGAAGGAGAGACCCCGTTGATGTATCATGCCCAAGGCACGCCCATGCATCTTTCTCACCCTGGCAGGTGATTTGGTTCCAGTGGACGACACCATCAGTCACCTTTGCAATGTTAATTTGAATTTTATTGGCTTTCTAGTTTTGCTTGTATTTGAATTGTAAATTTATTTTGTTTCTATAGATGCATAAGAGCCATAAGGGGAAGCAGCTTATATACCTAACTTTATATTTATGCTTATTTAAGTGATATCATTATAAAAATAATTTGAGTTAAATTGCCCAAGCTGTCTAAACAATATAATACCATTCTGGCATCTGAACCAAATCCCAGGAGGAATAAATTAGGACATGTAAACAAATGACAAGCCAGGTAGAAGTCATTTACTGACTGTCTGTGATACAGGCGGATGTGTGTATATGTAAATAATGACTACATATATTCTGCATGCATAGTATACACAGCATATGTGCTCGCTACTACAAACACACAAGCATTCACAGAACACATGCATACATGTATGGGTATATGCTGTCAAAACAGCTTTCATAGCAACAGGAATGAGAGAGACTTAATTCTAAATCAAATGTGAACGATGCGGATTTAAGTTGTCCTGAAAACCATGTTCCCAGCTGAGTGAGTTTATGTGAACTTACTGTTAGTGAGTCCCTAAGCCAAATTAGTACTTCCCACCTGAGCATGGGTGTTGGGCCATCTCCTGGGGCATGAGCAGCCTGCAGTGGCCAAAGGAGAGTGACTCTCCCTCCCAAAGTAGCCATGAGCTTCCATTCACTTCTCCGGCAAGGGTGGTTCTTGGCCCTCCCCATTTGTGCTTGAACTTTGACCCACTTTGTCTTATGCAGTGACCATGACCATGGTGTGCGGCAACCATGTCATGCCCTGAAGTCAGCATGCCACGGCTCTTCTCTCCACCAACCTCCTTTCTTTCCACCCACACTTCCGTGACACTCCATAGAGGTGCTTAAGAAAGGTCATTCACTGGGAGGTGCCTTAAATCCCAGCACTTGGGAGGCAGAGACAGGAGGGTTTCTGTGAGTTTCAGGCGAGCCTGATCTTCAAAGTGAGTTCCAGGACAACCAGAGATGTTACACAGAGAAACCCTGTCTCAAAAAATGAGAGAGAGAGAGAGAGAGAGAGAGAGAGAGAGAGAGAGAGAGCTCATAGCTGAGCAATCACAGTGATTTACACTTGGNTCTCACTGAATGACTGTGCTCCTCTGAGACAGGGTCTCTCACTGGACCTAGAGCTAGACTCAGTCAGAAAGCCTTAGTGACCTCATGATTCTATTCTCCTATACTGCTGGAGTTACAGACACCAGACTTTCACCATGATTCCTGAGATTTGAACTCCGGTCTTCCTGTGCAGTAAATTCTCTTGCCCTGTTTCTGATTCTCCTTCTTAATTCTAGCTCAATCTCTAGGGTTCCTCCCCTGGAAGACGAGGATTCTACTCTATGTTGTTTCTCTTGCCTGTCAATCAAGTGAACTCATACTCAAACACACACAGAAAGACACACCACACTCGCACACATTCACACACACACATACACACTCACTCACATATACACACACGCATGCACGCACACACACAGAACTTCTGCCCCTCCTTCCAGTAGCATAATTTGTGGTTATATCAATATTCACCATTTGCATAATTATGTAATTATTATTCACAGCTGAGGCTCGAAGTAGCTCCATGATTGCATTTCCGATCCTGATGTATTCTGTGCGTCCCCAGAATGAATAACGACCAAGGCTGTCACCTGCTCTGTTGGCATGTGGCCTTCCTTAACGCCTCCTAGGCTATCCACCAGTCCCACTACTTTGTGCAGTTTGATCAAAATTCTCCGGTCTTCTCCTGGCTGGGGTGGCTCAGTTGCTCCCGAGATCAGGCTGCACAGCTGTGACTCAAGGCACCAGACTGTCTTCTGGGGTCCAGGTCTCCTCTCATAGTCGCAGGATCCTATGCAGCCATGGGACAGAAGTGGCCATGATCTAGCAAGTCTGAGGAACAGCATCCTGGCTTCTACTCACGTCTCATGGCTGAGCTGAGGCATCAAGGCTCGAGGTTTCCCTTCTGAACTCTACAGCTGTTCTTGCAAAATCCTGTGAGAGATACAGAATTATTTCAATTACTGCAGTTTGAACAGCTCTCTTGTCTTCTGGAGGCTTCTAGACTCCATTTCTTCACCCCCAATGTTCTGCAGCTCCGCATGTCTTAGGTATTACATTAGCTACATTTCTCTTTTCTGTAATGAAAACACCCGAGAAAAGCAACAAAGGCAGCTTGATGGAGGAAGACTTTATTTGGCTCACAGTTTGAAGGGACCCAGTCCATCATGGTGCGGAAGGCCTGGTGGCAGGAGTTTGAGGCAGGTGCTCACATTGCCTCCATAGCCAGGAAGCAGAGAGACAAAAGGTGGCTTTCTCCTTTGTATTTAGTCCTGAACTCCAGTCTATGAGGTGGCATGGCCCACATTCTGGGTGGGTCTTTCCTGCTCAGACAATTCTTGCCAGATGCTCCCTAGTAGATATGCACAGAGGGGTGTTTCCATCTGGTTAAATCCAGCCAAGATGACAATTAAGATTAGCTACCACAGGTAGATCTGTTTTGTTAGTTTTCTAGGTCTTTGACAGTCCCCTTTACGGAAACCCCAAATGTCCACCCTTTTCCTGGAAGATGTTGCTCCCCTGATTCCCTGTGCTCTCTTTCTGGAACTTCCACGGTGCCTTAGGCAGCCCAGGCCAACCCTCTAATTTCCCCCTTCTGTGATTTTCTGCCTCTTAGTATTTCCGACTTGCTTTCAATGAACTTTCCTCAGCTTGATCTTCCTGTGGCTTCCTGCATGGCTTCCTGCATGGCTTTCTGTGCATGGCTTCCTGCATGGCTTTCTGCATGGCTTCCTGCATGGCTTTCTGCTTGGCTTCCTGCATGGCTTCCTGCATGGCTTTCTGCATGGATTCCTGCATGGCTTTCTGCTTGGATTTAATTTCTCAGTGTTTTCCTGGATCTCTGAATGTGCTGTTCCTTAAAGAACATGCTGTCCTTTCAGCAATGTAATACAGCTCCTGCTAGCTTGGCTGCCATCAATCTTACACAGGCAAGCTCTCCTCACTTCCTGTATTATTCTCTGTCTTCTGAGGTGCTCACTAGTATTTTCTTACTTTGTTGTCCTTCCTTTGACATTACAGGCTGGTCCTTGTCTGTCATCTGTTGTTGCAGTAAACACTGTGACCAGAAAGTGACTTGGGGGAGCAAATGGTTTATTTCATCTTGCAGGTTACAGTCCATCAGGGAGGCGATCAGGGAAAGAAGTCAACGTAGGAAGGGGCTGGAAGTAGGAGCTGCAGCAGAGCCCACAGAGGAGCTGCCGCAGAGCCCGTGGAGAAGCTGCCCCACAGCCCGTGGAGGCGCTGCAGCACAGCTCACGGGGTATCTGCAGCACAGCCCACAGAGGATCTGCAGCACAGCCCACGGAGGATCTGCAGCACAGCTCACGGAGGATCTGCAGCACAGCCCACGGAGGATCTGCAGCACAGCCCATGGAGGATCTGCAGCACAGCCCACGGAGGATCTGCAGCACAGCCCACNCACTGAGCCATCCTCCTGGCCCATCACTGACCCATATTCCTTGCCCATCACTGAGCCATTCTCCTGGCCCATCACTGAGCCCACAGTGGGTTTTTGAAACCAGGTACCCGGGAGCTTCTGTCTGCAACCCCTGGTGGTAACCTGAGGCTGAAGGTGGGCCATAGGCTCAGTGCTTGCATGTTTTCCTTGTCGTTTGCATATAGAAGAGAAGATTACCCTCCCTCTGCCCTGTACCTTTCAAACACACAGAAAGGACCCTGAGCACAGTACACGTTCTTCCCCTGGCTCTCCCAAGCAAGAGCCAGAGTGCCCCTGAGATTCTAAAGTCATTGAATTTACAGATTATGTTTTTTTACAGTCATAGATTCTGCGTTGTTCTGTTCAAGCTGATGGGTTCACACAAAGAATGGGTGGATGTGTAGTGAAGAACCCATTGTTAAAAGAGCAAAGCAAAGGCAATGATAATGATAGAATTAATTGGTGGGCCATCCCACTCTGAAGGAGAGACCCCGTTGATGTATCATGCCCAAGGCACGCCCATGCATCTTTCTCACCCTGGCAGGTGATTTGGTTCCAGTGGACGACACCATCAGTCACCTTTGCAATGTTAATTTGAATTTTATTGGCTTTCTAGTTTTGCTTGTATTTGAATTGTAAATTTATTTTGTTTCTATAGATGCATAAGAGCCATAAGGGGAAGCAGCTTATATACCTAACTTTATATTTATGCTTATTTAAGTGATATCATTATAAAAATAATTTGAGTTAAATTGCCCAAGCTGTCTAAACAATATAATACCATTCTGGCATCTGAACCAAATCCCAGGAGGAATAAATTAGGACATGTAAACAAATGACAAGCCAGGTAGAAGTCATTTACTGACTGTCTGTGATACAGGCGGATGTGTGTATATGTAAATAATGACTACATATATTCTGCATGCATAGTATACACAGCATATGTGCTCGCTACTACAAACACACAAGCATTCACAGAACACATGCATACATGTATGGGTATATGCTGTCAAAACAGCTTTCATAGCAACAGGAATGAGAGAGACTTAATTCTAAATCAAATGTGAACGATGCGGATTTAAGTTGTCCTGAAAACCATGTTCCCAGCTGAGTGAGTTTATGTGAACTTACTGTTAGTGAGTCCCTAAGCCAAATTAGTACTTCCCACCTGAGCATGGGTGTTGGGCCATCTCCTGGGGCATGAGCAGCCTGCAGTGGCCAAAGGAGAGTGACTCTCCCTCCCAAAGTAGCCATGAGCTTCCATTCACTTCTCCGGCAAGGGTGGTTCTTGGCCCTCCCCATTTGTGCTTGAACTTTGACCCACTTTGTCTTATGCAGTGACCATGACCATGGTGTGCGGCAACCATGTCATGCCCTGAAGTCAGCATGCCACGGCTCTTCTCTCCACCAACCTCCTTTCTTTCCACCCACACTTCCGTGACACTCCATAGAGGTGCTTAAGAAAGGTCATTCACTGGGAGGTGCCTTAAATCCCAGCACTTGGGAGGCAGAGACAGGAGGGTTTCTGTGAGTTTCAGGCGAGCCTGATCTTCAAAGTGAGTTCCCAGGACAACAGAGATGTTACACAGAGAAACCCTGTCTCAAAAAATGAGAGAGAGAGAGAGAGAGAGAGAGAGAGAGAGAGAGAGAGAGAGTTCATAGCTGAGCAATCACAGTGATTTACACTTGGTGATTTACATAGTAATTATTTTATTTTACGTGCAAAGTGTTTTGGCATGTATCTCTGTGCATCACATGTGTACCTGGTGCCCGTGGAGACCAGAAGATGGAATACTTTTAGTCCCAGACATCCTCTACCCCCTAGAACTACCAAATCCGAGTCCTATGAAAGAGTGGCTAGTGTTATTAACTGCTGAGCCATCGCTTCAGCCCAATACATGACACAGAACAGAAGGAAGTCACAAATCAAGGCGTACTCCAGTCACATTGGTGGGAAGATCAGGTAGGAAGGCCACAGTTGAGCAGGGAATCGGCCGTGCATCCCGGATACTGTTTGAGGACATCCTTAGTTGATGGTAGAGCGTGGTCTGTTGGCACATTTCAAAGTCATTGTCTGATATCTGAGAGGATGCCCTCAGAGGAGGGCAATGGATGTCTGTTAAGGGGACTGAAGACAGCTCAAGATGGCTTGGCTCTGTCTGTAGCTTCCCGACTTTCCGTAGTTACAATGTTGTCATCCATCAGTCAGCCTTGGAAACTTACCCGTAATGCAGGCATGGTCTTCTCTAGAAACTTCAGTTCACAAACTATGATCCAAAGCAATAAAAAGGACTAGCTTCTCTTCCAGAGAACCCGGGTTCAATGTTCAGGACCCACATGGCAGCTCACAGCCATCTGTAATTCCAATTCCAGGAGATCTGACACCCTCTTTGGACCCCATGGGCACTCCATACACTTGATCCACAGACAGGCATGCAGGCAAAGCATTCATACACATAAAATAAAGATATTCTTTAATAAACAAACATATGACCCATTTTAAAGAAATCAATATATTGCTACTTTCACCTGGAACATGTGTCTGGGATAATACACATGCAGATTCTGTGGGTCACAATGTTCTTGACATCTCTGGGTCCCAATTTCCTCAAACATTCAATGAAAACAGAATCACAACATCAAATAGCATTAGCTCAGCTATCATACAGCACTGTCTCAAGGCATGAGCTGAATACTTTGGGCTGGGCACATGGTGAGTCCCGAAGGTCCTAGGTTCTACTCTGCTCTCTGACAGTTCTTGTCCATCTGGCTTCTGTGCCCTGGCCTTGAGGTCTTTGGAAAGACAATGGTTCAGCCATGGTCCTGGGGTAAGCGTAACTTCACACCCTCAAACCACTGAGTCAAGGAGACATTCCAGGCCAGTTAGATATTCCACCCCTGCCATGGAGGAGCTAGATTCAGGTCGCATGCTGAGTTGCCCAGGTTGTGACTTTGAACACGGTGTAGACAGTAAGACACACACTGCCTGGATGCATGTCTCCAGCTCTCACTGTCCAATTATGAACGACTAATGCAGCCTGAAGAATGCTCGTGCCTTATGCTCCCCCTTCTCTCTGCAGACTTTCACGCGGCATCCTGGAGCTGTGTCCAGCTGGGGACAGCCCCTCACCCCTGTCCCATCTCTCCTTTGCTTGATGTGACCTCATCCCTACTCTTCCCTATGCTCTGCAGATGCCAGGAAGAGCAGCAGTGAAGGCTGGGAAGGATTATGGATTTTCTCCAGGAACTGTCTGACCTCAGCCAGCTGTAATCCACAGCCTCTCATCCTTCTGTGGGTGTCTTCCTTCTGGATGGCCATGTTAACACACTAGTCTGTGTGTTCAGGGGCAACATGCAGGTTTGAATTAACTTGAGCAAACAGCATTTAGGAAGTACGGTCTGCTTTAGGACAACCTGTCCCTGTGCTTTAGGACAACCTGTCCCTGTGCAGCCAAGCCCAAAGGCCCAGACAGCTGGTACACTCTCCTAGTCTTCACTGCAGACTAGAAAACCCATCCCTGTGTGGGGGGGGTCTGTTCCTGGAGCCATCCAGTCTAACACCCCCTTTCTCCCCACCTCTGTGGCATCCATGCCTGTGGGACCCCGTGTCCACTCTTGAGCCTGCATGTTACTGCCTAACCTTCCTCTTCCAGGGCGAACACGTTTCCCCTGCCATCTCCTCCGCAAGTACCACGGGCTCGGCTGCGTTCATCTTCATAAGGGGAGGAATGGAAGACAGAAGCCGTGGGATGGGAGTGCTTGGTAATTAATTGAAGATGGTGAAGCAGAGTCTACCGGGCAGTAATTGGATTTCAGTCCCTCGGGAGTTGTTTTAAACACAGATGCTGATGTAGGAGCTGCCTTTCCCTGCAGTCATGTCTCTCTGTCATACCTAACGACAGTTGAATCCTGAGACAAATGCCCGAAAGTCTAATGGACTTTACCAGTCAGAGCCAGAGCCAGTGAGGCTAGAGGATCAAGCCTGTGAGGCTGAGCATCGGTGAGGAATGGTCCAGGAGAAATGCCTGGGGACCCATGCATTCCATTGCTGATGCCCTTGTTTGGCTCATGTTAAGTGAGGTTTTTGTTTTTGTTTTTTGTTTTTTTTTAAAGGGGCCAGTTACATGCTCTTCAATAGCATGTGTTAGCCATTTTTCCTTGCATGCTGACCCACCCCTTCCTGTCTGTATGTGCATCTGAGTGCTCCAGGTGATGGCTAAACCATTCCACCCCCTGTCTGTGGGAGGGGCAGCTGCTTGCAGTGACCCACCGACCCACCAGGGCGGTGACATCACCGTTTAGATTCTTTACATCTCTGTTAGCAACATTGTTGCTCTTTCCGTACACTAAGTTTCCTCCGCCCAAAGACCCAATGAGAGGTCTGTTTTCCTGGCGACACCTTGACTGGCCCAGATGTCACAGCTCCTCAAAGACAAAGGCTGTCATGGCTTGCCACCTGCACATGGGCCTGAGCAAGAGGGTGTCTGTAACAACTCATTAGTTCGGTCCTCCTCCATCCAGTTAACAGTTCAAGATACACAATTTCTTTCTAGGTCCTCCTCCATCCAGTTAACAGTTCAAGATACACAATTACTTCCTAGGCAGGGAGAAATGAAATCGTATAGCTTGCGCTCTTTTCTGTCTGTGACCTTAAGGAAGAGGCCAACCGTTTGGGAGAATCAGCTGGAGGAATTGCCAGGACAACTATATCCTAGGATTCCTCTCTGTGAACTCAAAAGATTGACTTCCAAACTGGCGCCCCTCATCCATTTCTCCAGACTCTGGTCCCCTCCTCAGCCCTGTTGCTATAGTGTGAATCTGGGTGGGTGGGATGTTGTCACTCTGGACCTCCAGCTTCAGAGACAAGTGTAGAGACACATGGGCATTCTTCAGCTCTTTGATGTGCCTGTCTGGGTCCCAGGAGACTAGGCTAGCTCATGGCAGCTTGCTGTGGTGTCACTCAGATGACAATGACATGGCACTACACTGTGGGAGGAACATCTTTCAGGGTGCCCAGGACCATTCCCCTGGAGAGGGAGGGCCCAAGGAGGCCAGCGTTCACCCGTGTTTGTTCGTTTCATCTCTCACGCACAGGAAGGACACCTTAAGTCTTCGGGAAAGGACCCTCTTGGCTCCCGGCTGCTGATCTGGCCTTCACTTCTGGACCTATGCCATTCCTCTTGTGCTCAGTCTGGGAACCCAACCCTTCAGCCACCATCTGGGCTCCTTGTCACTAGCCTGTCCAGAGGCCGGCCGCACCAGGTCACCTGACTCCTTCCGGACAGGCTGTCCTTGATGCTCTCGTCCCACTGTGGCTTCTCACACTGGTGGGAAAGTCCAGGGGCATTTATCAAAGAGACACATGTGCACACACAAACAAGCAAACAAATGAAAAACTATTATTACCCAGCATCTCCAAGTCCAGAAACGACAAAGTGAACGCTGCTTTCCCCACTGGATTTTAGTATGCGTCTGCTTGTCAGAAAATCTATTTACACGAAACTGAGAGATGTGAGCATTTTCTGTAAGGTTTAACTTTCTCGACAGGGAGCATTAACTGCGAAGCTTATGGCTTGCGATGTGTATCTGTTACCTCGGGGCAGGAACAGCCGTCCACTAGCGGCTCCCGGAGAGTCTCGTCACGACCCAGTGTTGAGTTTGATTGTGTATTTTTTAGCAGCACTGGAAGTGAACAGATGGCTTCTTAAACAATTTGACCTATTGACGCAGCATTTACTGCCAGCTGCTTCTCTGCGGCTCCTCCCCGGGAAGAAGCACGGGGGCCGTTCTAATCTGCTTGCTGGGGGAACGGATGTTGGCCGGAGGAAGATTTTTCTTTTCTTTTTGAAGGATTAGAGGTGACCACCTTTGTCCTTTGCATTTTACGGTGGTTAAGGACTTTGGGGAGCTCAGGCTGGCAAACACAGTGAGAGTCTGTGTGAGTAGCACAGGTAAACAAGGCCACCCCCACCCCTCCCGCTTCCCTTTGGACTCCCTCAGAGTGTCTCTAATTCTGCCCTGGACAACACTCCCTGGAAACCCAGGGGACAGGTATGATTGATCCTCCTGTCCTTGTGGGACAGTGTGAGAAAGCACCTCTGTTGGGCTTCTAATTGGGACTGTCGCATGTCCTTGCCAGCACTATTAAGCAAGTGAGTGTCCAAGAGAATACAAAAAGCCGGAGGAGACCAAGTCCACGGCTCCTGGGAGCCATTTCTAGGGCTTGAGCACGTCCCTCGGTTTAATGTACTAGGGTATCCGTGGTATGAATATGGCAATGCCCCCACAAGTTAAAGGTATACTATGCAGGGAGGCACTGTTGAGATGCTCTGTGGAACTCTGGGAAAGAAGGCACAGCAGGAGGTCCTGGGGTCCTTAGACTTCTTGAAGGGCTGGTAGGGCCCCTGCACCTTGCTTTTCTCTTCCAATTCCTTAACTCTTTGGCCTACCACATATGCCCCGGTCCCTTCAGATACACGTTTGTTATGGGGCAGGAGCCTCTTCCCACATTCAGTCCAGAAGAGTTTTTACCAAGGATGGATGCTGAGTTTGTACTGTGTAGATTTTAGAAGCTGTGAAAGTGTGAGGATGGCATCTTAAACAATTACACCCACTGGAAAGTCTGCCAGAGACTCAAAGCCACAGTTTTCTTGGTTGTGTACTGCAGCATTGTAAATCAAGTGGGCCTTTTCGCTCATTGTCTTGGGGCTGGAGAGCTGGCTCAGCGGTTAAGAGCACTGTCTGCTCTTCCAGAGGACCTGGGTTCGAGTCCCAGCACCTCAGCTCACAACCATGTGTAATTCCAGTTCCAGGGGATCTGATGCTTCTGTAGGCACCGCATGCATGCGGGGCACAGGCATACATGCAATCAAAACACACATGCATGTAAAATAAAATGGGAAGCGGAATGAATCTGAGAGTTTGAAGGAACAGGCTAGGGAGTTGGAATGCTGTGAGAAGAAACTAAAAAGGTTTTATTCTAAGTATGTGTGTGTGCATGTGTGTGCGCGTGTGTGTGTGCATGTGTGCACATGTAAATGCAGCACCTTCAGAGGCCAGAAGAGATCATGGCCCCTGGATCAGGAGTTACAGGTGGGTGTGAGCTGCCCAACATGAATGCCAGTAACCAAACCAGGGTCCTTGCCAAGAACAGTAAGTGTTCTTAGCCACTAAGACATCTGTCTTAGTCAGTGTTCTGTAACTGTGAAGAGACATCACGACTAAGGCAACTCTTGTGAAAGAAGGCACTTGATTGGGGGCTGGCTTACAGTTGCAGAGGTTTAGTCCATTATCATCACTGTGGGAAGCATGGCCGCATGTAGGCAGACTTGGTACTGGATTGGTAGCTGAGAATTCTGCCTCTGGGCCAGCAGGGAGCAGGAAGAGAGCTACTCTGGGCTTGGATGGCCTTTTGAAATCTCAAAGTCCACCCCTCAGTGATACATTTCCTCCAAGAAGGCCACACTTCCTAATCTTTCCAATCCTTTCAAAGAGTGCCACTCCCTAATGAGTAAGCATTCAAATGCATGAGCCTATGAGGGCCATTCTTATTCAGACTACCAGGACATCTCTCCGTCTTCCTATGAACAGAGCTTAGTGAGTGTTTATGATGAAGGCGAGACCAGGATGCTGATACAGATGTAGGCACTCAGGTTAAGCCACTGAGGTTTGATGGATGTAAGGTCCCAGCTGGGAATGGGATTGGGGTTTTCCTTTGTTATAATAGGCAAAGGATTGGCTGCATTTTTGTCCTATACTTGGGCCTTTGTGCAAGGGCCAGGATTATTTTATCTGGCAGAAGAAATTTGTTTCAGACAACTTTATAGTACAAATTGAGATTAATACCAAAAAGAGTTGAATTTTTTGTAGTTTGGATAGCAAAGGGGCACAGGTAGGAACCTCCTGAAGGGCTCAGTTTCTAGTGCCAATACAGGATAGCCAAGCACCTGGCATCAAAATGAAAGGAAGGGGCCTCGAGGGCATCTCAGAAATCTGCAATCTCCACCCTCTCCCCAGTCCTCAAATGCATTGTCCTAGTCAACAGTAACTGTCAACTCAACACAGACTAGAATTGCCCAGAAAAAAAGAGTTTTCATGAGTAAGTGTCTCCATCAAGTTGGTTTGGGATGTTTCTGTGGGGATTGTCAATTGTCACTATTGATGCAGGAGGGTCCAGCCTGCTATGAGCAGTACCATCTCCTGGGCGGGTGGTCCTGGGTTGCATAAGAAAGCTAACTAAGCCTGAGTCCACGAACAAGCCAGAGAAGCAGCGGCGGGCAGGTGAGCAGCATTCCTCCAGGGTTTCTGCCTTCAGTATCTGCTCTGTTCCCTCGCTGATGGACTGGGACCTGAAAGTCAAATGAATCCTTTTCTTTCCTTAAGTTACTTTTGGTCAATTCCATCACAGCAGCAGGAAAGGAACTAGAAGAGATACATAAACATAGAAGTATACACTGTTTCAGATTCTTTTCAGATGAAATCATTTTGGAGACAAGCTTGGAACAGTCTGGGACTCCTCTCCCAACACTCAGACACCCAGGTACTCCTCAATCGTGGTTCCAGTGGGCCCAGCGAATGACCCTGGTGGCTACACGGTGCTGATTTTTGCAGACGTAACCCAGCTTCCGCGGAGATTTCAAAGGGAAGTCTGAGAGACAGACAGTGTGCTGTGAGGTTGGTATTCTCTCCTTTTTTTTTTTTTGGTCTTTCGAGACAGGGTTTCTCTGTGGGTTTGGAGCCTGTCCTGGAACTAGCTCTTGTAGACCAGGCTGGTCTCGAACTCACAGAGATCCGCCTACCTCTGCCTTCCGAGTGCTGGGATTAAAGGCGTGAGCCACCACCGTATTCTCTATACACAGCCCCTGACAGGGTAATGCATGGGCCCGGGACAAAAGCTGCATCTTCTTACCCCAAGTAAGCGATCCTTCTTTTCTGAAGCTCCAGGGCAGTGTGCAAAGCTAGCCTGTGAGAGGGACCATATGGGACTGGACCCTAGATGCCGGGAGCCCATGTTCTATCATCATGTACCTCACATGCAGGGGACAGGAGGTGTGGTCTTACTGCTTGCCCTACTGGGTTCAGGTCTCACTTTGGACAGATCCCCCCCTTATATATCCTCTCTTTGTTATTGAATTCCTTATTTTAAAATGGAAATGCTCAGCCCTGCTTCTGTTCTACCCTTGAATGTGGACACATAGTGATCCCTTTTTGATTTTCTCAAGTGCTCCGACTGGAGCCTTCGTTCGTGGGCCTTAGACCACTGCTGGGGACTCTTAGGGAGGGATGAGCTCCAGGCAGCAGACTTTGAGAGATGGACCTGAGTCCTTGGGACCAGGGGCGAATGCTATGGAATACAGACAGTGTCCCCTCAACACCCACATGCTAAAGCCTTGCTCCACAGGGCAGCACTACTGCGAGAGTCTATGTATCATTAGGAGGCGCACACCCACTGAGGCCTTGGATTATTCTGGTCTTGAATCAATCCCCTTGAAGGGGAGATTGTGGAAACCTCCTTTTTGCCTTCTACCATAAAATGAAGAGTTTGCAGTGTCCTGTCCCCCCTAGTGGGGGCCAAAGCAGTGGGTCCACCTCTTCTTGAATGGAACTGACAAAGTTGTGTGCTAAATGCGTTACTCCTCACCAAGGCGATTGTCTCAGGTGCTTTCCTACAGTGACAAAAGGCTGAGGAACAGGAAACTCCTGTTCCTAATGACATTTGTAGATTGAACCTTCGGGAGGTAATTGAGTCACGATGGCCACTTCCCGAACGGACTGGTGGTTGAATGGGCTATGGCAGGAGTGGGTCTATTGTGAAACCGAGCTCTCTGGCCCCTGCTATCCTCTGCTCTCTCCTGTGTCACACTGCACCATACGGGTCCTCACTGGAAGCTTGGCAGCTGTTGGCATCGTGGTCTTGGACTCCCACCCTCTAGAACCATGATCCAAACAAACCTCTGTCCTTCATGGATTACCCAGTCTTTGGTTTTCAGTTGCAACAGGAGAAAATGGACAAAGACAAACTCAAGAGGAGCCCGTGAACTCTTTCAACAGGTGGACTTTCGATGGCCTGGCTGTGTTCTGGGGAGCCCATAGGCTCAGAGAACTTCATCATATCACCATAGTCAGGCCTTTTCTTCCCACTAGGAAGGGTTCGGCATCTGTGGGGCCAGGTGTTGAGCATGAGACTTCTCCAACTAGACCTTTCCCATTCCCCTGCCCCTCGCCACTGGTGACAGTCCTTCCCTGGCCTCTATCTCCCCACCAGAACAGAGATCAGGGTGTCCTGTTTCTGTCAAACTTGGTTCTCAGCAGGGTTCTGGTCAGTCCCTTCCCACCCTGGGTGACAGGACAGTCAGCAAACCTGACTGGCAGATGGGTGAGAGGGCAGGAGCAGAGCCTGCCCCATGGAGAGCTGGACCTGGTGGGTCTGAGAAGTGATTTTTGCTGTATTGAAAGCTCTCGTTTTAGGCCTTGCAATGTGCCAAGACCTTAGATGTGCCTGTGGGTGTTTGCATAGGAGGGAGCAGTTCTCACTGAGAGGTCATCACCCACACGAGTAAAGGGCACCTCTGGTCAGGAAGGGTGGAACCTGGCCGGGCCCTGGCTGGCAGTGAAAACAGTGTTTTCACTGGTTCACAGAAGGCTCAGACTCAGCAGGAGCCTCAAAATGCTGTGAGACTCAGTTTCCTCCCCAGTATAACAGTCAAGATTAGACATGTCCCATGCTGTCCTGAGACATGGATGAGGGGCAGAGATGATGTGTGCTCGTGCCGGGAGTGACTGTGTCTCTGTTGATAAGCTTTTCCCACAGAAATCTACTCAGAACGTTCTTCCTTTGAAAGGGCCCCTGTGACCACGCCAGTCCTGCTCCAGTCCCACTCCTGGGGACCAGGGCCGTGGAAAGCTCGTGTCTGTTGAGCCCCTGCAGAAGCCAGGACCAGAAAATCAGCTGGCTCAGCTACAGTCAGGCTTTGAAAGGCTCCATGAGTCCAGGGGCAGAGGCCACACTTCTGTCTTCTCCCTCCCTCCCACAGGCCCTGCTCCCTGGAGGCTTCCTGCTGCAATGTGGCTGCAGGAGGGTGACCAACAGAGTCTGGCCATGTCAAAGAAATCCAGCCTATAAGGGCGTGGGAATCATAGTGCTCCTGGACTGCAGGTTCCAAAGTGGGCATTGCTCTAGAGATTATCCCAGGTGTGGGGAGCCAGATGGACCCAGCACTTTCTCCGAGGCCCCGATGAAAGGACGAAGGAACTTTAGCTCCGTGTCCTTGTCCAGGAGTGGACTTGGCAAAGCTGATGTGAAGGGGGAGTCAGTGCCTCGCAGGGGTCAAGGTATGGTTTCTGGGGACCTGACTCCTCCCCCAGGGCTGTGGTTATCAGTCCTTAGGCAGATGTGTCTGAGGTATCCCGTGTTCTCTTTGCCACCATTGTCTGACTTAGCTCTCTGCTGACCTTGGCTATTTTTATCCCTGATAATAGTTTACAGGATGTTAGAATTCGGAACCAAATTGCTCGGCAGAAGTCACCAGCTTTTGCAGGACCTTCTGCTCATAGATTTTACATTGTCTTTTTCATTTCTCATCCTCGGTCCTCCCACTTCGGGACCCCGATTCCTTCGGGTTTGGGCCACCCAGGTGTCCCTTGCAACCGGAGTGTGTGTGTGTGTGGGAGCACCAAGTGTCTCTGCTGATGACCCACATGAGCCCAGGACAGACTTTCTCAGTCAGTCTTGCACATGGATTTCCAGCCTGCTTGGCATCTTGGTTCTGTGTGCACAGGACTGGGCAGAGTTAAATGTCTTCTGAAACGAAGGCAAAACACACGCACATTTCTATGTTCTTAAACTTGTAATTGTTTCTACAGGGGTGGGGTGGGCAGAGTCTAGAAGCCTTTGAAGATGAGAAGGGTAGAGTTTTTCTGTGTGCTAACCCAACTCAGCCCCACCCATTAGCAGCAAGCCCTTACCAAGCCCCTCCCTCCACTGAGATAGGCACTGTCTGCCTTTGCGTGGAGGGCTCCTACTGTGATGGACCCTTCAGGGCAATTGCTCCTGATTGCCCTTGTGGGAATTTATAAGCAGTCACTAGTCTGCCCCCTAGACCTGTCGGTTCCCAACACCCACATTTTGTTGGTCAATATCACATACACAGCACAATACCACACATCAGCTTAAAGTTCTTAAAGTGGCCTCCTGCAGCCACGCTCTCCGCATGCACGAGCCACGCGCTCCGTCCCGTTCCCCAGGGCCTTTTCAAGTCCACTTAATTCTATTTATGATCTCACCACCAACAGTGTATAAATTAAAGGGCAGATGGACGGACGAATGAAGGGACTTGCATGCATAATCCATCCGCCAGCCTTGTTCCGAGGCCTCCAAATGCAAGGATATAATTTTTTTTTTTAGGCTAATAAATGAAAAGCAGCTTCCCCTCCCGCCCAAATGCTGCCTCAGCAGTCAGGGTTCAGCAAACGGCACATTCGTCTCTCTGGGGGACGGTGCCAAGGATAATATTTTGGCAGGTTATCTTAGCAGCTACTCAGTACAACGCTGCCGGTCAAAGGTCAGTTTATGAAGCAGGGATTTATAAAGTGAAGCTGGACCAGAGCTCTGCAGAGTCTGCCTCAAGGAGCAGATCTGTCTTATCTCTGACAGATCCCGATGGGTGGTTGACTCGGAGCCCAACGTGGTGTCCAGGCCCTCAGGCTGCCTTGCTCCAGCCGGCAGCACCTGTCTGTCAGTGGCATGTTGACTTCAGGGAGGAAGAGGAGGGGTCACAGAGACAGACGGACCAAGGGTCATTCTTCGGTGCACGGTGGGGGTGAGGTAGTGCATACATGCAGACATGTGTGTGTCTGTTGTACCAGTGAGAAAGGGGCAGTCATTGGCATGTTGGATGCACATGTACAGCTTCATGTGTGTGCATGTTTGTGCACAAGCATGTGAGTTTTGAGTATGTGTGCATATGTTCACTCGTGTTAATGTCTGCACACAATTATATTGCTATGTGTATGCAAGTTGACACATCCACATCTGTAGTTGTATGTGCACACATGTATGTACATATACAAATATATCCATATGCATATATAGCTGCATGCATGTGTGTACATGTGAATGTGCACATTTGTGTTTACATATGCAAATGTGTGTGTGCTTGTATTCATGAGAATGTACACATTTGTGCATACATATGCAGACATGTGTGCTCATGTTTGCGTATACATATATACATTTATGTTTGTGGCTGTCGCTACAGAAAGACCTCTTTTGCATCTTAAGTGTCTCTGAACACGCTGTTCATCTGATTCTGGAGTTCCGTGATTAGCTCAGTAGGCATGTATGGAAATAGGAAATCTCAGCTGAAGAATTGCATCCATCACACTGGCTTGTGATGGATGTGGGAGGGTCCAGCTCATGGTGGGTGGGCCACCCCTGGGGAAGTGGCCTGGATAGTACAAGAAAGCAGGCTGTGCAGGCCGTAGGGAACAAACCGCTAAACAGTGTCCCTCCATGGCCTCTGCCTCGGTTCCTGCCTTCAGGTTCCTGTTCTGGCATCTGCCCTGACTTCCCTCAGTGAGAGACTATATAAGCTGCAGTCCAAATAAACCCTTTCCTCCCCGAGTTTCTTTTGTTCCTGGTGTCTGTCACAGCAGCAGAGACGTGAGCCAGGACAAGGCCAAACATGGAAATTTAGGAACCACGGGCTTTTCTATAACCCTCCTCTCCTTTCCTAGCCCCATGCTGGTATTTTCTCTTCAGCACTGACTACTGCAGGATGCTTACTTCAGTAGGCAGGAGGAAAACGGACATGGTGAACTTCAAGATGGACAGCCTGTGGTGCCTGCACGTGGGTCTGTCCTGCTGTGGCAGAAGGACTGACAGGTTTTGATGTCTGCAGCTGCTCTCCTCATAGTGAAATTCAATAGGATGTGTGTTGTATGAGGGTGCGGGCTGTGTCCCGCCTGGCTCCCAGCACCAGAGAGGAGCGTGGCCATTTGTTCCCAGCGCCTGCCTCCCGGCAGTGGCCGCACAACTAGCTTATACCCGAAATGATTACACACAAACTGGATTCATTTAACACACTGCCTGGCCCATTAGTTTTAACCTCTTATACATATTAGTCTAACCCATATTTAGAAATCTGTGTGTCACCACGAGGTGTTGGCTTACCGAGGAAGATTCTAACCTACATCCATCTTGGGCCGGAGGATCATGGCATCTGTTACACTTCCTTTCTTCCCGGAACTCTGTTCTGTTTACTCCGCCCACCTAAGGGCTGCGTCCTATCCTACAGGCCAGGCATTCCTTTATTCAACCAATGAGAGTAACCCAAAATACAGAAGAACCCTCCTATACCAGATGTGTCAGTCAGCTGGGAGCCAGGGATGACCAAGCATGTGGGACCCAGCTCTTCCCATGGTGGATTCTACATGTTTTTCCTCCTGTGTGATAAAAGCTGACACCCAGTGTAAAGATACAGCTATGAACAAAGTCTTGACACACGAGCATGAGTGAGGCCATTTGCTCAGTGGGCTGTGGCCAGAAGTCAGCATCCTCACGTGTGCTTCATAGAGCAAGATCACTAGAGAGGAACAGATTCATGGTAGAGAAGGAGGTACCGGATGAGCCTGAATAAGGCTGCTGTCCTGGTGTGGTGGTCTGAATGAGAATGTCCCTCACAGGCCCATATGTTGGAATGCTTGGCCTCTAGTTAGTGGAACTGTTTAGAAGAAGGATTAGGAAGTGTGGCCTTGTTGGAGAAGGTGTGTCACAGGGGGTGAACTTTGAGGTTTTGAAAACCCACGATCTCTCTGTCCGTCTGTTGGTCTGTATGACTGTCTCTGTCTCTCTGTCTCGTACTTGCAGGTAAGGGTGTAAGTTCTCAGCTGCTGCTCCAGAGTCATGCCTGCCTACCCGCTGCCACGCTTCCTGCCATGTTAGTCTTGGACTCTGTATCAGCCCCATGAACTCTTCCCTCTACCAGTGGCCTTGGTCATGGTGTCTCAGCACAGCAACAGAAAAGTCACTAAGACCCCTGGGAATCTGGGGACAGGAACACTAAGGTATCTCCCTCAAAAAGGTCAGTTGTAGTATTGAGGTGCAGGCTGTGTTCCCAGCACCTGAGAGGAGCGTGGACCCTTTGTTCCATCCGCCCGGCTCCCAGCCGCCGGGCTAGCTTACATTTGAAATAACCACACAAAATTGTATTAATTAAATTACTGCCTGGCCCATTATCACTAGCCTCTTGTTGGCTAACTCTTACATCTGAGTCAGCCCATTTCTAATAGTCTGTGTGTCCCCACTAGGTAGTGGTCTTACCAGGAATCATTCAGCATGTCTGACCCTGGCGGCTTCATGGCGGCAGCTCTCTGAGGCTTCTCTATCCCAGAATTCCATTCTGTCCTCCCTGCCTATCTAAGATTTTGCCCTATCAAAGGACCAAGGCAGTTTCTTTATTCAACCAATGAAAGCACAGAAATACAGAAGGACCCTCCTACACCAGTCAGTGTATGGGGTTTGGGTGGTGGAACATATCTATGTGCTTTCCTGTGCTTGGCCCTAAGTCGGACGCAAGAGCAAAACTCAGAACAGCCGTTGGTAATGGTTCAGATCCTGCTGCTCTAGGGGCAGTGGCTGCATGGGACTGGGATTGGCTGCCCTGGATGCTATAAGAGAGAAAAGTTTTAGCCTTGCTTGCTTCAGTCTGAACTCAGGAATGGTTTTCTGGGGGAGTCTGGTACAGGCTACAGGTCATTTTAAAAGAGCCACAGCATATGTGGACCCTGGGGACCAGGGGCCTCCTCAGCTCTCAAGGACTGCTAAGGAAAATGGCAGCCTGGAGACTCTGCCAGGGAGTCTGAGGGGAAGATGGGTGTTGAGTCCAGTCTTGTAATTATCTCTGTTGTCCACGCCATTCTTCTCTGGGTGAAGGGAAGATCAAAGGTCCAAATAGGATGGGGAGGCCCACTAAAGAGGGGGAAGGAGCCAGATGCTTCTGAGTGGATTCAAATGGACACCAAGCTCCCCAGCAGGAAAGTGAAAGAAAGGTTATGTGAACAGACGTTTGGAGAAAAAAAGCAGCCATGTCTGCCTCAGAGATTCGACAGGGAGGGCTGAGTACAGAGAACTCTATGTCTGTGGGACTAAGGAGATAGCTCAGAGGAGAAAATGAGAACACTAGACTCTGGGTCCCCAGGACTCATGCAAGCCCAGCACACCTCTTGCAAGATGAGAGATGGACACAGGGAGAATGCCCCCTACCCAGATGAGAGGGCCAGCCTGGCTCACACAGTAGGTGCGGCTGAATCACTGGTCAGGTCCTGAGATCCTGCACCTCCCCCCTTCCTTCGGGAGAGAAAGACTTTTCACCACTTATGTGGCTAGCAGGCATGTCTGACAAGAACCAAAGCCTTAGGACCCATACCCAATCAGGCTCCTCCCAGCAACAAGAACAAGCTGTCCTCTGGGATGAGAACCCATCCAGGAGTCTGAGAGCATGTGGCCCAGCCCTCCATGCAGTGGCTCTTCTCTCGGGGACTCGCCTTGAGTAGATCCTGGTCCTCTGTGTGAGATGATGGTCTGATGTTGATTTACTTTTACTTTGGTTGGTTGATGAGAACTGCACATGGCAGGGTCACGCAATGGAACACTTAGTCCTCCGTTGGCGGCATTTGCTTAGAGCCTCTGACTTGCCCCTGCCCTGTCTGGGGAACCCTAGCTTCCCTCCCCTCCAAACCCAGCCTGCTAAGAGACTCTCCAAACAAAGGACAGGGACCGAAAAGTTCAGTTCCGCATTCGTGGTGGCTAGTGCAGTTTCCTCCTCAGATGCCACCAGCCACCCACGTCCCCACCTAAGCCCTCAGCTTTTGGTCATACTTGCTCACAACCCCATCTTGTGCCAAACACTTCATCATCCCTCATCTACAATCTATAAAACCCCCCACCTCAGCCCAGGCTTGTGACTTCTCTGGCCTCATTCTCTGCGACCAGGGGACCTGCCTGGGAGTAGCTTTGTTCTCAATAAACCTGCTATTGTACTCTTCCAGTTTGGCTTGGTCTGGCCCACTGGACTGGTAGAAAAACTTATTATGGGGGACAGAAAACCTCTTAAGTGGAACTATTACGGAGCCTTTATGGGGTGCAGTCTTATTGGAAGTACAATTCTAGGGTTGCACTTTGAAGGCTCATAGTCCGACCCCACCTCCTGGGCTCTCTCAACTTCCTGTGTATGGATAAAATGTGATCGGCCAGCTTCCTGCTCCTGCCACTGTGCCATGCCGTCCACCCTATGACATACGACTCTGTGGTGGACTCTGTCCTTCCCCCTCCTTCCCTGAGTCGCTTTGGGTATGGTGTTTGGTCACAGCACAGGGGCAGTGGCTAATACATCTGAGAAGCCGTGTGTGCCGCATGGGCCAGGTGCTTAGGATGGCCTGTGAGACCACACAGAGGCACTCCCTGCAGGCTAGTGAACGTGCCCCATGGCCCTCCATGAAGAAAGCAGAGCAGCTATTCCGTTCTTAGGACCCAATGGTTCTGGATTCACAGTGAGTGTCCGGTGTGAGTTCATATGCTCCTCCAGTGGGCTGATTTCCTGTGGCATTGCTGCTCCTCAGCAGAGGTTGATTACAGGGAACGGGAGCAACAAGAAGACCATGGTGTGGCCTCTGCTGTTGTGTGAGTTCTTCTGAGGAGGTGTGAATGATGTCTATTCACCCTAGAGATAAACCCTACAGACCAGTGTAAGGATTGTTGCCCTGCGGTGGGGTGGAGTGTCAGTGGGGCGAGGTGGGGTGGGGTGACAGTGGGGTGGCAGTGAGGCAGTGGTGGGGTATAGGGATGGTGGGGTGGGGTGGCAGTGGGGTGGGACAGAGGTGAGGTGGGGTGATGGTGGGGTGGCAGTGGGGCACAGGTGGGGTGTGGTGACGGTGGGGTGGGGTGGCAGTGGGGCAAGGTGGGGTGGGGTTACAGTGGGGTGGCAGGGGGCAGAGGTGGGGTACAGTGACGGTGGGGTGGGGTGGGGTGGCAGTGGGGTGGGGTGGGGTGGCAGTGGGGGGCAAAGGTGGGGTGAGGCAATGGTAGGGTGGAGTAGCGTGTGGTGGCAGTGGGGTTGGGTGGCTTTGGGGTGGAGGCAGGAGCACCTGTTCCTTTACTGACGGTTAGTGAGCTAATGGCCCTTTGTTACCAGGATTTGTTAGTATAGCTCTCCGGATCATAAACAATCCAGGAGGGAGCTTTAGAACCTACTAACCAGTAGCATGTAGCAGGGCTTGTGGGTTGGGGAGGCCCTGGTTTTTAATGCTTCACCAGTCCTGGGTGCATCTGACGCCATGAGCAGTGGGTCTTCTCCGAGATCAAGGGCCTGAGAGGCTTGCTCAGCAATGATAGGCAGCTGTGACAAGTCTCTGACAGCTCCGTCCTAGCATCCTGGTGGCCTGAGACACGGAGGGATAATCTCCAGGGCCCACTTGGAACTGGGCATATGGAGCATGAGATCCCGAAAGCAGGATGCCTGCTTGTGTGACTCCTCCCAGCCCCACACCAGCACCCCAGGTCCCTTGCCTGTGTGGTCATTGTCTTATCCTCCACCCCCCCACCCCCCGAGGCTCAGCAAGCCCATTTACCTCCCCCTCACCTGACTTTCTGTGACCTCCAGCTGTTTCTCATCTGGGGTTGTTCATTACTCTACACACTTGGGGAACCAGCAGATTTCCTTATTTCCCTTGGAGGGTAGCTTAGCTTGACCTGATGCCTTCCACTGTATGGCCTGGGCCTGCTGTCACTTCCAGCACACAGCAGGTTGCTCAGAAACCTGTTGATAGGAATAGTAAAGGCTCTAGCTGGGAAGGTCCAATGACCTGAGTTTCCCAATGGGAGGAGAGAACCAAACTGACTCCACAAAGTTGTCCGCTGACCCCCACAAGCTGTGACATTCCCACAGCACATGGTATACGTCATCACACACAGCACGTACACACAAAACACCTTCACACACATCACAATACACATATACATCACAAACAGCACGTGCACACACCTCACACACAGCACATGCACACACATCACACACAGCAGGACACACACCTCACACACAGCTCTTACACACACACACATCACACACAGCAGGACACACACCTCACACACACATCACACGCAGCACATGCACACACATCACACACAGCACGTGCACACACCTCACACACAGCACTTACATACATCTCACACACAGCACGTGCACACACATCACACACGGCACGTGCACACACATCACACATGGCACGTGCACACACATCACACA
>JAQHUG010000212.1:2810595-2837169 GCA_028555095.1 Dicrostonyx torquatus | reverse complement strand
AGACCACTCCAGACCATTCATCCCAGACCACCCAGACCACTCCAGGCCACCCCGACCACTCACCCCAGACCAGCTTAGACCACTCACCCCAGACCACCCCAGACCACTCCCAGAGCATCCATAGTTAAGGAGCTACATTTGAGGAAAACCAAGAATGACTAAGCTCCATCTGGAGGCTGTGGTAGAGAAAGCTCTCTGCCATGGCAAGTGACAAGCTGATCATGTAAAGATACAACCACAGTCGAATTGGCAATCACACCCTCAGCAGCTGACAGCTAACAGTCAAGGCCAGCATCTAGCTAAGCCCAAGCCAAGGTAGACAGGGCAAGGTTTCCACCACCCTAACCATATGGGCAGAACACAAACATCATGTGATCATCTTTCTGTTGGGCCTGGGAGCATGCACAGAGAGTGTGTACTGTCTATTGTCTTGATCCATGACAGCTCAGAGATCTATCTATCCAGTACCGGCGGAAATGACCTCAGTTTCTGTCTAGCTGTTGCCCAGCTGTAGACAAAACAGTGCAACAGTTTCCCTCTCTTAGGAACCCCCAACTGTTTGCAGGAGTTTCACTTCCCCCAATTTTCTTACTTTACCCTGATGGCTCTTCATCAGCCTGGACAACAAACTTGGGTGCCACCATCTCGGGCGGAGTTTGGGTGACTGTTGAGTTTCTGGTACCCTAAGCCCCTGGGTCAAGTGCGTCTGAGCCTAGAAAGTTTCTATCGTTCTCAAAGCCGCATCAATGTGTTTGAATACTCGATCACCAGGTAGCAATGTTGTTTGGGGAGGCTGTGGAAGCTGTATGCACTGGTGCATCCTGTTGGACCAGAAAAAAAGATGCTAGTGGGAAAATTGGCCATAGGGCGATTACAGCTCAATGACCGATTGCTAGCCATGTTTGCTATCCAGTTTTCATTGGATACTTTTGATTAGTGCATCAACTACTTCACCATGTGGGATTTCAGTGTTGGGAAGGGGCAGTCTTCCTAGGAAGGGTGAGATTGTGTGTGTGTGTGTTCAAGCTGGGGTGCTTCCTCAGTCGTGAACTCAGTTCAGGAGGAGACTACTGACTGACTGAACGTCCATAAGGCCAATTCCTGGTGCGCAGAGGGCATCTCTCTGTGTTCTCATGCAAAAAGGAGTAGGCAATCTCTGTCTCTCTCTTTCTCTCATTCTCTGCAATTTTTAGTTATGTGTGTATGTGTGTTGTATGTATGTGGTGTGTGTGTGTTGTGTGTATGTGGTGTGTGTGTGGTGTATGGTGTGTGGTGTGTGTGTGGTGTATGTATGTGTTGTGTGTGTTGTGTGTGTGTGGTGTATGTATGTGTTGTGTGTGTTGTGTGTGTGTGGTGTATGGTGTGTGTGTTTTGTGTGTGTGGTGTATGGTGTGTGTGTGTGGTGTGTGCTGTGTGTGTGTGGTGCGTGCTGTGTGTGTGTGGTGTGTATATGGCGTGTGTGTGTGTGTGTGTGGCGTGTGTGTATGTGTATGTGATGCACACATCAGAGCAATGCTGATGGAATCCAGAAAAGGGTGTCAGATCTCCCGGAGCTGGAGTTACAGAAGGCTGTGAGCCACCTGAGCCACCACCTGGTGTGGGGAACTGAACCTGGGTCCTCTGCAAGAGCAGTATATGCTCCTAAGCATCAGGCCATCTCTCCAACCCTTGGGGGTCTCTTATTAGGGCCCTGGTCCTATTAATAAAAGCTTTACCCTTGTAATCGTACTGCCTACTGAAGGACTTACTTCCTGTTCCCACCAGCTTCAGGCTCAGAACTTCTGCAGGTGACTCTCGAGGGGACACACAAACCCAGAGAAGAGCACGTGGCTACTGATTTGGAACAAATGGTCTTGGGCACAATCAGCAAACAAGAATCCCTGTCCTTTTCAGCAACTCTTATATAAACCTGAACTGGTTTCGAATATAAAAAGTTTGCAAAAATAAACATCTCAAACAGCTAAGAGACAAGAATTCTCCTCGGCAACTTAAAGGCTGTAAAAAAAAAAAAAGGTAAATGGAAATGCTGTATATTTAAAGTACAGACTGAGCAAAGAATTCATTACACAGCTTAAGAGGGACTGGACTCACTCAGCCATCCTTCAAAAACACTGGAGACAGATCTATAGCAATTATCTAAGCTGAATAAATGAGGAGGTAAAAGGAACGCTCACAATCTGTGTGTAGGATCAAATGGTCTAAAACATGTGGGGTCAAAGCCAAGGAAGACGGTGAAAATGGAACAGAAGACATCATAGAAGAGAGAGCGCACACACCAGAGAACTTTCCACCATCAGCGAAAGTCGTTAACCCACAGATTTGAGAAGCTCGGTAAATACACAGAGAAACCATACTCACATCCATAAAATTCAAGCTGATGAGCCTGTGAGATAAAGATGGAATCTTTAATCCCAGGAGAGACAAAAAGACGCTCTGAATGCAGGAGATGGATGTGAATTGAGGTTGATTTCTCACGGTAGAAGCCCAGAAGATAACATAATGACATCTTTAAAGTGGGCGAGAAGCACAAAAGCCTGCCAATCCAGAATTATGCATTTAGAGACAGTAGGCTTCAGATACGAAGGCATATTTAAGATCCGGTGTGCTTTTTCTATGGAGACAAAAGCTGAGATAATTTAGTACCAACAGACTTACATTAGAGGAATTGCTAAGAAAGTGTTCTCAGGGCTTAGAAAAGATATGGAGGGGGAAAAGCTAGGTAGCACCCAGAACCAAAGGGAGACAGGCAGAGAACAGACAAGAGCTGGCACATTCTGAGGGCCTGCCTCTGCTTGGTTAACGTGTTTAATTGCAGCTAAAAGGCCACCAACTCCTTAAAACAGAGATTTTACTGGGGTGGAGAAGTTGGACCATCTGAGTGTAAAGTATGGCAAAGTAAATCTACAAATAGCAATGCAGAAATAACAACAAAATTGGCTGGCATAAAATTCTTGCCCTCGTCTGGCAAGATGGTAAGTAGGTAGAGGTGCCTGCTGCCAATGAGCCATCCTCAGATCTAACATGGTAGAAGGAGAGAAGTGCCTCCCTCAGGCTGAATTCTGACTTCCAATTGTGTGTGATAACATGTACACACACACACACACACACACAATGAATAAATAGAAATATAATTCAGATTCTTACCTTGTTTGTCAAATACCATATCATGTGAAGGTTAAAATCTGCCTTCTTAAGGATGAACAGTTCAAAAGCTGTTTGGCACTGGATTATAACTCAGAAGGGATTCAACTAGACTTTGACACGGGAAATAAATGGCATAATGAAAAAAACAATACAATTCAATCCAAAGAGGGGGAAAAGGGAAGAAAAGAAAGATGGAGAAAAACTGATTTAAAAAGCGGGGGGCGGGGGTAAATAACACCAAGCTGCCATCGTAGGGTAGATATCTTGGGATAAAGAAGCAAGTTGGAAGCTTTGTGCCTTGGGACCCAAGAGACCAAGGCATCACACCAAAGCACTGAGATGCTGGAGGCGCACCAACCCCATCCCGTTTCCAGCTTCTTGTTTTATGGGGATGTGGTTACCTATCCTTTGAAATGGATTTTTCCATTACTTAACTCTCAACCACTTCTAGTATCATTTCTCCCTCATGCTTTGGAGCCAATCCAGAAGGCTACTGCTATAGCTTTCAGTATGAAACATGACCATAGATCTATGCATTCAGACACTTGGTCCCCAGTGGGAATCCTTTGGAAGTAAGTGAAGTCCTGATGGAGGAAGGAAGTCCTTGGTGGAGGGTCTTAAGGACTGAGAGCCAGCCCTACTCCCTGCCTGCATTCCTCTGTTTGACCACGGAAGCAGGGTGGCCAGCCAAATCCGCATTCCCACTGCAATGCCTTCCCCTTCGTGATGAACTGCATCCTTGGCCCTTGCAGGGAAATGTTCCTTGTGTTGCTGCAGGTGTCTGTGCACAGCAGTGAGACAGGGGACCAACCAACCGCTTTGCACTACCCATACTTACCTGACACTCTCATTGCCTTGTGTGGGAGATTTTAAAGTCAGGGCATCAGGTCTTAGCTGGTTCTCTGCACACCTACTGTGTCAGATCTTAGATGGTCTGAGTGCCTACTGCTTTCTGCACTGCCCTGTAGGCGGACACAAACCCTGCTTAGTTCAGGACCATCTCACTCTATTCTCCTCATCCTTCTGCCCCAAACAGCTTTCCAACCTCAGGACCAAATTCTGGGGTCTAAAACTGGGGCACTAGTAGCTCTGTGGTACAGCATTTACCTAACCCATGCAAGCCCTGGGTTCCAGCTCTAGCACAGCCAAACACAAGCAAGCGAAACTTCAGGCCTCTCTATCCTCCACCTTTGAAGCTGATGAATGAGATTCCAGCTCTGCAGAATCTTAACAGCGTCTCTCCCAGTCTCTCCTTCCTTAGTCCCCACTGCAGCACCCACCCCTCTTCTCTCACCCTTGCCCTCCCCGTTCTCCACATCCTTTGGAAGCATCTTTCATCCATCCCCGCTCACATCCTCATAGGAAGAAGTCTCAACCCTGATCTTCAAGCACCGCTCACCATGGCTACCTCTTCCGGATGCTCCCAGGTGACATTCAGAAACCCTGACCCCTGGCAGGTGGCAGCCTAGCCTGGGAATGTTGAGGCCAGTTCTCCAACCCTTGATTTTGGTTCATTTTCTAGGGGTGTGCCCTTGCCCCTGGGCTCCCTACCTCTTCGGATTCTGTCCTTCCCTGTGTTGAGGTACAATCCTATCTTACTTCCCTCCCTGGATCTCAGCCACTGTACAATGGTGAACCCAACTTCATACCTTCTCCTGACCACTCTTAGAGCCTCCCCTTTGGGGAACAGTCCTTCTGCCTGACTTCTGTCTAGGTACCTCTTTGTGATGCAGGCTCCTGGGGGCAGAGCCATCTGCTTAGGGTCCTCAGCCAGCTGTGTAGCCCACAGAAAAGTCATCACATGGGATGTGTGTTTGTATGTGTGTGTAAGTATGTGTGTATATATGTGTGTGTATGTGTGTTTGTGCATGTGTGCGTATTGGGGGCTCTTAGCATCCCTAGATTTGGCTAATGGTGAAGCATACAGAGCTTGCAATCTACAATATGGAGAGAGACCCGAGGGCTACTGAACTTTTACAGTGGGGGTGGGTGGTGTTTGCTGGCAGGCCACGTCATCCCAGAATCAGGGACTTCTGGTGGGGACCAGAGCAGAGCAGAACATAATGGAAAGCGACCAGCCAGCAAATGAGATGATACTGACAGTCAGCGCTGGGGATCCAGCTGGAGCCTCAGTAACTAGGCAAAGACCCCAGGGTAAGCCCCACAGTTAGAAGCCATGACAAAGGTCTTTCTCCTGTCGGGGGCCGTTGCTGGCACTGAGGTGCCAGCAAAAGCAGGGTGCTTGTGCCCTGGACACACTTGATTCAGCCCCTTGCACCTGAATGATGCTTGGACAGTATTTATGATTGTTGCTCTTTCTATCTGCAGCTGGTGCCAGAGAGTTTATGGGATTCCAGAATGGAGCATGAGTGTTCTCCATAGCTTAGGGGCCAGGAGAGTAAAAGGACCCTCCTGAGGGGCGGAGTGATGTGGGAAGTACTGCCAGGAAGCTGCTATGTCCTCTCAGGATGAATGGATAGGAAGCTACGTGGTAGTGAACAGGGGGCATGCTTGACACCTGCCCAAGGGAAGACTTTCCTGCAGCTTCAAATCCCAGCTTTGCCAGGAAGAGGGGATGATGTGGGAACCAGGGCTCCTCTTTTGATACCTGGAACTCCAGAGTCCCGTGGGAAGCACGGAGAGCTCCTGTGTGTTCTGGATTGACTCTGCATGACCCGTATACATCTACCCTCTTTGGGTTTGTCTTAGGTTTGGGCCATCCCAGGTCTGCATGACTTTATCTCAAGATCTTATCTTAGGGCAGAAGAGATAGCTGGGTTCATATATTTACTATATATGTATTTACTATACATGTATTTACTATACAGACACGAGAGCCTAAGTTCCATGCCTAGAAACTATGCAAAAAAAAAAAAAACTAGGTGTGGTCACACATGCTTGTGGCCCCAGTGCTGGGGAGGCAGAGACAGGTAGACCATGGGAGCTTGTAAGCCACACAGCTTAGCCGGAATGGTGAGTTCCGGGCAAGCAAAGACCTTGTCTCAAAAGCAAGGTGGACTGCAAGTCCATGGGAGTGTCACCAGATGTTGAACCTCTGCAAGCGTGCTTGTGCATGCACAACAAACACACACCCCTTAATGTAATAGGCGTGCGAAGACCCTTTGTCTAAATAACAGTCATTTACACTAGATCCAGATGTTGGGGCTGGGTGCCATGATTCTACCTGTTCCAGAGTGTATGAATTAGCATCTGGTAGCCATGGCTTTTGGGGACAGCCAGTCTTCTCCAATAGCCTTGCCGTTTGGTGGAATCATTGAGATGACCACAGGAGGGCAGGACAGTCTGGCTGGGGACATAGAAGCCAAGACTGCTGCAGGAAATTCCAGTGAAGGAGGCAGAGCAAGGTCAGAGTCAGGGAGTCAGGGGTGAGAAATGGCAGAAACGGACAATGGTCCGTGAAGTCAGGAGCTGGGGCAGCGTCTTGGCATCATTTGGAGCCACAGAAGACTTAAACCAGAAAGAAAGATGAACTCAATTTTGTGAGAGCAGAAAGGAAAAGGAGATTACCGAGAAGCTCGCTATGAGGTGTCAGCAAAAAAAGGGGGTTCCCCTCCCACCCTCTCTTGTCTGTCCTGGAACCCTACTATTCACACACACACACACACACACACACACACACACACACACACACACACACACTTCCCCTAGCAGGGTGACCACTGTGTCTCTCTCTCTCCTGCCGCTCCTCCTTCCCCAGGCTGACACCAGACCAGCCAAGGCTTACCTTATTAAGACTCAGTGCACGGAGAGATCCGGGGGGCACCGGCTGCGGGTGCAAGGAACGCGCACCTTTCTTTACTATGCCTGCTTCTCCTGCACTGCCGGCTATGGAACTATTCATCTGTAACATTGGTGGGCCTATTAAGAGGGAATATACAATTTCATAGCCACAGATAAGAGATTAGAGAGATGAATGCAAAGTCTGTGAAATAGACCAGGGCGGAGAGAACAATTTCCCAATGACGAGCCCGCTGACTTGGGCTGTTGGTTTATGTGATTGCAGTTGGTCTCCTGACCGCGGCGGGCATTCGTTTTGAGTGACAGGGCCTGCAGTCTGCAGTAAAGTGCTTACGCCCACTGACGGGTGTGGAGAGCAGGGCCAACCTCCCAAGGGTGTGCACACATATGTACACACACAGAGTCTGCCCGGAGCGTTGGCAGCATTGAGGGGTTGGCTCCTAATTCTAAGTGTGCAGAATGCGGCAGACAGGTGTGGAGGAAGCTGGCTAATGGCCTAAGGCACAGCAGCTGCTCCCACGAGGCCTCCTCAGAGGAACCCTCTGTGAGGCTTCTTTCTTGTTGGCGGCCCATGTTGATGGCTGCAGCCCCTAGAGCAGGAGGCTTGGACCCAAATGTTCTTCAAGGCAGGTCCTCTCTGGGGAGGCTGGTGGAGCCATCCCACATGCCTGCCCTGTAGTGGGTCTCTGCTTCATCCCCTAGTGCCAACTTCTAAGAGGACCAGGCTCCCCTGAAGCCTGCAGGGTGCCTGCTCTTCACTCTCTGCCTGGCACCAGCTCCCTGCCAGTACTGCCTGACAAACCTCAGGGCAGAGTTCCCAGCTCAGTCAGGATTCTTAAAAGGACACCTGGGGTTTGCTTGCTTTCATCTAGGAAACCCAAGGAACTCAGTGGCGGAAGGCTTTGGAGGCTGAGTGAATGACCCTGAACACTGTCTTAAATAGTCTGGCAGATGCCCGGTCTCCTAAGTGGGGCAAGTCAGAGACCAGCTCTGGAGCGCATTCTACAATGCATGGGGAGGGTTTGGTAGCATACAGCAAACTTCAGATCCTACTCAGGTGTGAGCTACCATTATCAGTGCCATCACTGTCACCGTTACCCTCATCATCACTGTGGTTGATCATCTCGTCACCACCATCACCATCACCACCAGCATCAACACAATTAGTACCACTATCATCTTCCTCCCCATCATAATCATAGGAATCACCCTCGTCATCACTGTGGTTGATATCACTCATCATTGTCCTCATCAACATCACCACTAGCTTCACCATCTCAGCTGCCACTATCATTGCCCAATTGATGTGGGAGGTTCTTCTGTCTATGTGTTGCTTTTATTGGTTAATGAATAAAGAAACTGCTTTGGTCTGTGATCGGGCAAGAGTAGAGCTAGGCGGGAAAACTAAGCTGAATGCTGGGAGAAAGAAGGCAAGGTCAGCAGAAGCCATGGAGCGACCCCCAGCTGGAACCTTGCTGGTAGGCCACAAGCCTCATGGTAAAATGTAAAATAATAGAAATTTAAGATATAAGAGTTAGCCAGAAATACGTGTAAGCTATTGGCCAAACAGTATTGCAATTAATACAGATTTCTGTGTGGTTATTTCGAGTCAGGGTGGTTGGGAATGAACGAGCAGCCTCCAGCAACACCTGACGATACCAACAACCATCACCACAATCACAATAATACCATCACCACCCCTACCATCACCGCCAGCACCATCATAGATATCTGTGCATACAGCTTTCATTAGGTTGTTAAGGTTTCTAAAGAGTGTTTCTCATGGACACATTTTACAAAGAAACACACATACTTGAGAAAGGCAGAGAAATCTGGTGAATGAGAACTGGTTAAAGAGAAAAGGAAACACAGAGGCTGCCCCCAGAGTCACTGGCACACACGCAGGCATCTGAAAAGCGAGTCAGTCACAGGGCTGGTAGACCTGGCTACAGCGGGACACCGCTTCCAGCTTTCGCTCAAGCCCGTCTCTGTCACTTTTCCAGCGTGGTGGAGACACCGCCGTGCTCCTACTAGAAACTCAACAGCAGCTCTCGGTTAAGTGGGGTGGCATCTTGCCTTTCGGGGTGAGCTAAGTCGGCTGGGAGGACTGCAGCACTCAGAGCCTAGATCCTAAGGCCAGCCGTTGACGCAACAGGTTGTGGGTGATGGCAGGGCTTTCTGCGTCATGCTGGAATTCCAGAAAAGACCACCCAGAGAAAACAAGAGGAACTGAGGCCAGCCCGCCTGACACGTGTCCGGTCGGAGAACTGCTCCCGCCACACACGCTGCCACCCGTGGAGAAAGGGAGAAGCTAGAAGAGGCTCAGCAGAGAGGAAGTCTTTCTGTCCACTGTGTAGCTTGGTGAGGCACACAGGTGAGGCTCTCCCGGGGCCAGCGTCTGGAAGCAGCATCCATGTCCAGGTGTTGGGGATTTCACTGAGTTCTGGGGCCTGCCACTCTCCTGGCAGAGTCTGTGGAAAGGTTACCTGGAGGAAGGTGCCTCGGTTGTAGATGTGCGGCTGAGGGGCAGTATTAAAGCTGTTTTTTGTGATGTATTTGAATTTTCTATGTGTGTTTGTGTATCTGCCATGTGTGTACAAGGTGCCAGTGGAGTCCCAAGTGAGATTTCCTTTCCCGTGCTCCTGGATACACACACTCCTGGAGGCAGAGCTATGTCTGACTGGAACCTGCACACTGCTGGCCTTGTCCATTCAAGCTCCTGGCTCCCAGGGAATCATCCAGTAAGGGGTGGAGCTGAACCGTGCAGCTGGGGAGCCAGAGATGTGTATTCGGCTGTATATGCTGAGGTGCGGCTTCCTTCCGCAGCCCCAGGCCGCTGGCTGGCTCCAGCCACTCGGCCTTCCATGCCGACTGCTCTGCTGTGTGTTCTGAGGGACTCGGGCTTCAAAGGCTCTAGCAAAGCAGAGTTCTAAGCAGAGTTATTTTCCAGTAGAGGGTCAGGCTAAACTGAGGACTCAGGTACCCCCTTTTTCACTGTTGCTGTAGCAACAGGTTAAGGACAGTCGCCAGTCCTGCATCCCTCCCCAAGAGGCAGCACCAAAGCCAGAAGGACAAAGAAGCCTCCCTGGGAAAAGATCTTCACCAACCCCACAGAACTCAAGAAAATGGTCATCAAAAGAACACATAATCCAATTAAAAAAAATGGAGTACAGACTTAAATAGAGAATTCTCAACAGAGGAATCTAAAATGGCTGAAAGACACTTAAGGAAATGCTCAACATCCTTAGTCATCAGAGAAATGCAAATCAAAACAACTCTGAGATTCCACCTTACACCTGTAAGAATGGCCAAGATCAAAAACACTGATGACAACTTTAGCTGGAGAGGTTGTGGGAAAAGGGAACACTTCTGATTGCTGGTGGGAATGCAAGCTGGTACAACCCCTTTGGATTTCAGTGTGGCAATTTCTCAGAAAATTAGGAAACAACCTTCCTCAAGACCAGGAATATCACTTTTAGGTATATATCCAAAGGATGCTCAATCATGCCACAAGGACATGTGCTCAACTATGTTCATAGCAGCTTTGTTTGTCATAGCCAGGGCCTGGGAACAACCTAAATGCTCCTTGACTAAAGAATGGATAAGGAAAATGTGGTACATTTACACAATGGAGTACTACACAGCAGAAAAAAATTAATGACATCTTGAAATTTACAGGCAAATGGATGGAGCTAGAAAACATCATATTGAGTGACATAAGTCAGACCCAGAAAGACAAATATCACATGTACTCACTCATATGTAATTTTCAAACATAAAGTAAAGAAACGAGCCTACAGATCACAATCCTAGAGAACCTAGACAACAATGAGGACCCTAAGAGAAACATACATGGATCTAATCTACATGGGAAGTAGAAAAAGACAAGATCTACTGAGTAAATTGGGAGCATGGGGATGTTGCGAGAGGGTTGATAGGGAGGGGAGAGGCGGGGGAGAGTAGAAAAATGTAGAGCTCAATAAAACTTTAAAAGACTAGGAATACTACAGGAGAAAAAAAAGAAGCCTCCCTGGTGGTGAGGACAGAGGTGTGGCTGTTCTTGCCAAGGCTGGGACAGACTTGCCGCACAGACAATGTGCCCCATAGCCTTAGACACACAGCAGGCTGGCACACGGCTTGTCTGCAGTGAGAGACTGGCCGAGGAAGAGGAAGCCAGCTGCAGACCCCAGTACCTCAGCGTAGCTGAGGGTGGGGACTGTGACTCTGGAGGAGGCTGTGCAGTATGGCAGGTGCCAGTCACAGAGTACCCGGTCTCTGCTGCAATGGCTTCAAACAAGGAAAGAGATGGGGTAGGACTGCTCAGTCAGTGAAGCCCTGGCCTTGTGAGTCAGGAGCCAGAGTTGGCTCTCTGGCACCGTGTGAAAGAAAGGTCGGGTGTGGCAATGCGGGTGCAGAGGGGTCAGGTGTGGTAATGCCCTGCTGGGGAGTCAGGTGTGGTGATGCCCGTGCTGGGGAGTCAGTTGTGGTGATACCCGTGCTGGGGAGTCAGTTGTGGTGATGCCGGTTCTGGGGAGTCAGGTGTGGTGATGCCCATGCTGGGGAGTCAGGTGTGGTGATGCCCAGGCTGGAGCGTCAGGTGTGGTAATTTGGGTGCCAGGAACACCATGGTCCACATCTCCACCCTGGGACAAAGAGGTGCAGGTGGGTTGAGTTCCATCAGATCTTCGTGTGGCTTTGGGAAGGGCAGCACCTCTTCCCTATTCCCCGTGGAATGATGGGAGCAATCTCTGTGTCTTTGGGAGTTGAAGGGAGGGAGGCATGAGTCAGGAATCAGACCCCAGATTTCACTCAGCGGGATGTTCACTCTGAAGAGGGAGATCAAGGTGAGTCTGGCATTTGCCTCCCCACCCTTCTGACCATGTTTATCTACGGAGTGCCTGCAGGATTGGACAACTATGGCCATGGGTCATGGGGCTTGTCAACATGGGGTGCCAGAGAAGCTGAAGAAACAATTGCAGCAAGAATTGTCCTTGTCATATCTGTACCTAAGGGCAGTGACAGGTTCCATTAGACTTAGGGCCACTGTGTAGAGGTGGGAGGTGTGGGTGGCAGCCAGAGAATTAGGACAGCAGAATGGGAGCTGGGTAAGGAAAAATGACTGAGGCGAGATGGGGAGGGGGGTGCCCGAGCCCACTCGGCCCTCTTTCCTGGACATGCTCTGAATCGCAGGCTGCGTGGATGGATGCAGCTTGCGTGTAAGGCCCAGTTCACCTCTGAATCTTACTACTTCAACATCCCTGGCCTCTTCTGTGAAAGGCCACCTCTGTCCCAGACAAGACCCAATGTACCTCTGACTGGGTCGGCACATAGAACGGTGCATGCCACGGAAAGACATAAGATGGAGAAGCATCTAGGTAGACAGGTTCACTACAGCTGTGGTAAGGGCTGGCAAGAGCAGCTGCAAGGAGCTGACGGTCAGGTCCTGCGTATCTGCAGGAGCCGCCAGAGGACACTGGCTGAGGACACGTCTCTGGCTTGGGTCATTCAGGCTGTCAGTTAAGAGACAGCTGACTCTTAATTCAGCAACTCCAGCGACAGCTTGTGTTGTGACAGTCCCTTCCAGTGTATGGTGTGTGTGTGATGTGTGTGCACATGAGTGTGTGTGCAGTGTGTATGTGGTGTCTGTGTGTGTGTGGTGTATGTATGTGCATGTGTGTGTGTGTGGTGTGTATGTGCATGTATGTGTGGTGTGTGTGTAGTGTTTGTATGTGTGCACATGTGTGATATGTGTATATTTGTGTGTGTTATATATGTGTTTATGTTTATGTGTGATTTGTATATGTGTTTGTATGGTTTGTGTATTGCATATGTGTATGATGTATATGTGTGTGGTATGTGTGATGTGTGTGTATGTGTGTGTGGAGTATGTGTGCACGTATGTGTACCACCCACTTGACTTTTGTTCTTTGTTTGGTTTTGAGTCAGGGTCTCTCCCTGGCCTAGAACTCATCCGCAGGCCAAGCTGGCTGGCTCTTGACCCTTAGAGGTGTGCCCGTCTCTGCTTCTCTATGTTGGGATAACAAACATGCATCACCATGCCCAGACTTCCTTTTCCTTTGTAATCTGGGGTCTGGCTGTGCTCATGAGGCAGGCTCTTCACCTGTCCACTCAGGTCTGTGCAAATTTGTTTTCTACAGTTAGCGAGGCCGTTTCACAGAACAGCAAGGGCATTTTGTTTTGTTTTTTTTTAACTTGCTCTTTTGAGACTGACTGGCCTGAAACTCACTCTGTAGACCAGGCTAGTCTTAGATTCACAGGGATTTGCCTGCCTCTGTCTTCTGACTGTTGGGATTAGAGGTGGGCACCACCAAGCCTGGTCTAAAGTGGGTCAGAGTGTTAGTGAAAAGAGAGTTACTTGGAAACAAATTTCTGAAGGTTCAAGATCAAGGGGCTGTGTTGTCTAGTGACAGCCATTCTACAGGTTAGGTCCTGAGGAAGCACAGGGCTCGTGTGTGTGTGTGTGTGTGTGTGTGCGCGCGCGCATGTGCGCGCATGTGTGTGTGCATGTGCGCATGGGCACCCATGTGTATTTTCTTGGTCTCTCCTTCCCTGTCCCTCTTCAGAACTCAACCATGGGTCTTTATTTAACCCTAATCACTTCGAGGATCCCCACCTCTGCATGCCATGGTTTGATTAAGTTTCCGCCCTCTGGATAACTCACAGTGGGACTGAGATTTAACATACCCTCAAACTGTCCAGACCCCTCCTTGTTGTGCATCTAACTTGCATACCTGCCTGCCCCCATGTTTCAAGAACCCTATGGACTGAGTTGAGCTTGTCTTTTTGCAGAACACAGTGTGGGCAGAACCTGCTGGAACCTTCTATCCACTTACCAGGCCAAACAAAGGTCACTGCAGTGGGTGGACATGGAGTTTACATTCTGCTTTTACTCTTCTTTAGTGGCCTGTCCCCCACCCCTCATTGCCACACTACTTAGTATTCTTATTGTTCCTCGTCTCAAGATTGGAATCTTGCAGAAGAAGCATCAATGCAGCATGGGTAGAGTTAGCTTTCTGTCTTCACTGCTCTCTCCTTGACTGTGTCCACATCGTCTTCACTGCTCTCTCCTTGACCGTGTCCACACCATCTTTGCTGCTCTCTCCTTGACTGTGTCCACACTGTCTCCACTGCTCTCTCCTTGACCGTGTCACGCCATCTTTGCTGCTCTCTCCTTGACCGTGTCCATGCCATCTCTGCTGCTGCTCTCTTGGGGCCATGTCCACCCAACCACTGTCCATGCAGGGTCTCTGTAAAGACTGCATAATGTCACAAGAGGAAGAGGCTCCATGACCGACTTAGCTAAATGTACACCAAGCCCGAGTACATGTTTTGCTATTTGAACGATGTGATTACCAGAGCCTCTGAAGTTCTGCTTTTTGACTCTGATTTATTTCTCTGAAGGATTATATCGAAGACCGAGAAGCACATTTCCACTCTCTTTAAACAACAAGAATTATCTCCAATAGTCTGACACTTCCTAAGACTTTGGAACTGGAGCTTGCAGGTAGTAACGAATGCACAGGGCTGTGAGTTTTCTCTCTGCCCTTCCCCCACAGCAACCATCACCATCTCAGAGGCTGTGCATACCCTGTGGCTGGAGTCAGTCATACTGCAATGCTAGCGATGCACATGATTGGCCTAACCCAATCAGCACAGTGTCCCCCTGGCCACACAGGGCTCAGGAAGGGGCCAATGGCCTGTTCTATTCCAACCGAAGGCAGGCCCAGGGTTTCTAAAGCGGTGACTGACTGAAGAGCTCCTTTTTCTGGAGGTTTGAGCATGGAGACCTGGAGCCATTGGCAACCACTACAGTGCATGAAGTGGGCTATGCCTGGGAATGCAATAGCGGTGTGGTGGGAGAGGGTGGAGGGGAGGAGAGAAACAAGATGGGAGATACTGGGCCCCGGATGATGGGCAGTTCAGCCACACGAGCCATTGATGTCTCTTTCTGCTTAGGCCAGTTTGAGTCGGTTCTTGTCTTGAGCTTGAACCAAGGTGCATATCGACCGAGCATGGATTGAGGCAGGCAGCCTGGGATAGCTGTGTTGGGGAGAGGCTGAACCATCCCAGCCTCTGCTGTGACCAGAGGTGGTAACCCAGAGAAGGGCAGTGCCGCCAGGAACGGGCTATGGTAGAGCTTGCGGAAAGCTAGTCCTCCAGCTGGGCTCATTTCATCCGCAGAGTGAGCAACTGGGTTAGGCTTGAGATGCTCAGGCACTGTGAAGGGGGAAAGAGACAGCCTCCGGCCTGCGTCTGAGACACAAGTCAAGTTTTTATCTCTTCAAACATGATGGTTGTCCCACTTCATCCTCTGCCTGCCTTCCTCATTAACACCGCCCTTTTCGGGAAACACAGCCATTTTCCCGTGATGTCCTCTCCTTCCAGCCCTGGACAGGGGCGTTGGGTGGTGGTGAGGTAGCAGGTGGATGCCCCAGTTCTCTAGCACAGTGACTCTGCCATGGGCAAGCAAGTCGGCCCCTCAGATGCACCCTCGATGGGAATCCCAAGACTGCAGTGGGGGCTGTGGATTTTAATCACTGTATTTTCCACCATGTGGCATGGTGCTTACTTCCAGCCATCTGGGCATCGCTCACCAGCCCCTGCTTGACCTGACTCCATCAGGAGAGCGAGGGCATTTGGAAGAAGGTTTGATCATGCCAGTGGGGAGTCGTGTTCTTTTGTAAGGATAGTAACTACAGTGAGACCACCTCACCCAGGTCCCTTTGCACGCACTGGGTAGGCTCTGCAGAACTTTCTGGTCCTTGGTTTTGAGAAAAGGACTTTTTTTTCTTTTTCTTTTTTGAGTCTGGATCTCATTTAGCCCAGGCTGGCCTTGAATGTGATCTGTAGTTGAGGATGGCCCTGAACTTGCGATCCTCCTGTTGGGCTGCCAGGTAAGTACGGCTGAGCCCTATTTAGAGGAAAGTTGTGAAAGCCACACTGGAGTGGCAGAAGACACATTCGTGGTTGTCCAGAGCCGGCACCGAGTGATGATTGGCCCTGCTTTAGTGCCTGTCCCCTTGACTCGCAGATAATGAGTTCTAGGGAGACGTACGGCGCTGGCTAACACCCTCATCTGGGGAGAACGTCTTATCTTTTCCAAAGTGGCTTTCCATTAATTTCCTCGCTGCCTTTGCACAACAGATTTGTGAATTAAGCAGAGAGAGGTGACATGATCTCTGTTTTACAGAGGAGGGAGCCAAGACCTAGACAGGTTGTGACGCTTTCCCAAGGTCAGCAGTGATGAAAGGGCAGCGCCAAGGCCAGGGGTCAGGTCTCCCGACCCTGCCTTCTGTTTCTTCTCTTAGACCAGGAGAGTGAAGAGAACAGCTTAGGGCAATCTGAAGGACCAGACACCCTCCACCCCACCCCATCACCCCCACCCCTCCACCCTACCTCTCACCTCCACCTTGGACACACCTCTACCCCCATCCCTCCACCTCCCATCAGATCCCCACTTCCACCTCCACCTGGACACCCCCACCCCTCTACCCTACCCCTTTACCCCACCCCTCTACCGCACCGCTTCCTCTACCTGGATACCCCTCCATCCTACCCCTCACCTCCACCCCCATCCCTCCACCTCCCATCAGATCCCCACTTCCACCTCCACCTGGACAGCCCTCTTCCAACCCCATCCCCCGCCCCCCACCCTCACCCCCACCTCAGGTCTTTCCGCTTCACATTAAGAACAACAAAATTTGCTGCCTGATTTACAGACTAAAAGCAGAATAGTTAATTACACACAAAGACAGCAAGCCTTGGCGTGGAAGAAAAGACTTCTCAGCCTATTGTTCTTGTGTTGAGTGATGAGAAGATGCCGAGCCATCTGTCCAGGAGACTAAGCTCCGGCGACGACTTATTGTGCTTTGGTTAATTGTTGCAAAAACACAGAAGCCAGTGGCCTCTGGGGCAGGTACAGAGGGAATGCATAATGAGAGACACGCTGTGCTTTATATGAGTTAATTTCCTTCGTCCTTTGCACAAACAAAACCAAGCCAAACTCTGAGCATGTTCCCTGTGAATACCAAAGCGAGATTAAATCCGACATCTGAGGACTGAGTAAAGGAGCCACCGAGGATCCAGTCCTCGGGGAGCAGCTGACAGAAAGATTAGAAGATGCGAAAACCAGAACCGCAGACCAGAACCCCAAGTCCTGTTATATCCCCTCAGGAGCTGTGCTGGGGCAGCTTTGATGGGTGCATGGTTTTGCTTCTTATGTGTGTCTGTGTGGTGTGTGTGTTTGTGGTGTGGTGTGCATGGTGTGTGGGTAAGTGGTGTGGTGTGCGTGGTGTGTATATGTGGTGTGGTGTGTGTGATATGTATATGTGTGTGGCGTGGGGTGTGTGCACGTGTGTGTATGTGTGTGTGTTATGTGGAGTGCGTGTTTGCATGCGCACACATGTGTGTGGTATATGTGTGGTGTGTGTATGAGGTGTGTGTGGTGTGTATGTGGTATGATGTGGTGTGCGTGATGTGTGTATATGTGTGTAGTGTGGTGTGTGTGACGTGAGTGTGGTGTGTATGGTATGGTATGTATGTGTGTGATAGGTGGTGTGTGTATGCGTGCACATGTGTGTTTGTTATGTGGTGTTTATGTGTGTATGTATGTGTGGTATGCATGTGGTGTACGTATGTGTGATGTGTGTGCATGTGTGTTTGCTGTGCATGTACATATGTGTGTGAGGTATGTGTGTGCATGTGCATATGTGTGCGTGTGTGTGGTGTGGTGTGTGATGTGTGTGCGTGTATATGTGTGTGGTGTGGTATGCATGGTGTATGTGTGGTTTGTATGGTATGTATGGTGTGTGTGTGGTGTGTGTATGTACATGTATGTGTGTACATGTGTGTGTGTGTGGTTGGTGTGCCTCATGACTAACTACCTCCGCTCTGAACTCAGGCAACTGGGAATGAATGGGCAGGTAGAGCGTCTGTCCCCTGAGGAAAGGTATGGCAAAGGCTCATTCCTGATGCCCCCAAGTGGCAACCTCACTCAGAGTAACAGGACAGGGTCTCCCTGCACTGATGATTGCTTGGTGTCCCCAGAAGTGTGCAAGCATGGCCTCCTGTGGAAACCTGCTCTGTACAGGAATGGTCAGGTTACAATAGGAGTCATTAGGGTGAACCCTAACATAGTAGGCTGATGTCCTTATGAAGAGAGAGACCCACAGAATGCATGCAGGCATGGGCAGACTGGTGTGTAGCTACGAGCTCAGAGAAGCTCAGAGCCACCAGAAGCTTCCAAGAAAGATAGCCTCAGGCATCTTGCCAGCACCTTGACTCTGAACGTCTGGCTTCGGCCCGTAGAGGGGAAGCACCAGAGCCTACTGTGAAAACTACGTTGGTCTTAGATTGCAGACTGTGACACCCTGAGGGGCCGTGAATGGGATGTAGGTGTTCTGCAAAGTGTGACAACAGCAACATGCCACAACTGACAACCAAGCACCTGCTCACCATCAGGTGACTCCAGGATGTTTGTGGCCGTGTGTGGCTTCATCAGCATGCAGGTCCTGATGACACAGCATAGAATTTCAGTTAAGTGACATCGAGACACCTTGGCTCAGATCCAAGACTTTTCTCTCTGATGAATCACCGTGTTTGGCTGTGCGTAAAAGTTTTCTGTTCTTACACAAACAGAGTGGTTTGCTTATGGAAAACAAACCTTTTTATAGTTTCCTGCCATCATTCCTCAGCATCTGGATTGGTTTGTGTTTGACTTTCTAATTTTTAAAACTGCTGTCTGCGGTGCCGACTTGAATCTCATTAAGTGTATACCGATAGCGAATCTTGGTTTGGGGTTAGGATAGACTTTCCAGTGATGTCTGAAATGGTCGCTCTATGCTGTGAGCTTATATGAAACTTTACACGGGGCTCTCGACACTGACTAAAATGGGCTTCTGAAGACGGGGCTCACTTCTGTGGGGGACAAAGGCTACTTCCTTCAGGAAGCGGACGGTAAGACCTTGGCTTTCAGAAAGGACCCCTGTCCCCTCTGGGAAGAGCGAGCACCAGCCTTTATATCAGCGGGCTTCCACAGAAAGTATCTGAAGGCAGAGGGCTGCGACAGACCTTCATGTAAAGTGTGTCACATGCTTTAATCTGCAAGTTCGTGGCCCAGCCAGGGAAGGAGGCAAGTTCGAAGTAAGCAGAGGAGAGAGGAGTGTCCAGAGTGGCAGGCCTGTGGGGTACCTCAGGTCCCAAGAGAGGCAGAACCTCAGTGAGCTGTCTTTTCCTGGTGCTACTCGCTGTCCTTGCTGGGTGACTCAGTAGGTCAGAGGGGGTGCCACTTGACTGCCAGAGATGGCCAGTGAGACAAGTTGAACTACAGAGTGCTCCTATTTCCCCACCATTAGTGCGCAAAGCAGACCAGTCTGGCTTCTCATCAGCATTCTGTCTTAATTAGACTCCCTGTCGCTGTGAGGGAACCCCATGATCAAAAGCCGCTGGGGAGGAAAGGGTTTGCTTGGTTTACATATCCTGAATTATTGTCTGCGGAGGGAAGCCAGGCAGGAAACCAGGTAGGAGCCTGGAGGCAGGAGCTGTGTACTGATCTTCTCTTCCTGGTTTTCTCAGCCTGGTTTTAGGACACCCAGGACCACCAGCCCAGACGCAGCACCCACAATAAGCTGGGCCCTCCCATGTCAATCACTGATTAAGAAAACGCCCTACAGGCCTGCCTATTGCCCGACCTTTCGGGGAAGTTTCTCACTTGAGGTTCATTCCTTTCAAATGGTTAGCTTTAGCTTGTATCAAGGTGATGTCAAAACTATCCAACACACCTCCATTGCCTGCCTGTCATAGCAGGGAGAGGACACAGAGTCCCACACCCCACTACACTTTCCACTGCAAAACCGTGGGGAAGCCATTTACGTGAGGATCTGCAGAGCCAAGTCTACAATGGGATCCAGTGATAGCCAGCAACTGCATGATGGGATCAAACTGATGCCCAAATTCATGATAATGCCAACTGACATTAGCAAACCAAGTGACACCAAACAAGTCTTCAACAGGTCCAGTGACACTCAGCAAGTCTAAAATGATGTCTGCCAAGACTCAGCAAGCCTACAGAAAGGCCCATCACCACCTCTCAAGTCTATAACAAGGCTCCCTGACTCCCAACAAGCCTACAATGGAGTTCATTAACACCCAACAAGTCCATGATGTGGTCAGCCACCACCTGGCAAGTTCATCGCAAGGACCACTGACACACACAAAGTCAACGATGGAGTTTACCAAGTGACCATTATGCCAGGAAGCACATAGGCATGGTGCCAGAGCAGTATCCAAAAACTTTACTGTCTGATCTACAGGCATCAGGCAGGAGTGGGATGAGGCTGGGACTGGCATGAGGGTTTGAAATCTCAAAGCCTGTTCCCAGGGACACACCTCTTCCAACAGGGCCACACCTCCTAATCCTTCCCAAACAGTTCCACTAACGGGGGATGAAGTTTCAACTATATAAGCCTCGAGAGGCAATCCTCCTTCAAACCACCACTCACAACTTTGGTATTTACCTAATAAGAACTGCTTTACAAATGGGTTTTGCGTAACAGCCTTCTCAAATAGGTCATCTGTGGGGTCTCTCTTCCTACCACTTGTAATGCTTTCTGGAATCCTAGTCCCTCAGGTAAAGGAACTGTAAGGTAGGGTCTGCAGGAACCTTAACCTTGGACTTTCTAGCTCCACAAATGTTGTAAGAGGCGAGTGGGCCACATCCCACTGCCCGGCTAGCTTGCACCCGAAAACCACATGGAAATTGTATTAATTAAATTACTGCCTGGCCCATTATATCTAGCCTCTTCTTGGCCAAATATCACATCCTGATCTAACCCATTTCTAGTAATTTGTATATTACCACGAGGTCGTGGCTTACTGGGAAAGATTCTAACCAGCATCAGTCTCAGGCAGGAGCTTCATAGCGTCTGCCACACTGCTTTCTTCCTCCCAGCATTCAGTTCTCTTTTCCATGCCTACCTAAGCTCTTCCCTATCAAAAGGCCAAGGCAGTTTCTTTATTCAACCAATGAAAGCAACACAAATACAAAAGGACCCTCCTACACCACACAAAGAAATGTTTAAAAAACCCAGCTAGCTTTGTTTCTTTGGCTGTGATAAAGCTCCCTGACCCAAAGCAACTTATTTGACTTACAATTCCAAGTAACAGTCCACCACTGAGAAGAAGTCATAGTGTCAGGAGCTTGAGGCATCTGCCCATGTCCTGTCCACTGTAAAGAGCAGAGAGATACAGATGCATCTGTATCTCTCTGCTGTTCCCCCAGGTTAGCTTGCTGGCTGCTCGTCTGGTCTGGCTGTCTTCACTCAGGGTCTAGCTTGTGATGTGGTACCACCCACAATAGGCCAAGTCTTCCTATATCAATTAACTATGAAAACAATTCCTGCAGATACAGCCACAGGCCAACCTTATCCAGAGATCCTTCAAAGTTCTCTTCTCAGATGATTCTGGGTTGTGGTAAGTTGATAGTTAAAACCAACCAGAGCCCTTGAAATTTAAGCTGCCAAATCCCTGACCGCTTATCCACAACAGCAGACTTCAACAGACACCAAGACTCAGAGAGGTCAAACAGGTCATGATGGTTTTGTACTTCAGGCCGAGGAATCAAGGTATCGAAGGGGAGAAATCTGTCTTTGCCCAGCCATGCATCTTGAGTCCTGGGCTGTCCAGGGCCAGACAGCCCATTGAAAAGTAGAGGAGTTATCGGTAGGCACAAACAGGAAACAAAACAAAATGGAATATATTGAAGAAAGTACCCACAAGCAAACAAGATAAGTCATTATAGGGACAGGAGGCAGAGGACATTAATCTAGAGTATAAAGTATCTCTCTCAACAGCCACAACCCAACAATGTTCAACGCAGTATTTTTATTTTGGTGCAATTTGTAAAGTTATTCTCCTTTTTCGTAACCTCCCTTTGATTCCTCTCTGTCCCAGCTTCTGCAGCTTATGCAGTCACAGGGAAAAAGCCATTTTTCTCCACTAGCTGTTTGGTTTCAGGAGAACTTCTGCTATTTTCTAAATATTCATTTGTTTTCCTCTTCGTTTAAGAACAGATCTTCCTTCCAACTCCTGGAGTCAAAACCACCAAGTTCTAGGGCAAGTGGATGTCCAACAAATGCAGGCATAGCTGAGCCCTTCCTTGTGCCATCCCCAAGTCTAAGCTTTTAATCCAAGGCCTGGAATGGTTGCCTCTGCCATTGTAGGACAGAAGAGCGAGTGAGTGAGCATGAGAGAGGTCCTGGGGTTCTGGGGAGTTCTCAAAGCACTGGGGCTTGACATGACTCTAGGAGAGATTCCAGAGAGGTATTGGGGGCTTCTGTGAGTCTTTTTCTTGGAGGAGAATGTGAATATCAGGGCAGCAGTGGAACATCTGGGGGTGACAGCACTGACATCAGGGCAGCAGTGACACATTTGGGGGTGACAGCACTAACGACTGTAGGACTTACTGCCTTGTTGTTCTTCCCAGCAGCTCCTTCATCTGTGTAAAGTTTTTTTTCTTGCTTTATTTTTAAGTGTGTGTGTGTGTGTGTGTGTGTGTGTGCACGCATTCATGCATGTGTGCCCATGTAGGTACAGGTGCTCACAGATGTCAGCAAAGGGCGTCGAATTCCCTCTAGGTGAAGTTACAGGAGGTTGTGCTAGGAACCAAACTTGGGTCTTTAGCAAGCTCATCAAGTGTTCTTAATGGCTGAACAGTGTCTCCGGGACAAATCTCAACTTCTTACTTCAACTCTAGAAAGCAGCATGCATGGGTTCTCCTTTCCCCAAGAGAATATGGAACACACATAGACCCCCACCCCTGGGCCCCTGAGCGAGTCCCATCTCACATTGACCACATAGGTCAGCAGCACTTCCTTGCATTCTCCATCTTATCTGGTACATTCCAGAAGAGTGATAGCAAGAAACGCCACAGAACAGGCACCACTGGAGACTGTGCACCTGACCAGACAGGCCTGGATTATCTTCGCAAACCCCCAGGGAGCATGGATCTCATCATGTGACACTATGCTTCTGACCACACCATCAAAACACGAGGCAAAGGCTAAGCACATTGCTAGAATGGAATTACAGTCCTTAATGAATTAATAACAGGGCTGTGATCCTCAACAAGCAGAGAATACAGACAATAAACTAAGGTGAGCTACTGCAGTATAATTAGTTGGTTTTTGTGGCTCTGTTTAGGAGTGCATTATCTATGATTGTAGCGAAGGGAGAGTCGAGGCTGGGCTGTCTGTGGCCCAGGGTTGACAGCTCTGTCAGCACAGCATCTGCCTGATGCTTCAGAGGTGTGTGATGCTGGCTCGTGTGTTAGCTACTGACCCCAACCTTCCTATAACTACTGTTGAGTGTTGTCGCAAAACCCATCTTTGAATTGTAGTGCTCATTTGTGGATGTATTTTTGGAGCCTGAGATAATTTTCCCTAAGTGAAGGTCTTCATCCAATCAGCTCAGGACTCTGCCAGTCAAAGCCCCTTCCCCAGGAAAAGAATTATTCCCTAGTTCTGTCTCCTCTGGACTCCTTGTCCCAAAGATAGGACTGGCCTTTCCCTTGACCTCTGGGAGGTGATATTGTACCTGGCATCATGGTTGGCTGTTCTCGGAACCTGTCTTAGTTCGGGTTTCTATAGCTGTGATGAAGGTGTGATGAAACACCATGCCCAAAACCAAGGTGAGGAGGAGAGGCTTTGTTCGGCTTACACATCCACATTGTAGTCCGTCACTGAACGAAGGCAGGACAGGAACTCAAACAGGGCAGGAACCTGGCGGCAGGAGCTGATGCAGAGGTGTTGGAAGGGCTTACTGGCTTGCTCCCCATGGCTTGCTGAGCCTGCTTTCTTATAGAATGCAGAACCGCCTAAGGATGGCACCATCCACCATGGGCTGGACCCTCCCTGGTCAATTGCTAAATAAAAAAATGCCCTACAGCCAGATCTTACAGTGGCATTTTCTCAGCTAAGGTTCTCTCTCTTCAGATAACTGTAACTTGTGTCAAGTTGACCTAAAAGTAACCATCATGGACCTTAGGCTCTAGGTTGCCTGCACCATAGCCAGTCTTTCACAACTAGAGTCTGAGTTCCAGCAATACATGAATAAAATACACAAACATTAACAAAGGAGACAGTTAGCAGTGAGTAGCATAGAAAGCCAGCTGAAGCAGCACACTCTGAGCAGAGGAGGGATTAAGGGGTCCAAGTGTGAGTTCCTCTTCAGGCCACGAGTAAAGGTTTAGATGGAAGAGGCCTTGGGACAAGAGGCATGTCCAACTTATCAGTTCTGGTCCACGTGTGGGCCCCTCGTCAGGGTGATCCTTGAAGTTGTTAAAACATTAATCATCGCCATTGCTCAAGGGGACCAGTGTGCTCCCAGCATGATGATCCACTTCTGGACGGAGCCATTCCATCATAGGTCGTTGTATAGATCTTGTTCGTGTCTAGGGATGAGGTCCATACTGTCTAGAAAGATGTATTCTTCTTGGTGACCACAGGTTTAGGAAAATGGCCGTCATGGTTGTGCCTTGGAGGGAATGAGTGAGGTCAGGGATACAGGACAGTTTCATGGTTGTCATGCCTATGTTAGAATGGAGGACATTAGTTGGCTTAAGCTAGGAGCTGGCCTGTCCCCACCCTTCAGGAGTGAGGTTCACTAGGAGAGAGGTCTAGGAGACCATGATCGGCCCTGAGCGGGGAAGCATTAGGAATAAGCAGTGAATATTGTTTAAAATAACACAGTGATGAATAAATACAGGAAAATATATTCAATAATGAAAGTGTGGAATCCTATGTGAAACACCACAGCTTCAGAATGGCTGTTCTAACTGCATACGAGTTCATTGAGATGTATAGGCTTTGACACTTCATTTTGGTATGTGATGTTTATTTCCAAGGAGTTTTTTGTTTTGTTTTGTTTTTTTGTTTTTGGTTTTTTTTTTTTTTGGTTTTTTGAGACAGGGTTTCTCTGTGGCTTTGGAGCCTGCACTGGAACTAGCTCTTGTAGACCAGGTTGGTCTCGAACTCACAAAGATCCACCTGCCTCTGCCTCCTGAGTGCTGGGATTAAAGGCGTGTGCCACCACCACCTGGCCCAAGTAGTTTTTTTTTAATAATAAAGTTAATTTTAAAACTAGCACAACAGGCTCTTAAAAGAAGACAGAGACTTCTCTTAAATACTCAGAAGGGGCCTCATTAAGGTGTGCATGAGAGAGACCAGAGACAGGATGATGTAGTGGGAACAGAGGGGCCATCAAAGAAACCCTCCCAAACACAACAAATATCTGACTCTGACATTCTTCCAGAGGGTGGGGATGTTTTTCTACCATGTGACTTAGTTCAACATAACATATTTGACAAAGAGCATGGAGGAGCCAGGTACTGGTTAGTAAGTTAGGGGCTGCTATTAGATCAGAGCATAAGGGTCCTTAGCTCTGTGTACCAGGGAGAGAGCTGTAGAGAGACATTGCCAGACTTCTTCACATTGCAGCCTCCCCAAACTGTGTCACCAATGGGGATCAACTGCTCAAGTGTGTAGGCCTATGGAGGGCCTTTTTCTGCAACCACAGCAATACCAGAACCTGTCCATGGCAGGCCTTCTTCTGGTTGATCAGAATTGCAGGCTGTCCCAGGAATGAGTCACAACGACAGTCACAACAGCTTGTGCTGCATTCGAAGGCCTCGAAGGATCTGCCATCGTAAGGCTGGGCTTGAAGTCCTCTGGCCGGGCACATGATGTCAGAGCAAGAATGTCTGGGGGACACCCTGCCCTCAGCCCTGTGCACTAAATCCTCAATGCCTGCATGGGTTTGTGTTGCCTGTCTTCCGTTCTGATTCTCTACGGCACTGACCAATCCCTCGGACCAAAAGCAAAAGGGTTCATTTGTCTAACACCCACAGATCTCCATCTGTCACTGCGGGAAGTCAGGGTAGGAACTGAAGCAGAAGTCATGGAAGAATGCTGTTCGATGACTCCATCTCTGGCGTATGCTCAGCAAGCCCTTCCAATACAGCCCAGCCCTGCCTAGGGATGGTGCCTCCCAGAGTAGACTGGGCCTTTCCATGTCAACCATCAATAAAAACAGCCTCTCAAGACATGACCACAGGCTCATCTGACCTCGGCGGTTCCTCAAAGGTGACGTCCCCAGAGGAGCCTAGGCTGTGTTAAGTTGGTAGTTGAGACTCCTGCGCCCCCTGGTGACTTCCTTTGGGCTTCTGGCTGTGCCAGATGTGCCAGGTATGTCTGGGGTCTGTGTAGCTCCACTAGGAACCACAGGCATCTATCTTTACTGCAAAGTGACCAGGGCTCTGAGTCTGAGAAAGGCTCCCGCATGACCACCCACAAGGCTCTGGGAAGGCTTTGGACTTCAGTCTTCATGAACACTGCTGGTGCTCAGTGTGGAGCTATTGACAGTGGAGTCAGAGTCCCCACCTTTTCCCGTCTGCATGAGAGGGAGCCACGCTGCTTCTGGCCCACAGAAAGATACCATGTGGCTTCTACAGGGCTGGGAGTGATACCCAGTGTAGACAGACAGCAGTGCAGACAGCAGTGTAGACAGACAGCAGTGTAGACAGACAGCAGTGTAGACAGACAGCAGTGTAGACAGACAGCAGTGTAGACAGACAGCAGTGTAGACAGACAGCAGTGT
>JAQHUG010000212.1:2757152-2800559 GCA_028555095.1 Dicrostonyx torquatus | reverse complement strand
ATGGTGTCTCTCTCACTCTGCCTTCTTCCTCCCAGAATTCAGTTCCATCTTCCCTGCCTACCTAAGTTCTGCCGTATCAACAGGCCAGGGCAGTTTCTGTATTCATTAACCAATAAAGCAATACATAGACAGAAGGACCTCCACACAAAACAGTGGCCACACATTGTTAGCATGTCAGGTTCCAAGATGTTCTTATCACCTATGCCCAGATAAGCCAGGGGCCATCATTGGGTGCTGGGGTCCCTCCAGGTCAACTCATCTCTCTACTATGGGAAGCCTACCCTCTCTCTTATTCTTGACTGACCTCTGCCCCTTTGCTGGTTGCCTATGCTTCTGCTCTGAGGACCCTTGGTGGGGCTGGGACATCATTGGCTTCTCCTCAGTAGGGAGAAGAAGGCTAAAGGACAGGGAGGACAGGGAGAAGCATTTTGAGTATCTCATGCCCTGAAGCACAGACCTGCCTGGGGTCCAGCCATTGGAGGGGCTCATCTTTTTTTTCTTTCAGTTTTTGTAGTACAAACTCAGTTTACACAGAGCTTCTAAATGACTGTCTGCAAGGCTGTCATTTGTCCACCGACTCTGCTATAAAAGCCACTATTTCTCCGAAACAGTTCACAAGAAGACTTGCAATTACAACAATCTTTGAAATGACACACTGGGAGTGAACTTCATTAAAACCTTAACCTGAACTCAATTGTGACTCTGGTCTGGGTCTCTGGAAAAGATGTTTTCCCCGAACTCTATTAGCCCTTCTTTCCTTACCCATCAAGCCTCAGTGCTCCTCCCTCTTCAGCCACTAATTAAAATTCCTTTTTACATACTATTGCATATCTTTTATGCATTAAGAACATATTCTTAGGTGAGTTATGGAAAGAATACTTTTAAAGTCTATTAACGATTGAAAAGGAGGGAATTGAAAATCCCCCAGCTACTAAGAGACAATGGTGCTAAGGTTTGTACCACACTCCGCTCTCCTCACTCTTGGCTTTTCGGTAGATGAAAAATCTCCCTCCTCCCCGCCCCCACAAAAAAAAAGCATGAGGAAGGAAGGGTGCATTTTGGCTTACACTTCAGGGTTGTAGTCTCTCGTGGTGGGGAAGTCAAGGCATCAGGAGCACGAGGCTGCTGCATACACTGCAGCCAGCGGCAGAGACAGGCTGGCATCAGGAGCATGACGCAGCTGCTCCTACTGCAGCCAGCGGCAGAGATAGACTGGCATGCAACTTGCCGTCTCCTTTCTATTCAGTCCAGGACCCCAGGCCATGGAGTCTCCCACACCCATCTCAACCAATTCATCTAGGAACTTTACAGACATGTCTGAGATTTGTCTTCTAGCTCATCCCTGATCTAATCAAGTTGACAGTGAGGTCAATCACTAGGCTTTCTCCATACCTAAGGTAAGAGAAGGAAAGGCCTTGATCCCAACAGAAAGAGATGAAGAGAGAGGGCACACGTGGTGGACGGACTGTTAGACACCTGCCCACGATCTCTGTCAATGGGTTGTTCCTTACTCTGGGTCTCTTTCCTTAGAGATAACTGTTATGGCTCATGGGGGGAGGGGAATCACACCAGCGCTGCCCCATATCACAAGCCCTCATCAGCTTCTCCTGCCAAAAGACCCTGCCTTCCCCTGTGGGCTCCTGCCTGTGGGTCACATATCCTGGGCCTCACTGGGAGGCACAGAACCTCTAGCTGTGTGACCTCACTGGTTTAAACCAGGGATGCGGACAGCAACCGTTTTCTATAACACAACTGCCACTCTTGGTCAAGCCAAGTAATCCTGGGCTTTATATTCGGATGCCCACATCTCTCTGAAGCCATCAGTTCCATGATACACCTGTCCTTCTCTTCTCATAGATTAACACAAAAGAGTAGAGGGGGGCAGTAAAAATTCCTGCCCAAGGGGCATCGTGACTAGGGAGGCCTGTGCTATGATCATTTGCTTGTCTTACTAAGTGACTTTACGAGTTGGCTGGAATCTCCAACAGTGTGCTCAGAGATGGAACTGGGCTGGGGGGAGTCACAAGCAAGAGAACCTGACTTGCATCTCTCAATACCCAAGTTGAACCAGGTACATACAGCTGCGCACACCTACAATTTCAACACTGGGGAAATGGAGACAAGAGGATTGTGGGAACTTGCTGGTCAGACTCTTGTGGAATCAGAGAGCTCCCGTTTTAGAGAGAGACCTTGTCCCAGAGCATAAAGCATAAAGTGGAGAGAGACGGAGGCAGATACTAGATGTGGCAGATACTACCTGCACACGCGCGCGCGCGCACGCACGCGCACACACACACACGCACACACACACACACACACACAATTACTGTTTATGTTCTCAGGTGAATTCTGACTACTACCAGGAGTGGGGTGACTGACTTTCTCTAGAGGGTTGGAGCCCTGTGCCGTGTCCTGCATGGCTGAGGCTCTTCACTGTGCCCTGAATGGTTGGGGACTTTGTATCAAGACCATGCCCACTCTTTCCCATCCTCTTTTTAAACATACATAGACAGAGTGTTACAGTTAGTCTGTCTAATGCCTTTAAGATGCGGCTTGCAGGTGTCTCCTAGAACCTCATTAGCCAGAGCGTAGCACACACCCATGTCCAGGTCAGGGAGCCATGCCGCCCCTCTGGAAGGGCACTGCCTCATGGTTCAGTGTGTGCAGTTGTCCAAATGCAAAATCCCAAAGAGAATCCGCAAGTCCATTCCGGAGTCTGACTTGACTTCTCCTAGCTCCATCTGTGTGGCCTGTGGCCCAGGGCGGACTTACCAGAGGATGAACTGAAAGTTTGCAGACACATTGCCTGCCAGCCAGCCAGACACGGCTTGACATCTTCCACAGCCAAAACAAGCATGGATCTTCTGCCTTGAAATTGCTCTTCTCTTCCCAGGGGATCGAGAAGGATGCATCAGGCAGATGTGACATCACCGGATATCTTATCTGAGTCCTGCGAGCGGATGGCTGGTGGGAGGGGACGCACAGACATAAGCCTCTTAGACGCATTGTCAGAGCCATCATAATCTCTGGCGACATATTTACCCAGCTCACGCTCCTCTCAGGGTCGCTTTGCACGCCACGCGTTATCAATACTCGCCAGCCATGGCTCTGGCCTGCTGAGGCACAGGTGACTTTGAAACAGAGAAAGCATCCTTTGTACCTGGTAGAATGGCAGGGTGCAGACCACTGAACTTTAGAAGAAAATGAACTATCGCTTCAGACAGATCTGATCTTGGATTCTTCTTTTTTTCTTAAAGTGAGACAGCTAAGGATTATCGCAGCTCTGGTCTGGAAGGGCTCCTGGGCTCCTGCACTATACCCATATCATCTGCCTTCCCAGGAGCCTACATGACAATGTTCTCCTGCAAAGCAATGTCCCCCATCCCTCAGCTATCCAGAAAAGAGCCAATCCGTACCTCCCCAGAGGCCTGTTAGTCACTTGCCTGCACCTCCTAGGAGGTCTCTGCCAGGCATCAGTATTGTTTAACTAAGAGGTGGCCTTGGAAGGACCTGCCTTCCAGAGCCCGTGGAGAGGGAGTGCGGTGTTATGGGGCCAAAGACAGTCAGGAAGCCTGAGGTCTCCCCGGGCAGAACCTGCTGGCCGCTGGTAGTGCATTCCTTGGTTTGGAAAGCCCTAGCTCTCACGGGTAACTTGAAGCCACCCTAGCATTAACTCCAAGCCAAGGATGCCTGTTTCCCAGGTGCTGGCTTTCCCTCTCATTGCCTTCCTGTTTCTGGCTGAGAAAAAAAAAAAAAAAAACTTCAGAAAATGTGTGGGGAGGGGTGAGTGAGGAGAAGGCAGCAAAGGAGGAGAAGGCAGATTCGAGGTTTCCCAAACATCCAAGTCACCACCAAGAGGCCAAGGTCGTCTTTATGCAAGACTGGCTTTTTTGAAGATTTATTTACTTATCATCTATACAGTGTCCCACCTGCATGTATGTGTACAGGCCAGAAGATCCCACTACAGATGGTTGTGAGGCACCACGTGGCTGCAGGGACTTGGACTCAAGACCTCTGGACGAACAGCCGGTGTTAGGCTGAGTCCATCTCTCCAGCTCCCATGTAAAACTTCAGCACTCGGGAGGCAGAGGCAGGTGGATCTCTGTGAGTTCGAGGCCAGCCTGGTCTACAAGAGCTAGTTCCAGGACAGGCTCCAAATCCACAGAGAAACTCTGCCTCGAAAAACCAAAAAAAAAAAAAAAAAAAAGAATGAACGGCACGTCTCCAAAGAAGACATTTAAGTGGTCAAAAAGCATACAGGAGACAGTGTTGACACCATGAACCGATGCTGAAGGCAGATCAAAATACAAGCAGCGAGTCCACTGAGAAAACACAGTGAAACAGTGGAGAGGATGATGGGAAAGGGGCCCTTATGCACAGCTGGTAGGACTGTAAACCAGTGTCCCTACACCAACCAAGAGCAGATTCTTTTTTTTTTAAATATTTATTTATTATGTATACAATATTCTGTCTGTGTGTATGTCTGCAGGCCAGAAGAGGGCACCAGACCTCATTATAGATGGTTGTGGGCTACCTTGTCATTGCCGGGAATTGAACTCAGGACCTTTGGAAGAGCAGGCAATGCTCTTAACCACTGAGCCATCTCTCCAGCCCCCCAAGAGCAGATTTTTTTTTTTGGTTTTTCGAGACAGGGTTTCTCTGTGGCTTTGGAGCCTGCACTGGAACTAGCACTTGTAGACCAGGCTGGTCTCGAACTCACAAAGATCTGCCTCTGCCTCCCAAGTGCTGGGATTAAAGGCGTGCGCCACCACCGCCCGGCCCAAGAGCAGATTCTTTAGAGAGCTGGATTTCCACATGACCCAGCTACACCAATGGTGGGAGAGGCAGGGCAGAAGAGAAGGATGTGGCAGAGATACCCTCTTGCCCTGCTCACCCCAGTGTTCTTCATGACAATCAAGTCCTGAACCCAGCCTGGGTGTCCACTGGTGGATGAAGGAACAGCTACACTCTGGGGTAGTCACCATAAAGCAAGATGAAATTCTACCCATAGAGCATGGTGTTTAAACCAGGCTTAGGAAGATGTGTGATTCAGGTTGGGGGTGAGCGGGTGGGGCGGGGGTAAAAATGTAACTGAGCGGCAACAGAAGGAGGAGAGGAGAGGCCAGTACAATCACATGTATTTATGTACATATGAAAATGGCATGATGAAACTAATTACTTGTGTGTGGGGGGGTACATGTGTGTGGGATTGTACATATGTATGGATGCCAGGAGTTGGCATTGCATGTCTTCCTGGATTTCCCTCCTCCCTTTGAAAGCATATAATTGTGTGTGTGTGTGTGTGTGTGTATGTGTGTGTGTGTGTGTGTGTGAGAGAGAGAGAGAGAGAGAGAGAGAGAGAGAGAGAGGTGAGTGTGTGTGTGTGGATGTGAGCATGTATGTATGCTCTGTGAGCCTGCATGTCTCTTGGAATACACGTGGAGGTCTGGGGACAACTTTTTGGAGCTGGTTCTCTCCTTCTATTTCCCTGTGGGTTCTGGGGATCCACCTGGGTGGTCAGTCTTGAGCAGCAACCCCATCACCTACTGAGATGTCTCACCGTCCCCCACCTTGGTTTTTGAGGCAGGGCCTCTTGTTGAACCCAGAGTTCACCTAATTCAACTGTGCTCACTGGACAGTGGACCCCACGGAACCTCTGTCTCTTCCTTCCCACTGCTGGGGTTACAAGAACACAGAGTCATGCCTGACTTCCTAATAAGGATTCATGTACTTTGGCTTCTGGTGCACAGGGACAGCTGAGCTACTGTTGGCCCCGTTTGTGTTGTTTTTACTCTGTGGGTGTCTTACTGAGGGTGCCTGTGTGTGTCCACTTGCTCACGAATGCCCTTGAAGGCCCTTGAGTTACAGTAACAAGTGGACACAAAAGGCAGTGATGCTTAGAAAGGACTGGAAGAGTTTGGAAGCCTTGTGGACACCAGGAAGAATCACATGGGGCCTTCAGCCTTGGACTTTCATCTGGAGCCAGGCCAGCAGATCACAAAGACGATCTCCAGAGGGAACCATTAGAGGCACTCTGGACACTCACTGCCCGCCCCCCCTCCCCCGACTCACAGCCTCCCTCAGACACTTGCAGGAAATGCACCTCTCTATCCCACTGCTCTGGTTAGTTTAACCTCGACTTGACACAGCTTGAGTTGTCTGGGTAGAGGGAACATCAGCTGAGCAAATGCCCCCACCTGGCTGGCCTATGAGCAAACCCATAGTACGCTGTCTTGAATCGTGATTTGTGTGAGAGGACCCAGGTCATCCTGGCGGTGCTGCCCCTCGGTGGGTGGTCTGGGGTGCTCTAGGAAAGCAAGCCTAGGGAAGAGGCAAGGAAGATTCCTGCTTCAGGTCCTGCCTGGAATTCCTGGCCTGACTTCCCTGGATGATGGAGGCTGCAGTACAAAGCAAACCACTTCCTCACCAAGCTGTTCCATCAGCGGTTTCTCACAGGGGCAGAAATCCAAGCTAAGACAACCACCTTCTGGCTTTTCTGCATCGCTAGGGACATTTGAAGGTCCCTGTACTTGTGGGTAATCCACACTGGGAAGGATCATGGTCATGGGATGTTACACAGCTGAGCTGGGAGCAGAGGTGGGATGGTCCACATCACCAAACGGCCAGTGGGTGAGCGGCCGAGACAGCTGGATGCAGGTGCCTGGGCCATGGCTGTGGTTGAGTGCCTACACTGACATGAGGCCAAGACTCTTGTCCAGAGCCATCGTCATTAAAATTGGAGAAGGATCTGGTTGGGTGGCCAGTGGAGGTGATATTGGTCTTTCCCAGGAGTCTGGCCACACACACAGAACTTTCCTACTAGACCTACTCAGTGGTTTTATCTTGCTCTATTATACTATGTTCTGTTCCATTTCGTTGTTCTGTTTTGTTCTACCTGTGTGTGTTTGCAGGCCAGGGGTCAACACCGAATGCCTCCCCCATCACTTCTCTACTTTATTTTCTGAGACAGAATCTCTCGCTGAACCCAAAGCTCATCAGTTTGGCTATCCTGTCCACTAGCCAGTCTCAGGCATCCACCTGCCTCTGCCCACATCCCCTCTAACACCGAGGCTACAGGTTCCCGCTGCCTCCCAAGTTTTTATGTGGTTCTTGGCATCCAAACAGATCCCTGTGCTTGCTGAGCACACAATCCACCCGCTGAGCCATTCTCAAGCCCCAGGTCATAGATGAGCTCTGGATGAGGATGTGGGTGTGTGTAATCTGTCACATGGAGACCCATCTTGTCCTCTAAAGTCAGTTAGTCAGGGCATGACTACTTCTACTGATCACCGTGGCCCTGTCCTCACGGACGGGGATAGTTTACACAAGGTTACAGTGAGGTGTGCAGTAATGGTGGTTGGCCAAAGCTATGCACCAATTAAAGGAGTCAATTATATATTTCCTGAAATTCTAATTAAGAACCCTCAGATGGATGTCTTATTTTGATCATTCTGAGGGCACTGATACAAATGAAAAACGTTTTGTGCAAACTCAGCCATGCGTCAGCAATTATATTTAATTCTCAGTTGAGTGAATTTTAATCAGCAATGTTATTACAGGCACACATGGTGGAGATTGCCACCCTTGTTCTGAGAAACAGACCCTTTATTTATGGGGTGCTGGACCTCATTACCTTGAAGTTCAGATAGGCAAAGAAATACAGTAAAGTCATCCTTGGATCAGAAACCTGAGTCTTGGGACTGTTGAGAAGGCTCAGAGGATACGAGCGCTTGCTGCTCTTTCAGTAAGGCCCCACGTTCAGTTCCCAGCATCCATGTTGGGCAACTTACAATTGCCTGTGACTCTAGTCCTCTTTTGGTTTCTCCGGTCACCTGCACTCAAGTGCCCAGCCTCCTCCCAAACGTATATGGGAGATGTTCCAGAGGTTAATAGCACTTGCTGCTCTTGCGGAGGGCCCAGGTTCAGATCCCAGCGCCAGCGTGGTGGCTCACAACTCATTACTTCAGTTCCAGGGCATCTGATGGCTTTTTCTCACCTTCAAGGTCACTAGGCATGCACATGCTACACAGACCTATATAAAACACCCATGCACATAAAATGAATCAATCTTTGTCTAAAAAAGGTAAGGTGGATATGGTTGAGCACACCTTTAACCCCAGAACTTGAGAGGCAGAGGTGGGTGGATTCTTTGGATTCAAGACAAGCCTTGTTTACACAAGAGAGTTCCAGTTTAGTCAGAGTCTGCAGTGAGACCCTGAGATAAAAGAAATCATTGTAGAAAACAGAGTCTTCGGACAAGAGATATGGCAAATATATAGATATGCCCAGCTTGTCACTGACAGCCATTCTGAGGTGATGCGCCAGGCACCTGCTGGAGAATATACGGTTAGTGCATGTACCATCCATCTTGACGGGATTGTACCAACCAAGCACACCTGCACAGCAGCACTTAGTCCAGGCTGCAGCCCGGTGCCCTCGGCCTGCGTGCTTCTGGGGTCCCTTGCCACGAGCAGCACGTCAGCTCCCCACCTTCCTCCGCTTTCCCAAGGGATCACACTGCTCTGCTTGCTCTCTTGTCGCATGCAGACCCCATGGGGTCATGGGCGTCTTCTGTACAGAGTTGTAGATGAGATGCCCAGCTGCCCAGTCCCTGCCCTGCGCAGTCCCCGCACTGCGCAGTCCCCACTCTGAGCAGTTCCCCGCCACTGCACAGTGTGGAAAGAGGTTGCCATTTTCAATGTGGCGTGTGTGTTCAGCAGTGTCTCTGCTCACCCCACTGTGGCTGGACCACAGCTTCCTTCCAACTTGGGGTTGCTGGGAATCACACGGCTGCCATGAACATTCTTGTTTCCAGCCAGCACATCCTTGCACCAACACTGGATATTTACCCAGCGCTTGAGAAACTGGCAGTTTCTTAAGTGACCTCTTCCTTCCTGTGGCTCCGTGAACCAATGCTCTGATGATGGCCTGTGATATCATAAAACCTCCACTGGTAACGTGCTTGTCTCATAAGCATGAGGGCTTGAGCTTTGGAGCCCCAGCACACATATGTTAAAGGCTGGCCATGCTTCATATATCCGTAATCTCCAGTTCTGGAAAGGTAGAGACAGGAGGGTCCCTGGGGCTTGCCGACTAGCCAGTCTAGCCAAATCAGTGAGCTCCAGGTTCACTCTGTGCCCCCAAACAGGAAAAGATTGATTCAAGGAGACACACACACACACACACACACACACACACACACACACACCACCACACCAAATCTGAGCCACTCTGACCTATGCACAAATGTGTCAGTGTGAACAGAGTCCATGGAGAAGGAATGTAGAGTACTCTGTAGTGTCTGGAAGCTCAGATGGGAACACTAAAGCTGGGGTCACTCTGGAACAACTAGTTGCATTTTAACTCACATGCCTGGGGTCTCCCCAGGGTGACCCAAAGACCCAGACTAATGGTCAGAGCTTTCCCATGGCTTCATCGTGACCCTAGATGGCCTCACAGTAACCAGACTTTTTACTGACTGCCCGAGGCTCCCTGACCAGGGAGACGAGAAGCCTCATATTTGGAACCCGGCAGGGGCAGTATCTTCTTTGCCATCAGCACTGTGTAAGATCGTCCTGAGCTTGCCTAAGTTTGGGAGATGGGGATGAGAGGACAGGATTGTGAGAACGGTGTTTCACAGAGTGCTGGGCGAGCTGATAGCTGTGACCCCCATCATAGAGCAGCCTGTAGCCTGCCTTCTTCAAAGCAGAGGCAGTGCCCTGCGACCCGGCCGTGCTGTCATCATCCCTATCCGTTATAACCCACCTGGATCATGAACAATGCCTGCTGGGTCTCTCTGTGGCAGGACACTGGCCATGCTGATGTTGACTGTGTTCCCAGTCATCCAGCAGACACTTGGATGACTACATATCAAGCAAAGACAGATGCAGTCCTCAGACAGGTCTGAAGTTGCCCTCGCATGGTGAAATCATGGCCCAGCTAAGCCTCCAAGGCCATGGATATTCTTTTAAGACCCAGGCCATACCACCTACTTAATGCTGGCTTGTAACTGGGGCACTTGAATGCAAGGTACAGCTGTCCATGTGACAGGGTACTAACTCAGATGACATGGGATTTGCTGTCAGTGCAGGGACTAACCTTGTCACACACTTCTGAGACAGTCACAGGTCAGGTGCCCCGACAGCTTCAGGCCAGCAGCTCTGCCCAGCCAAGGTCTGTGCTCATATGGGTTGTCTGCTATGCCTGGATATTCACGAAATCTCCCTGGTCAAGGATGCAGTATGTGGGAGGCACACAGTTTAGTGACAGAAAACAGGCAGCTAGGAACTCTGCATAGCTGTGAAATGTCCACTCACTGGATATCCGTCCCGCCCAACTGCAACTTGAGCATGCCCGACCAGGGGTCCCAGTTGGATGGAGGTGAGGGTAGAGCCCAGAGTCAGAGTTACTCCTAGCCCAGGATCTGTGGCAGTTTTTGTCTTCTTTGCCCCCCCTCCCCACATGTCTGTTGCCTCGCCACCTGTTCAGCCCTTGGCTTCTGTTTCATCATCGAGTCCCTGTTTCTCCCCTAACCATCCAGTCTAGATGCGTCTTAGTCCAGAATCTTGAAAGAAGATACCACTTGGCTCCACTTACCTCCCCTCACCAGGCCACTGACCACTCTGGTTCATGCTTCATGGCAGCTGGACAGTGCATGGCAGTGCTGTGGGTCTGCAGAGAGATGAAAAGGACTTGGTCAGCCTCTGACAGATTAACAGAGTTCTCTGAAGCTCTCCTCAGGTGACAGAGATTCACATCTCTGTATATTCCCGCTTCTCCCACCACCCAGCCAGCTTCCTCTGTGAGGTCAAACAACTCTCTGATCAGGGACTAGAGAAAGAAAACAGAAATCTTTAGACTAAACGAGGGACTGTGCATGGTGGGCTCAATTAGGAAGGGGCCTGGACCCAGCTGGGAACCTTATGGTAGCCCTGTGTGTGCAGGGTCTGTTGGAGATGGTCATTACCTTTGTACAGAATCTCAGGCTGGGATGTGGACATGGAAGGTTCTGGGAGCCAGGGCTGAAGTGTTTGTGTCTCCTGGACTGATCGTCTCATCTTGCTGGGCCCCGGCCACCAGAGCACAGGACTGTTTACAGCCCCACGCTCAATCAATCACTTATTCACACAGCTTGAAGATTATAGCTGCTCATTCGCCTCTTCCAGTCTGAGTTGTCATGGCGCGTCTCAGGGGAGGCATAGACACAGCTGTATTCAAGTCATCAGGCTTCCTTCACCATGGCAACGGACGGGTTGATGGGAGCCCCCACCATCAGCACCCACCCACCCACAGGAGCAGCAGGCTTGGGGTGCATCACCAGCACCTCCGTGCCTACCAGCCAAGGCTCGATGGATGGCAAACCATCTGTCATTGGGTAGGGCAGATGTGCCCAGCTGTCGCCCCTCAACAAGACCCTCTCGCTCTTCCTGGATGATAAGATTCAATCTATTATCTGTTGGTTGGGAGCCTGTTAGGCTTGCGGTTGGGTCTACTCTCCAGTTTTATTAATGAGACTAGTGCTTCCAGCCCACTCCAGTGGCGGGAGATGGGCAATATGGAGAGGCCAGCTGTCCAGCTGGGAGGAGGCACTGCTCCACCATGTTCTGGCAGTGCCGTGGGAATGCAGAGAAGTGGAAAGGGACTTGGTCAGCCTCTGACAGATTAATGGGGTTCTCTGAACAGATAAATCAGATGCTCACCCTGGCTGAGGCTGGGAGAGGCACCGTTACCACCTTCAGCTCAAGATCGTGCACTTTGGGTTACGGGAGGGTCTCAAGGATATGTCTCTAAAAGCATCATCTCGGAGACACCAAAGAGAGCAAGACACACCCACTGGTGGTCCAGTGGCATCCCCCTCTATTTAAACACTGTCCTCATAGACCTCTTGTGGGATCACCTTGGGGTGGGGCTCTGGAGGCCCCACAGCGCCTGGCCCTTGCGGTCCTTGCGGAGGTGTTTAATCTAGACCACGCAGCCTGAAGCTGTGTGCAGCAGTTTCGGGTATTCATTCCCTTCTATTTGGAGAACCTCATTCCTCCAGCTGAAGGTTGCAGGCACCGCCAGAGCTGATGTTCTATTCCGACTCCAGCCGGCGCAGAGATTGCCCGGGAAGCTGACGGCTCCTCAACGTCCTCTAAGTCCGATCCATTATTAATCACTGTAAATCTGAAATAATCTCTACAAACATATTTTGTTCCCTACAAATATATTTGTGCCAACTTTCTCTAATAAATCTTCTGTCGGGCAGGCTATTGTCTCCCTTTGCACGGCGTCTCCTGGTTGAAATATTTAAACAATACATGAGCAATAATAAAAATCGCCGGCTGTAGTCACTTTGACTTTAGGAAAACAGGCTCCGATAGGTAGCAGATTTATTACCTACAGAGGGAGCCACTGGAGGTTGTATGTTTTTTTCTCCTAGTGGATATTTCCTCCAGTCTTAAAAAAAATTCACAGAATAAAAAAATCCTCATTTTTGTTCCTGACTTATGCAAAAAGGGCAAGACCTTACTCTTTCTAATGAGAAAGGTATAAAACCACCTCGGGAAGAAGTAAGCTTTCCTAATCATTGTTGTCACTGGTCCTGTGCAGGATGGGAGGCATGTCCCACCATCCCTGAGTCCTCCGTAGGATGGGATGCTTGTCCAAATATCTCTGGATTTTCTGCAGGATGGAAAACATATCCCAACATCCCTGGATTTCTGTAGGATGAGAGGCACGCCTCCCTGTCTTGTGTCCTTTGAAGGATAGGAGGCATCTCTCATTATCCATGAGTCTTCTGTAGGATGGGAGGCATGTACCAGTATCTCTAGATGTTCTGTAGGATGAGAAACATATCCCAGTGTCTCTGGATCTTCTGAAGGATGGGAAACATATCCCAATGTCTCTGGACTTTTCTGCAGAATAGAAAATATATCCCAATGTCTGGATTTTTCTGAAGGATGGGAGGTCTGTCCCACTGTCCCAAAGTCCCCTGAGGAATGGGAGGCGTGTCCTGCTGTCCTATAGGAAATGGAGGCTGGAGAAGGGCCATCATAATGGAAGGGGTAGAAGGCATAGGCTGTGATGTCATGCTCTCTGTAAAGAAAGAAGTGGCAGAGGCTTTGCCCAGCTCTTTCGATTGGGTTTAGCAGCTACAAACCAAGTCTATTCTGTTTCTCTGTTCCTAGGTTGTTTTCTCTGAGTTGCCCAGAGAAACATTTATTATCAAAGACTATGTCCCATTTATGTTAAGCAGGGGGCTATAGAGACGTTGCAGACAATGGGTCATGGTGGCACAGAAGCTCGATAAGGAGGAAAAGCAGAGGAAATAGGAAAGAAGTAAGCCCTCACATCACGTGTGGGATGGGAGGTGGGAGGTAGGCGTGGGGAAGGGAGGCTGAGGTCCACGGGGACGTCCACAGCATATGCTGCTGCCGTTCCTACCCACGACTACCACTCATTAATGAGAATTAGCGCATTAATTGGCAAGAGGAATCTCCGTGGGTGGGAGGGAAGTGTGGTTGTTGCGTTGTGTGGGGTGAGGGCCTAGCAGCTGGAGTATGCGGGGGGGGGTCCTCTTATTTATTTTGCCATATACTCTCCTATAGGTGACAGTGTCTGAGCCGCCCAAAGGAACACTTAAGGAGAATCATGGAAATCCAGCCATTTGGATGGGTTTTAGAATCCAGGATGACCCTGTGCAGAAATTGGTAGCCATCAGTCCTGTGATGAACAGTCACTGTTGACGGTGACACTTGAACCTCAGTTACCTCTTGATGAAAGTCAACCACTTCAGAAAGTCGAGAATGGTGGGGAGTGGGGGTGTGGGTGCCCGTACAGGTAAAATGTTTGCCATAAGTACAAGGACCCGAGTTCAGACCCCCTGCACCCATATACAAGCCAAACACAGGTGCAGGCACTTGTAATCCTCCAGTGTTGATGAAATGGAGACGGGAGGATCCCTGGGCAAAGGCTAACAAGATGAATAAGGTCTAGGTTCAGTGGGAGACCATGTCTCAAAACTAAAGTGGAGAAAGAACGAGGGAGATACCTGACTTCTGACCTTCACACACACACACACACACACACACACACACACAGAGGCACGCACGCACGCACATACACACACATACACACATACATACACACACATACATATACACACACATACACACACAGGCATGCACGCTCGCATGCACGCACACGCACACACACATACACACACATGAAGGGGAACAGAATGGGAGGGGGAGATGAAGGTTCCGGGGAGGCCCAATCTCTCTCCTTGGTTTCTGTAGTTTCTGAAGCTCTCATGATCAAGAGTAGCAGTCAGCAGGGAGGGGAGGGAGGAGCGAGGGCCTCCAGGGACCCTAGACTCCGGGAGAGCCATAGACAGAAAAACATGTGTTGGGGCCACTGACCACCTGCTGGAGGGTGACTCTGAGGGCGGCGAGCGTGTGACCTGTAGGTAGCTCAGAGACAGCATGAAGTCGACTGAGTTCATCTGCCCCTGACTTTTTCACATGTGAAAAAGTCTAAGCAGTATCAGCACTGAGATACTCTGATACAGTTCCTATTGTCCTGTGACCCACCGCTGGCCCAGGGACATCAAATTCAGGGCCACTGGCTCTTTGATTTCCCAACATCACCCACGACAGAAGCTAATTGATCTTGGACTTTAGGATACCCTTCAGCACAAAGCTTGGTGGCCACATCCGAGTCTCCCTCAGACCTTCAGAAAAAAAATCCCAGAGTCTGCAGTCCATGGCTTCTGTCCGTCCTGCATTCCATAGCCTGCTACGGTACTGTCCAGCTCCATCTCTCAGCTCTGAGCATTTCACAGCTCTAGGCTCACAGAACACGCAGCCCAGCGTGTCTCTGCAGCTCTCAGCCACCCATCAGCCTGTGCGCGTTGGGATCCGACACAGATTAATGGGCCACAGTTGCTGGAATGATTACTTCTAATAGGCTGATGGAGAAGTAAGCTATTAACCGCCGTCACCTCCTGGGCTAACATCATCTCTTCAGCGGGGAAGCATGGCGTTGGCTGCTGCGGGCACTCTGAACACGCCCACAAAGAGGCTCCAAACTCGCAGCTTTGAGGCATGCCTCCGTCAAAGGCATGTGTGTGACCAGGCAGAAGGCCTCAGGCTCATCTGCTTCTAGCATTTCCTTCTCCTTCCTGGTGGTTTCTTTCCACATCTTTTGCACACATAGTCCAGGGTTCTAAAGACAGCAAGTCTGGACCCCAGGTGACTTAGACTCTAATTCTGGCACGACCTCTGTATTGATATTGATTGTTTTCTGTGTGTCCGTATGTCCTGGGTACCTCAGTTGCCCGTCTGTGCTGTGGTTGAGGGTGTGTGTCAGACACATGCTAGACATTTGACAGCAGCATTGGCACTGGCTATTCTCCTCACTGCTACGATGTCAATATCCAGTGCGAACAGTTTAAGAAAGAAATGGTTCATTTTTGGATCACAGTTTGAGGGTACAGTCTATCATGGTGTCAAAGTCACAGTGGCAGGGTCGTGAGGTGGCTGGTCTTTGTTTCCAAGGTCAGGAAGCAGAGGGAGAAGAAAGCTGGTTCTCTGCTCCTTTTTTCTTTATTTTCATCCCAGAGTCCAAGCCTACGGGATGTTGCTGCTCACATTCAGGGCAGGTCTTCCATCCTCCATTAAACTTCTCTGAAAACATCCTCACAGACACACCAAAAGTTTATTCTAGGTCATTCTATATCTCATCAAGTTGAAAACTAAGGTAATCATCTCATCATTTCTTCCATTCATCCCTTCGCCCACCAATCTACCCTCCCATCCATCTGTCTATCTACCTATCCATCATCCCTTCCGCCATCTGTCTACCCATTCTTTTACCTACCTACCTACCATCCTTCCATGTAACTTTCCATTCATCCACCCATTTACCTATCCATACCCACACATTCTAACCATTCATCCATCCATCCTTCTACTCATCCATCTATCCTTCCATCCACCATCCATCCTTCCATCTTTTCATCTATCCCCACTGGATGCATGATGGATGGAAGATACCATTTTAACTCACAGGTTATAGCTAAGAACACGAGTCACAAAATAACTTTTCTGACGTTACACACCTGGCAAAGACCACAACTGAAACCCAGCGGTCAGGTTCGGAATAATCCCATGATGTCTGCTACATTGCTCCCAGCCCATATGTCCCTCTGCTCCAGCATACGGGCCTCAACTCCAGGCTGAAGTTTACAGGGAAGATAAGGGCTGTACTTGTCATACATGATGGGGTCCCTTCTTTCTTCCTTCCTATCTCCTGAGTGCACGCTCCCTCTAAACACGAGTTTGACAGATCTGATTTTGAGCAGCAGGCTTTGTGCTTGTCTGAGACACTGGCTAGTAGGAAGAGAAACCAAGCATGGAGCATGAAAGCCGGCGGTAGTGTCCGTCCTGGCTAAGAGTCAGTCAGCCCCAGGCTGGCGGGGACATGGACAGAGCAGCTGTTATGCGGGAGCCAGGCTGCTGCCCAGGCTTCATGCAGCGTGCCGCACAGCGGCAGGGAGCTGTTATTGATTCTAACCAACCATTTGTTATCAGAAAATGAAGGTGCTGGCATTTGGTGAGATGCACGCTGTGTGTTTATTCCATTCAGAACCGACACAAACACGTTCTTGGCTTGGGGAGGCTGCTCCGCTGCTGGATTTCTCCTTGCTGTCCTCTCCTTGGTGACAAAGGTGTTGTTGCTGGGGAAGCTTGCTGTCCCCAGATGCCCTGGGAAAACCAGGTTACATCATGCTGGAAGTGGCCTGGGAGGTGCTGAAGGCTGAAGAGAGGGGGCAGCCTGAACTGTCCCCAGGTGAGGTGGGGAGACACAGAAGACACTTTCTGGTTGGAAGAGAGGAAGAAAATGGGTGGCTCTTGTCTGCCGTGTCCTGTGCAACCTGTTGTGAGGCTTGGAAAGGTGCTACGGCTGTGGGACTCCATCTTAGCCCCCTCCCCGACCTGTGGCTGCCTATCTCTTCCTCTGACGTTCATCAGCCAGCCCCCTAAATTCTGTGCTATGAGTCACATTCTGTTCAAGTTGCTGTACACACAGCAGACCTAGGTGCCAGCTCCACCTTGGCCTCTCCTGTGAATGCAGCTTTGCCTCTGACTGCAGGGGAACAGGGAAGTATCTGTCTGCAGCTGCCCATTCTCCCAGTACCAGCTGTCCATCAGCAGGGCCACATGGGTGGGAAGATTCCTAAGAAGGCCCCAGGCTTCCTTCTCTTGTACCCATGCCCCACAGGGTCCTCAGGGCTGTGAACAGGAGAGGCTGTGTTCTTGTGTTCCAGCTACAGAAATCCGGGACCTTAAGGGAGAAATAATGGAGGAATACTGTCAGAGGGTCTATGATCAGATTGTCTTGGCATGGGAAACTCAAATCATAAAAGAGAGGGCATGAGTTTATAACCCGGGGAGGAAACTTGTGGAGAGATCACGTGGGAGAATAACGTGGAGGGCTTGTGTGCAGGGACCACATGGAAGGGCTAACTGGAAGGACCATGATGGGTTCTTGGAAGGCGTGTGCAGGAGCATGAGAAGGGGCTATGAGAATAGAACTGAAAGACCTGAAAAGTGGTCTTAACGCCATCAGGCCATCAGATGCAAACACATGAGGTGGTTTATTTCATGATTGCAATCGGGTGCAAAGCTTTGGGATAGCTAAGCACCCCAAGTATCCAGGCAAGCAAGCTTTTATACACAAAAATCATAAGTTTTTCCATGAATTGTAATATGAAGTACGAGAACAATCTGGATTGGTCCAGACATACAAGCCAGAGTTCAACCCAGAACAAAATTTGCGTAGATCAGCCCATCCCTGAGTATGTGACATTCAGCAGGCTACTTAATTTCCTACTGACTACATGATACCCAACATCCTGCCTATCCTCCTCCACCGATAGATAATCATTTGCTGTTACCGGTTCTGGTAACTACCGGTTCTGATAACCATCTGGCTAGAAGACTGCCACTGGTCCTTAATTTCTATCCTCCTGCCCAGCTGGGAAAGGAAGAACCTGTTGGTCAAACCTGTTTGTCACATTTTGCAGTTTTTATTATCTATCCTTCCAGGCATAATTGGTTGGGTCCTTTCAGAACCATGAGGATGAGCCATATAGAGGGGCCAGTCCTCTAGGAACTGAAGGTGGCAACCTGAGCTGAGCTTAGAAATGAACTATTTCCCAGGCTTCCGTTGAGACCACGGCAGACGGACACTCATCCACGTGGAACCTGATCAGAGCCCAGCAAGGCCACACCTCCACTTGCCTATGAGACAGAAGGATCGCCAGGTGGTTGGAAGAGGCAGTGTGGTAACTGCAGGATATCTCCAGAGAAAATCTGCACAGTGGTTACTCTGCCCACCCTGTCACGCCCTTAATGAGTCCTGTGGCTCAGGCCCAGTGGCCCCGAGGTTCAGCTGAGCCACTCCTAGCTTCAGAAGACCAAACTCCTCATGTTCTGTGTAAGACAGCTTTGGGAGAGCCTCCATGCCTCAACCTTAGATCTCTGCCCTTGGAGAATCCAGCTGGGGATGTCAGGGGGCACCACTTCATGACTGTCACTGCTTGGGTCACAGGCCATCCTTATCTGCCAGTACACTCCTCATCTCCTTCCGAAAGCCCACGATACACCTTTAGCCTCATCTGGTTCTCCCAAACTCTCCTTTCCTTTGGGGCCCAACTTTCTCTTCTTGGTTAGCACACATCCTCTCTCTATGCTGACTCCACTGCTCCCCCGGAGCTCACCTCTCTCTCAGCTCCTCACTCTAGAATCCAAAATGATCTCAATCCTTCCTGTTCCTCCCTACTTCTCCTAATCATCCCTTCGTATCCCTTTCCATTATCCCAGATCAGCTGACTGCCACCCAGGATTTTTGTCCTGCCTTCAGGACCCCAGACCTCTGGGCAACTCATTACTCTCCAGTGTGACATAGGACACACATCCGGTGTTAACCCCCTTCAGAGGTACTCAGTAATGAGCCTAGTCTCTTACCATGTCTGGCCCTGGCATCAGGCCCTTCTGCCTGCCAGTCTCATGGAGATCCCGTGCTGACCTTTATTGTCTTCTCTGGACCACTCATTTCTTCCCTACGTGAGCCTCAGGCGTGCTGCTATCACCCATGCCTGTTCCCTTCCTCCCTTCTGAATGCCCCTTACATCTTTCAACACTTGTACGGAAGGTGGGCTTGTATCCCAGGATGCTGTGACAAAGTGTCCTCTACATGGGACTCAGGATCTATTGCCTCACAGCGTGCAGGTAAGATGTATGAGCTCCAACTGCGAACAGAGTTAGCCGTTGAGGAGAACCTGGTCCAGGTCTCCCTTCTGGCTTCTGATGGCCCGGCAGCAAGCAGTAGCTGCTTCATGATGCCAGTCTCTTCCCTGGTTGTCACAAAAAGGCAGACTTTCTGTGTGTGTTCAATGCCCTCTCATAGGGACCCTGGATGAGGAAGTCACCCTACCACAGACAACACGACCTGGATCATCTGAAAGGCCCTTGGCTCTAAGTAAGGTCACACTCAGAAGTTGACACTGGGGATTAGGGCTTCCACATGAATTTAGGGTGGGGCATAGGTCAGCCACAGCAGAAGCTGGTGCCCGGCCACCCAGTTGGGCTGGAACCCTGAAAGTAGCTCTCAGCACTTCTCAAAGACTAACGGAGTCTTTGTCATGGTTTGCTCTTTGGTGTTATTTGAACGCTCTCTGCACCCCATCTCTCTCTGGACTCTCTTTCTAACTGGAACCGTGTCTGTCCTTGCCTATTATATCCCTGTTGCATGATCATAGCCTTCTACACTCTTAATTTAAAATAAAAGCCGTCTTTTGCAGCACCTACTCTATATTACATTCAAACCCATAGATACTTGCATATCAAACACTGTGTCCCCAATCTGCTTTCGGGTATGGGCACGGTGTGGCTTCTCACTCTGGCTTAGAGATGCCCAGGTCTAATCACAAAGCCAGCTGCTCACAACAGCAGTGGTTTCCGCAGGCAGCAAACCTGCTTTCTCCTTGTACCCTTCTTGCTCACAGTGAGAAACAGTCCTACAAGGAACGAGCAGCACTAACAGTGACCAAGCTGCAGGTGTCTGCTCCTCCTACACGGAGCACACGCCCCAGACCCTCTCCCTGCGGGCCACTGACCAGGTTCTTCAGGACCACCATCCACAGGGATCATATGGAGAGCTCGTGATTCTGACCCACGCACAGTCAGGGACTAGCTGGTATGAGGGGAGTTCTCAAGGGAAGTAGACCTCTGGTTAGAGCGTGCAGGCTGAGTTTGAACTTAAGCTGTGTCTCTACTGTCTACTAAAACCCTTTAGTGGGGGCAGGGGAGATGGTTCACTAGCTAAGTAGTTATCACACAAGCCAGAGGACCAGAGATCATATACCCAGCACCTACATAAATGCTGGCTGAGCTTGGTGGCTGTCTGCAATTCCTGAAACCAGGAGGCAGAGACAGGAGATCCCTGAGGCAAAAATGACTGGGCAGACTAGCCGGGACTGGCAAAGTTTGGGTTCACAAGGAGACCCTGCCTCAGAGGATAAAGAGGAGAATATTGAGAAAGACAAATGATACCAACCTCTGGCACAACACACACAACACAAACGCATACACACACATGCCAAAAAATAAAATAAAGCAAAATAAAACAAATAAAAATCCCTGCAATGCCTGTGCTTCAGGGTCACCCTTCCACTGCCCAGTATGTGGAAGTGCGGCCGTTCTGTCTAATTCCTCAGCTGCTGCAGCCACTGGCTGAGCAGGGGTGTGCGTGTGGTCCAGATCGGTGGTAGAGCTAGGATGTGACAGAACTGGCCTCTGAGGGTAGCCCTGGCCTTCTCAGCAAACCGCCTCCTGCCGGTGAGGGACACTGTTAACTGCCAACCCGACCAGATCTAGAATCACCCAGAAAGCCTCTGGGCGTGCCTGTCGGGAACCACCTTTACTGCTGGTCAGTTTTTGCATTAACTGAGTTGGGAAGAGCTGTCCCCTGTGGGTGACCCCATTCCCTGATTGGGATGCTGGATTGTGGGGGAGAGGGAGGAGCGGAGCAGTAGCGTGCCTTCCTTGCTCTCTGATTGGGATCCTGGACTATGTAAGCGGGGGCGGGGGGGTAGAGGGAGGGAGCAGAGCAGTAGTGTGCCTTCCTTGCTCTCTGTATTTCCTGGTGCCTTGAGTTAGTTCCACTCTCAAATGGACTATACCCTTGAAGCATGAACAACAAACAAACGGAACAAACCTTTCTCCTGTCCTAGTTCCCTTCCCCACCCGTGTGGGAAATACCACAGCAAAGCAAGTTCAGGAAGAACGGGCTTATCGACTTACAGTTCAGAATAACATAGATGGCCTTGCAGAAGTCAAGGCAGGAACTCAGTCAACCAGTGGCATGACACCCACAGATAAAGCAGAGAGAGAACAAACGGGTACCTGCCTATCCTCAGTCACTCTCTGCAAGACCCGCGCCCTGGAAAGGGCATCGCCCACAGTGGGCAGGTCTTCCTTCCATAACTAACAACCAAGACAGTCCTCCACAGACACGCCCGTAGGCCGGCCTGCCCTACATGGTCCCTCACTGACTCCCTTCCGGTGGTGATGACTGAGCAGCTTTTGAGAAGCTACCTTGAGAAGCTTTTGTCAGCATTTATCACAGCAACAGGGAGACTGCCTCTGAGATGGGAGACCCAGCAATCAGAGGAATTAATCATTCGTTTAATGGTTTCTGTAGACCCCAGACTCCGAGAAACACTAATGAATAAAGCTGTTGCTGCCTTCGAATTCTATTAGACGAGAAAACTACGTTTTGTCTGGTAACACATGCTTTGGGGAAAGGTAAGAGATGTTTGGAGGGAGGGGGACTTTAAGCAGCATGTTTGAAGTAGCCAGATGGAAGAGGACCTGTGGGAGTGGAGGATGACCTGGGAGCACCAGGGGGAAGAGCGAACAGCGTGAACAAAGGTCCGGTTGTGGGAATCTGTCCGGCAGCTCGGAGAAGCAGCAAAGAGGTGGCAGCATGTGGAGACAGATGTGACACGGACAGACAGGGCAAGGAGTCCAAGCCATGTCAGTCATTTGGACTTCAGCATTTGCTGGATGAGTGAGCCGAGAAGCTTCTGGAAGGGTTTGGCAGAGAGGCAGCAATCAGGTTGAGTCCTATCAACGCCAGAAGACTCAGACTCATCACCGGCGGCAGTGTGTCTCAACACAGCAAAGAGAGGCATGCGGCTGCTGTTGGCATGATTCCAGGGGCATTCGGCAGTGGACTTACTTTGCTTTACAAGTAGAAAGAGTTCGGAAGCAACGGCAGAAGTGATAGCACAGGAGACACAGACGCGCTTCACCGCTGCATTATCCAGTGTGCTGCACCGATCATGACTGCGGGGCTGTGCTTCTGCTCAACACCTGGGGCAGCGCCGTGGGTCCGTTCACAGGGACATCACTACAGACCTGAGACGTGTCCTGGGATGTTAGCACAGCTGTGGTGTCCCCAGGGGATGTGATATGATTTGGTCTCCATTATCATGACATGGGGCCACTTTAAGACGTCTGTTTAGTCATTGGCTTTGTCACCACGGCAGGGCACCTGACTGCATTTCCTGACCACAGCTCCATGGGGAAATTGTGCAAACAAAAGGAGAAAGTGAGATGGAAGGAAGACGGACCTCTAGGAAAATGCTACTTGAGAATTTCTCAGGACACCAAATGGAACGTCAAAAAGGGGATTATAAGCTCTGGGTGATATTGGTGCATCTTTTCCCAGCAATCTGACCTCACTTTAAGTGCCCCAAAACTCCTCTGTGGTTTTCTGAACCCTCTCCCAATGGTTGAAGGAGGAACGTTATGTCTTTTTTTTTTTTTAAAGATTTATTTATTTATTATGTATATAACATTCTGCTTCCATGTATGCCCGTACGCCAGAGGAGGGCATCAGATCTCATTACAGATGGTTGTGAGCCACCATGTGGTTGCTGGGAATTGAACTCAGGACCTCTGGAAGAGCAGCCAGTGCTCTTAACCACTGAGCCATCTCTCCAGCCCCGGAACGTTGTCTTCAGTCCCATCCGGAACGAGGTTTTGACTGTGTACTTTCCGTGATCCTCTTTTCTATAAGACTCTAGGTTTTTACACAAGTCCAGTGCATCTTTGTGGGGCAGGTGCTGGCCCAGGGACCACAGAGGGACCATGTATGGCTGCCATCTGAGTGGGGTGGAAGCTGGCAGGGAGGTGACCAGGCCAAGCAGAACCGTAGGATCTGATAAAAGCAGACACATCCTTGGAGTCCTTGGCTCTCATGGGTAGGCTGGGTTGTTGGGGGAATTGGAGCATCCCAATAAGCTGAAAGGGAACCAGGAGACACTAAAGTTGGGTCCTGTGGGACACAGCAGAGGGAGGCAGTGTCTGAGTCCACGACTTCTCTCTGCTGGCTTCCGGTTGACAGAGGGAGAGCAGAGAGATCAGAAGATTCTTCCCATGATAGGTTCTGGAGAGAAGGGAAGGCAGCAGGGTGGGGCCTGGGCACCGGCACTCGGTGTTTCTGGGTCACTGCTGGTGTGAAGCAACTTGCTTGCCTCTGATGGGCTTGACGTTGTTCAGTTCACACTGAACTGGGGGTCACTTGCTTCTCTTATGACGACTGGACTCTACTGTAGACCAACAGTTAGTCATAAGTCTGAGGTCTGGCTGATACCTTGGGGTGTGTGGACAGGGAGCCTTTCCCCCAAGGAATCCAGGTAACTTCTGCAGGGGGTTCTGATGACCACAGCCCACGGCCTAAAAATATAGAGGTCCTGAATGAGCAGGGAGCCTGGCACATATGCGGACATGACATCTTTGGACCTTGAGAGAACTCCAGGCATGTTTGGCAGAGCCTGGCACATATGCGGACATGACATCTTTGACCTTGAGAGAGCTCTGAGCATGTTTGTCGGAGCCTGGCACATATGCGGACATGACATCTTTGACCTTGAGAGAGCTCCAGGCATGTTTGGTGGAGCCTGGCACATATGCGGACATTACATCTTTGGACCTTGAGAGAGCTCCGAGCATGTTTGGCCGAGCCTGGGCAAGCCACTGCCCTTAAACTTAGTTGGCTGTGGCTGAGGAAGGGTTGGGACAGATGGGTGAGTGGAATCTTTCTAACATCCCAGGAAGGACTGCTATGTTCACTTAACCACTGGTCACGGACTCTCATGGGACTAACCATAATGGCCACAAACCCAGTGGCTGATTTGTCCTTGGGTGGTAGGGGATACAGGGAGCCTCACAGGGTTAACCAAAGCAGGCCTAACAAAGATACTTTACACAATAGACACCACCTATGCACACAGTGCATCTGCTTCACAGTAGCCAAGCTCGGTGGGAATTCCCTGTAGGTCTTTGCTTGACCAAAGAGGGTCCCGGATTAGCCGCTCAGGCTGAGGACTCTGCGACTGTCACATGAGCCAAGCTGAGATGTAGCTTGGGGCTGTCATCTAGCTTCGTTAGAGAAATGCCTGAAGGGTTGTGGAGCCCTGGAGGGCGCTGGGGCTGAGTGAAGACAGCAGGGGCAGTGGCTATAGCCTGTGTCTCAGACTGGACTGCTGGGATATGACCCCCTACATCTGCAACTCTGGACATTTCTCAGTGCTATGTCTTGGATATAATTGTTCTTCTATTCTTTTACCCATTTTTGTCTGTGCGTGTGCATGTGTGTATGGTTTGCGAATGTGTATGCAGTGTGCATATATGTGTGTTGTGAATGTGTATGCAATGTGCATGTGTGTGTATGTGGCGTGCATAAGTGGGATATGCATGTGTGTGTGTATGTTTTGTGCATGTGTATGCAGTGCACATATGTGTCTGTGTTGCATATGTGTATGCAATGTGCGTGTGTGTGTATGTGGCATGTATGAGTGGGATATGCATGTATGTGTGTGTGTATGTTTTGTGCATGTGTATGCAGTGCACATATGTGTGTGTTGCATATGTGTATGCAATGTGTGTGTGTGTGTACTGGCGTGCATGAGTGGGATATGCATGTATGTGTGTGTACATGCTCATGGAGGTCCAGGTTTGGAGTCATCTTCCATTGCTCTTCCACCTCATTCATCAAGGTGGAGTCTCTTAATCAAACCGAGAGTTCACTGATTTAGGTGGTCTCACCAACCAGCTTGCCCTGGGGATCTCTTGTCTCTGCCTTCCTACCTGGCGTTTAAATAGGTGCCAGGATAGGCACTGGGCATCTGGACTTCACAGAAAGCACTTTAACCACTGAGCCATCGTCCGAGCCTTTGATGTAAGAGAGCTCTTGCCCCTTCGTGGTCTCTCAGCTCTATTCCCCCGACCGTGCCCCTGCACCCCATGTTCAGATCCCTCACCATGGCGTCTGTTTGACCTGGTTGCCCTCTTCCAGGCCGCTGCTTGCATTCACAACCTGACATCTGCATTGTTGCTGTCAGAGATACGGTCTCGTGATCACCACTCATTCTGGACCCCAGTGGACCCTCAAGGCTGTCATTCACCTCAGTCATGGGGACAGATGTCCCTGCGATGTGATAGCTAGTATTTCCTTGACCTGTGCGAGGCTCCTTGAGGCTCTTCAACCTTCCTCTCCCACAGGCGCAGCTCTCTAGGGCTAACGCTGAGCTGAGGTTAAGGCTGCTGCCTTGATGCTCTCAGAGTCTACTGCCAGGCTACCAAACATCTAAGGACGGCTACCAGCGGCCAGCCCTGGCGCTTAACAATATCAGGGATTCAGAAGATGCTCACAACTGCTTGAATGAATGAAATATTAGTGCGTGGATTCTAAACTCAAGCCTCCTGGGCCTTATAGGGGTGGCCCTATGAGATGCCCCTACGAGATGCCCCTGCAAAGTCTTCTTGACTACGCCCCCATCTGTGACAGCATTGATGGCATGTAAAGGGCTTCAATTCCATGACAACCTGAAGAAGAAACAGGAAGCTGATGGTGTGGAACAGAGCACAAACATCTTGTCAGGAAGAGATTAAGGGAGGAACATTGTTTGGGGACTACGGCTCTTGTTTGCACTGACTGTTTTACAAACAAGTTACCGAGTGACAAGACGGGGTCTCCCTCAGGATTCTGGCATTCAATTTGCTTCTCCTTGCTTGGCTCCTCTCAGCTCTGGGATGTACCCTGCCGTGCTGGCGCTGGATTTTTGGTACCTTTCCTGATGCCCACTTGGCCGTTCCTTCATTAAATTACAAGTTTTCCGATGGCCCCCAATGCAATTATCTAGCACTTCATGGCTCCCTGGCCTTGGATCTGTTTGCACAAAGCGATATCATCAAAGTTATGCTTTAATTAATTTCTCCTGGCTGGGCTCCCTCTCCCATTTCACCGTTGGAAGCACAAACTACTGGGCTCCCTGCCCTGGTCACCGGTCCCTCTCCTACACGGAGGAGGCATTGTTCCTGTCCCTCGGCCATCTTCTCGCCTCTGTCCTTGGGCAGTGGCTTTACCTTGGTCTGGAGACTGAGGTCTTTCTAAAGACGCTTGTCAGTCCCTCGCTGCTGTTCGGTCCCTGAGCCTCCAGGTCACCTGCTCTGCTGTCCAGCAGCCTCCAGCGCTAGCTCTTGCTCCACAGCGTGGGCTGCGGCTGCTCTTTAACTCTCCATCTGCTCCGCTCTGCGAAAGCTGGAGTGGCCGCCTGGCAGAAGGGACGGGATCAGCAGCACCTGTCCGTCCCACCACAACAGAGGGACACTCTGACTGGAGACGCCACTGCAGATGAATGGTCTAACCTGGTGTGCTTTTGTGGGCACCACAGGCTGGCAATAGGGTCCGAACTTGTAATTTCCAGGCTTCAGAAGTCCAGTGACCTAGCAGCCTCTCCACAGATGGCAGCATGGTGATGCTGGTTAGAAAAGTGAGGACGCCCCTGGCAGTGCTGGCTTGGGACTCCAGCTTTAAACACAGAGCCCCAGGGCCTCCAAGCACATGCTGTACTGTGTGCCATACAGGGTCCTCTGTGGGGTTGCGTGCTTTGTGTCCCTCCCGCATAGGGACCTTATGTGACCATGGCCTCCCAGCATCAATCAGGTAGAGGGGGGAACACATGGATTTAACTTGAGCCTTATCGGGAGCTGCATCTGGGACACCCAGGGAGCTGACAAGCAAATTGGTGCTCACATCCCCAGTCTGAACATGCGGGCAGGAGGGGAGCTCCAGACAGCTTTCCAGAGTGCATGGGAGCTCAGTTAGGGCTGCGAACCTGGCTGGGCTTTCTGAGAGATGGCTTCGCTATGAGTTGGGGTCCCACCTGCAGCTCGAGGGGAAGGCGGTACAGAACCTGGTGAAGCTCTGCCGGACATGACCTCTCCCAGCTCCATTCTGACCTTCAAGCTGGGTCCTCTACCTGGAGCTTCAGAGTTCCTGAGGGTGCGCCCTCTCCCTCTTTCTTCCTCCCCTTCATCCTTTCAGGTCTCTGGAAGCCTCACCCAGGCTGGGTTTTAGCAGGATGGAGTGAGGGCATCCAGAGTCCTATTGTGACTTGCAACACAGCAAAAACTGGATCCTGACTCTGGAAAACAAGATGTCTGGGGGAGGGTGGGGAGAGAATGGACAGCTAAGACTCTACAGGTGTGCGAGTCTTGGGTACACATCCACCCATAAACATTTAGACATACATGTGCAAATGTATACACACCACACAATATAAACACACACATGCACATATATACTCTATGTAGCATCTATATGTAGACATACAACATACCTGTATGCTTATACACATATGTGCATACACACATGTCACACATATATAGACATATACCACCTATATACATGTACATGCATACAAACACATCACACATACACACATCACACACGGATCAGACTCTCACACACATACACACCAACCTTACACATACATGTGTGTAGTAGACAGCCACAGAGTCCTACGCAGATTAGCAGAGATGCAGCTGCATTTATGGAGACCCCTTGACCCTAAGCACTGTGAGGAGGGGGGCCTCTTGAATGTAAAGATGTACATGGGCTCAGGGCTCTGACAACCTCAACAGCAGGCCAGAGCCACAGTCTTAGTTTTCCTAAAAGTGTGGGAGTGAGGGGTGGGGAGTGGGAGCACGGCGGGGTTAGGGGAGATGACAGAAATCCTCTCACCTGCCCTGGTTTTCCACCAGCCTTGGCTCCACTCCAGCTTTGGCTCCACTCCTGTCAGGAACCCCCTCCAGCCTTGGCTCCACCCTGGTCAGGACCCCCAGCCCTGACTCCACTCTGGTCAGGACCTCTCCCCCCAGCCCTGGCTCCACCCCTGTCATGACCCTCCAGCCCTGACTCTACCCCAGTCAGGACCTCTCCCCCAGCCCTGGCTCCACCCCTGTCAGGACCTGTGAGCAGTCCACTGTGTAGCATTCTTCACTTGCATCGATAAACAATGATAAAAATTGGGAGAGAACCAAGATGGCTCCATCTATTTTCATTCTCTTGACACAGTCATGGGAGCAGCTAAGACAGAGTTGACCGACAGAGTGGTTCCCTCAGTGAGAAATGGCATGATGCCGGATATAAATTATCCTCAAATGTCACATGGTGATGAGGCTGTCTCACTAGCTATTTATCTTCCCTTTTTTAGCCCCCCCCGGTAACATGAGGGGCCTGCCTGTTGGGGTTTTTGTCCCACCCAGTACCCCACAGCCGGCAAGCCCCAAAGAAAATCACACAGGGAGTCTACATTAGGTTATACACTGATTGGCCCATTAGCTCAGTCTTCCTACCAGCTCCCATAACTTATATTAACCCATTGTCAGCCACATGGCCAGTACCTTTTCTCAGCTGGGCTGCTACATGTTGCCTCTTTGGAGATCTGCTCAGGAATGCCAGGGAAGCTTCCTGCTTCCCAAATCTCCTGTTCTCACCTCTACTTCCTGTCTGGTTTTCCCGCCTATACTTCCTGCCTGGCCAATCAGCATTTATTTAAAACATGATTGACAGGATACAGAATTGTGCCACACCACCCCCCAAACTCCCAGCTGGCAATCAAGCAAGGCAGCCATCATGGCGTAGCCCTTATGGCATGGAATATGGCCCCCAAATCTGGGAGACCTCTGACACCTTCACGGGAACTCTGTGAGATCCCTTGCTCTGAGCTCACACTAAGAAAGATGGAGCTGGGAAGAGAGCACTGGGATCTGCTCAGAGTGTTGAGTGCGCCAAGGACAGTGGAGGGCGCTATACTTCTGCCTTGGATCGGCTCCCTGTTGCTGCTGAACACTTTCAGGTTGGTTTTCCTGAAGGGGTGTGGAGAGGCTGAGACCATGGACCCCATCTGGAAAGCAGAGGAGACTGGAGAGAGGAGCCGCCGCCACCACTAGCCTGGAGGTGCTCCGCTGTCTGCTGGCATCTCCCCTGTTATCCTTTGAAGTCTGGGTACCGGGCTGCAAGGGTACCAGGAAGTGAAGTCAGCTAAGCAGCAAGATAAGGGCATGTCAACCCAGGCTTCCCACAGGTGATTTTCCAGGTTATGTGCTTGCTCCCTTCTGCAGTGACAAGGTGGGCCTAGCAGAGCTCTGACCTTGTTGGAACCCTCCCAGGCCTCTCTTGGGTTTCCTGTCTCCTGCTACTTGCCCTTTGACTTCTAGGCAGGCACTGGAGACTTCACCTCTACCAGTGTTCCTTTCTGGTCCCTGTAGACCCCTGCTTCCCATGAACAGAATTAGACTCCAGATAGATGACTTGACTCCCCCAAAGAGCCCATCCTGTGCCCCTAGAATGAGCGTGGACTCTGAGAGACTCTTTGCACCTCTGGAGACAGCGGAACTTTTACCCCATTCTTAGTAGCCTGTCTACAGAGTCAGCCAAGGGACATTAGCTCTCCTGGATGGACTGCCTAGACTGGAAAGTCTCCCGAGCCTGACATTAATGCAAACACAAATTGAAATCACCGTTCAAGTCTCTTGGTGGGAATTCAACACGCAGAGGCTGCCTGGAAGTGAATTAGCTGTCCACTGAGAAATCAAAAACCTTGGGCCTCACAAAGTTAGAGGAAACGCTTGACCTTTCGAGGACGATTTTCCTCTCTCCCCTCAAGAGCCTCTTCCCTCCCCAGTAGTGTGGGCTTCCCCATCCAGCTCTCCCAGGGCTCCCTTTCCATTCTGAGTCTCAGACATCTTCATCTCTAGGAAGTTCCTTAGGTTCTCCTTGTGTGTCCCGGCCTTCTGCCTTGTTCGCCTCCTGCCAGGAGCTCCCAGGGGTCCAAGACAGGACTCCTTATACTTCTGGTCAGGCGTGGATCAGGGTGGCCACTGGAAAAGGTGACAGACTGGTCATTTACAGCTCCTAGCGGTTTGTGCTGCTGCTCCAGGGAGAGTGAGAGGATGTGCCTCTGTGTTTCTGTCTTCTGAAGGGAAAAATGCCGGAGAGAAACACAGGCAGTTTAAACAGAGTTTATCTAGCAAAGCAGCACACCTAAGCTGAGCCAAGAAGTGGGGGCTAGCAGCCTGGGGGTGGGATGGTGGCAGTGTGGGCTTTTAAGGAGATTTTTGTAAATGTTTATCAGATGTGTGGATTCGTGAGGAAGGTGACTCATTTTCCAAAACTGTAGTGGATTAGATCTTCCTTTGAGGGTTTATCTCTCTCCCCATGATCATCTAGAAAAGCCCACAGGGGTGTCAAGACCACGGTGTAAGATGTTTTAATGAGATCAGGTCTTTGGAGGATGTAGACATTTCATTAACACACAAGGAAGAGTGTCACAGGACCTGGGTTTCTGATCTTGGGAACACTCTGACTGTGGCTTCAAGGTTGATTCACCACAGATGGGCATTCTGATTAATATGGACACAACTACCAGGATCCCCGGCAGTGCCCCTGTCTCCCTCACATCTCACCCTTCACACATCTGGTGTCAGTGGTATGTGGACACTTTCAGTGAAACCCAATCCCCCTCTCCATTGCCTGGGTCTAGGAAGAGCCCAGGCTAGCCCATGCTCCATCCCTCCGAGGCTGTGCTCTCAAACTTCTCCCAACTATTGAAGCAAGCTGCCTCCATGCTGCATCCCTTCAAATGGAAGAGATGTGGGATCACCTTGCAGTTCTGGGCTCAGCAGTCTGGAAATAGGTCTTGCTGGGCATTGTCAAGTGTAGGGAGGGCTTCCATCCTTCCAGCATCTCTGGGAAGATGTAGTAGTCTGGATGCTTGCGTCCTTCCAAAATTCATGTGTTGAGACTTACACCTAAGATGGTGGTATTGGGAGGTGAGGTCACAGCTGTGGGGTCCTCCTAATGGGATTTAAGCTCTTATCCAGTGGAGACCCTTCACTCATGTGTGAGGATACAGCAAGAAGATGCTAGATCCGAGGAAGGGCCTTCTTGCCAGATGGCAGAGCTACTGATGCCTAGAGCACGGGGCTTCTGAGTCCCCAGAACTGTCTATTGTCTGCAGCTGTGGTACCCCATCAAAGGATCCACACTAATGTGCGAAGGGTTTTGCTCTCTGTACCTCCCAGAAGCTACCTCTTTTTGGCTCTCATAGTAGCATCTTCCCATCTCTCCAGGACTGGTCCCCACATGTTTTGGGGATTCAAGTATTGCATTGGGCTCACCGGGGGAAGGCAAGAGACTCTCCTGTGTGAAGGTCCATAATGATGCCTTCAAAGTCCCTTTTGCCATTTTACATGGCCCATTGACAGGAGTTAGAAGTGGGAATGAGGAGATCTTTTAGGGAAAAGCTCATCTCCATTCAGCTACCTTCCCAGGACCCCCTCCTGTCTTGGGCCTTCTGGGGTTCCCACCAGCTTCTCCACAGCCACTGATGACCACATCCATAAGGGAGGGGCTGTGAAGGTAGGTGGAGGCTCACTCAGTAGCTGTGGAACTTGAGGCCAATCATGAAACCTCGATAAGTCTCAGTTTACCCATCTGTTTACCCTGGTAGTGACAGCACCCTCTTCTTGCCAGGACTCTTACCATGAAGATGAATCTCACAGCCTGATCTGTGTGCAAAGCACGGGCTGGCACGATGCAGATGTTAAGATACCCTCTTTTGTCACCGTGCTCCTTCGTTCTTGCTGGATGGTGAGCAGCAGAATGAGTGACCTTGCTGGAAAAGGTCTTCCAAAGTCAACCAGGAGCCGAGCCAGTCCCAAGGGCTGCGCTCCTGTTCCAACGTGGATGTATATTAATTTTTCTGTCCAAAAGTGCACTAGCGAGCGTGTTGAACGCAAAGCCCCATTGTGCCCTCCCAGTGCCCCCGTGGCTTCTGAATTCTGAGTGTGTTTCGTGCTGTGGGGCTTGCCATCTTCTCCTCCAGCTCTGGAAGGCAGGGAGTGGCCTCTGGGGTCCTGACCCTGTGCTGGTGACAGTCAATCACGGTGTAAACAGCGATTACTTTGCTGGCCAGCGTCCTCTTCTCACACAGGGAAGAGGGTGAAGCCAAGCATTGGGGAGGCGCCATCCCGAGCCAGCGACCTTGTTTACCAGTGCAATGGCTTTGCAAGGTTACCTCCGAAGCCAAGTGTACCAGTCTATTTTCTGACGACACCATGTCACACGAAGCGGATAACTTAGATTCTTTACAAAACAGTGTGCTCGGTTCGGCTTGGGAGTCAGAATGGTTAGGAACTGCAGTACCTTTGGCTCAGCCTCTGGTGAGGCTCCGTTGACTGCACCACAGTTGTTGGGGAACAGGGAGAGGGTGGCCTCATAGAAATAGGAGTGCATGTTGAAACACCACATTGGGCATTGCAGAGGGTCCAGACAAGTTGTTCTAATGGCAATTCCCTACAGGAGGAGCCAACATGGCTCAGAAATGACATCAGTTCATTCCAAAGTCGACACCTCCATTAGCTACCACTTCCCACCACCTCTCAGACCTCCACTCTGTGACCCCCATGTGATCTCACCACATGACGCTGTGGGGACATACCCAACCATGTGACCCATAGCATCAAGGGGTCTGTCCTTCTGCAGAAGGTTATCTCCCTGTAGGATGCCTTGCAGGACTGTCTGTGCTCAGTCTCCCTAGTCTGGGACTTCAGAAAAGGCTCCCCTCTCTATGCCTTCACCCAAGGGTTCCCGTCCAGTATCCCTGCTCAGTGCTTCATCTTCTGTGTCCTTACCTCCGGCCTTCACACTTGGTTCTCATTCCTTGCTCAATTTCCCATCTCTCCTGCTGGCTGCGACCCAGAGAAGGAAAGATCTCCCTCATCTTTGCATCTGAGGAGCCAGCCTGGGGTGCTTTGGCACCGAGAGCGCAGAGCTGCGTATGGTAGCAGGCCCTCTTGTGCACTGAGTCAGAGCCAGCCCGTCTCTAGTGGCAGGAGAGGATCCCAGGGCTGCTTACCTACGCGCGAGTCTGCTAGAACTTGGATGCCTTTCAGTGTCTGAAGATGAGACCAGTGAAGCTGGAGGGAGCAGCAGACCATTGAGAGTGGCAGAGGTGACCCTCCAGATGTCCCTGTTCCTAGCCCACCACTGGTGTCATCTTTAAGGACTCAGGTCACGGTGAGGACCTGGCTGTTTATGCCCTGCCTGTCACTGGCACGAGGAGTTTGCTTTGGGCTCCCTGGCTGCAGCATCTGCCCTGGAGTGAAGTGAGATTGCAAGGGAGTTTGGCAAAATATGCAAATGAGGTTGTCAGGGAGATGTCACAGCTGAGACTGCCAGGGAGGTGACAGGGAGACAAGTGCTGATGGGCCTTGTCATGCATGTCCCCTGTGGCACCCTCCCTGGAACTGCACATGGCTCCAGGGAGTAAATAAGTCTGTTGTTCCCCGCTCCCAGCTAAGCCGTTCTGGGAGGAGCACCATTTTGCCTTGCGCCTGGAGTCCAACTCCCGGGATGGGTTTTGTGGATGAACTAGTTGATAGGCAGTGGTCAGGGAGTCAATGCAAAGAGATCCTGGCTCAGCACAAGGAAGTAGATGATAGCACTAGAAATTTGGGTGTGGAATGATCTGCCTAGGCCCTACCACATCTGGAACGGTGGCCCCGAACTGTATGTACCTTAATCTAAGCAAGCTCATCTTCATGGGGGAAGCCAGCACATTCACTTGGGCAGCTACTATGCTGGGCTTGGGTAAGAAGACCCAGACTCATCTGCCTTGACCCACAGGCAGTTACCAAAGCCTTTGGGAAACCCAAGGCAGGCCCACTGCTGTATGGGTTGTATGCCTGTGTTCCAAACTAGTGACCTTCTGAGCTCAGGCAACTAGCTGCACTCATGTTGCGAAGCCCAGCTCGGCTCCTTCTATTCAAGCGTTTTGTAGAACACTCAATGACCCAACGTTGGTGCAGTGGCTCATTTTGGTTGTCAACGTGATGAGATTTAGTGGCACCTAGGAGGTACACCTCTTGGTGTGTGTGCCAGGGTGTTTCTAGAGAAGTTTAGCTGAGGAGGAGTTATCTTCCCTGAATGTGGTTGGCACAATTCCATGGACTGGGGTCCTGGGCTGAATAAAAAGTGAGCTGAGCACCAGCATTGATCACTGCTGGCTTCCGGACAACAGATGCAGGGTAAGCAGATGCCTCAGGATCCAGCCGTCATACCTTCCCAGCCATGATGGACTGGACTGCTGTGCCTTGGGCTTCTGTTACAAACCCTTCCTTCCTTGCTTGAGCTGCTTTGGTCAGGTATTTTGCCAGAGCAATGGGAAAGAATCCAAGACATAGCACTACAACATGGGCTCCCTGGATGGGCTGTGGCCTGCCAAGTTCAGTAAGAGTGGAGCTGTACCCTGGGGGATTCATACCTGAGCCAAAATCCATGCATGCTCCAAGTGCCGAGGCTCCCTGCTGACCTGTGCCTTCCTGACCACTGGCCTCTGTTTCCTCTTGCCAGGTCTCACGTCAGCCTGGACATTGACGTCTACCTTAGCTGTGCATCAGTCTCCCAAGGAGACTGGGGAAGTTAAATCTATTCTAGTCAACCCCTGTCTCTCACGCTGGCTGCCAGGCCCCATTCTCAGGGAGGCATCATAGAACAATTTCTTCCTAACAATCTTCTGTCCCTTGGGATGGTTCTCCAGACGAGACAATGCTAATGACCCTAATGACAGCAGCCATAATCATAGCACAGGCATTTAGAGGGACGTTGAGAGGCATGTCAGGGTGCTCAGACGCCGTAATCATCCGAGATCATCCCGACAGAGGCTCTCTTTCCCCAAATAGCTCTCATCCGGGGCATCACCGCTGTTTAGAGACAGCTGTAAATTGCCGGATCATCAAAGGCATTTCATTTTGCCCCTTCACTTTGGTTTTATTGTCCATTTATTAAAAGAGCCAAAATCATTATCCAAATGGTGTGTGAGAAAGTCCAAATAGAATCCAAAGGTCAGGCTGCTCTTGAGAAATTGCGAGCGTTCCAGTCCTGGTTTAGTTGGGCAGCAGCTGACCTCACTGGTACAACTGATAACACACACACACACACACACACACACACACACACTTTCACATGCACATGCGCCTTGAACACACTTCTGTCTTTACAGATACATGTCCACATGTGCCCATGCACAATGTACACACATGCTACACACATATATGTTCATGCACATAAATACAGGCCCCACCCACAAATGCCCATGCACTCATACTTCCAACATACTAACATGTGTGCATGCAAATGCATGTGCACATACACACAAACATGCCTCTGATATACACATGCAAATGTTTATGTTTACACGTGCGTCTGTCCTGACTAGCTTAAAGTCAACTTGACACAAGTTAGAGCCATTTGGGAAGAGGGACCCTCAATGGAGAAACTGAAGTCACAAGATTATGCTATGGGCAAGGCTGTGGTGGATTTGTTTTGATTGACGATTGATGTGGAAGGGCCCAGCTCACTGTGGGTGGTGCCGCCTCTGTGCTAATTGTCCTGGGTGCTATAGCAGGCAGACTGAGAAACCCATGGTGAATTGGTCAGTAAGCAGCTCTTCTCCATGGCCCCTTCTTCAGTTTCTACTTCCGTATCCGTGTCTTGACTTCCTTCCCTGACTTCCTTGGATGATAGACTTAGAAGCTGCAAGGTGAAGTAAACCCATTTCCTCCTCAAGTTGTTTTTGGTCATGGTGTTCTATCAAATTGATTAAACCCTAATTAAGACACCACATACACACATATGTTCACGCACACACATGTTCATCTACACCCCCCCACATGTTAATAAACACAAATGTTTATGCACACACATGCCCATAAGACTCTCACATTTGTATACACATGCATACATGTGTGTCTCCCCAACATGTCCAAGTATAGTGTGATTTTTAATTGGTCTTAATAATAAAAACCCAGAGTCAGGTATTTGGGGGCAAATTCTGAAAGATCAGAGAAGCAGAGCAGTCAGCCCCCAGTTCTTACCTCTACAAAATCCTTAGACCAAATGGGGTGTCCTGTCTCAACAAGTCCTCAGACTGAATCCTGACCTCCTGTCTCCTCCCGCCTTATAGTCTTCTCTCCGCCCAGCCAAAATCACTTCCCATCTCCACCTCCCTAGTGCTGGGCTTAAAGGAGTGAGCCACCAGCACTTGGCTCTGTTTATCTTTTAGACTGATTCAATCTCGTGGTCTTGAACTCACAGAGTTCCATTTGCCTCTGTCTCCCAAGTGCTGGACTTAAAGGTGTGCGCCACCACTGCCTGGCCTCTTTGGCTAACTAGTGGCCTCTCCACACTCTGATCCTCAGGCAAGCTTTATTTGTTACAGCACAAACAAAATATCACCAAATCCAAGCACATAATCATGCAGGCATTCACACTCACACACACGCGCACGCACGCGCGCGCACACACACACACACACACGGCTTTCTTGGACTTGTTCAGTGAGCAGGTGTTATGATACATCTCAGAAATCCTACTGGTGGAGTTGGAGCCACAGGCAAGAGCTCACCCTGGGTGGGTGGAGTCCCCTGACCTTTGGCTTCAGATCTGCATGGCTGTGCTTCTGAGGACCCCAGAAGAAAAAGTGCACATGGAAATAGGGGGTGGGAACAGTCCCTTGAAGATAAGAGTTGAATATTAATCCACATTCAGACAAGACACACTCAAAAGACAAATCTGAGAGCAAGAACACTCAGGTGGCCCAGGCAGACACTATCTGCCCTGGACAGGACAGGGGACAGCCTCTTCTCCCTAGGCACATCACAGCCATCTAAGCAGGACCATCACGCTCAGGTGAGAGGTGCCAGAACTAATGGCGCACGATGACATTGTCAGCGAGAAGGAGACTTCACCAGAGAGGAGCTACTTAGTGGATATTTATGGAGGGCTGTGCTTGAGAAGTCAATTAAACCCTTCCAGTGGTTGGCGGATAATGATTTAAAAGCCACGGGAGTCGCTGAAAACACAACTTTTAACAAGTCTAAACGGTGAGGAATTTTCTGACGGTGCAGTTGTCGCTCTGAGAATATGAATGCACCCCAAACGGAGATCAATTGCAAAGCTAAAACAAAACTGCTCGTGGGTGATGGGGAGGGGACGAGGGGCTCCCTGAGCGGTTGGCCACAGGCAGATTGATGTCACTTTTTGGGGAAGCTGAGATGGCTTAGGTGGTTACAAGCAGAATGGCAGCTCAGGGAAAGCAGCTGAACAGGCCATCCCAAGCTCACGGGAGCTCCTTCTCTTGCCTGGCAGACCCGAGTGCACAAGTGCTAAGCCACAGATTGTGTGCTTGAGAGATGGCAGTTACTGGTCCCAAGTGCAAGGCCTGTGTTGAAGTCCTGTCCTTGAAACTGAGTGGGAAGATGGTTAAGGTTTTGATTGGATTGAGAACTTCACAGGGAGGTACAAAAGCACACAGGATATGTCTGGGTGTGTCAATGGGGGTGTGTCCACAGATAATTAGATCCAGGAGCCTCTGGTTAACGAATGGGGTAGTCCTTTGACTGATTCCTGATGAGATGGCTTTACTGTGAGGGGTGAACCTTGTGAGGCGAGGTGTGGCCTGAGAAGGCAGGCCCCTAGTGGTGTGTCCTCAAGGGTGTCTCTAATTCTGTGTTCACCTCTCTGCTTCCAGGTCACTGTGACAAAGGCTGTTCTGCCCCTTGACAGCTGACCCCACTGAAGCCATGAGCTAAAACGAGGCTCTTTTCTCTTAAGTGGGTCATAGCAGGTGTTTGGGTCACAAGCGGCCGATGTAATCCCAGTCTGGCTCAGTCTCTTCATCTCTGTGGCGGAGCTGGTGACAGAACACGAAGTGACAATGTCTGAAGGAGTTGAAGACTTGTCAAGTCAAAACAGGACCAACCGCTGCATCGCTTGTCTGAAGAGGAAGTCACTTGGGAAGATGAAGCTGTAGACACACTGTTCTGTCTTTTCCAATCTGCAGGGAACGCTGTGAGGACCTGGTGGGGGAAGGGGATCCTCCTACTCCTGATCTGAAAGGGGCTTTATCGCCAGAGACTGGTACCTGGGGCTGCAGCAGGCCTGGATGAGCAAGCCCTGTGTTGACCGCGTCTCCACTAGCGTTTAGACCTTCTCCCACGAGCTCTTGCTTTGGTCAACTCTTTGATTTCACTGTTCTGTGGAGGTTCCTGTGTTTCTACCAACCTAATGAAGCTCCTATACTTTCCTTTGGTTTGACTTGGGTTCTGGGTTCTGGCAAAGAGCCACGTGAGCCCTGTGCAGAGGAGGGGGGACTCTCCTGCCCTCCCCACCATAAACCCAATGACTCCACTGACTCCTCCTTCTCAGATGTAGGAAAGCTTGGTGCTCACACACTCGTCCTCATCTCCTGATGTCTGTTTCCCATGGCTACCTTCTAAAATACTCAGGCTGGCAGCTGGTGCCCGGACCTGGGCAGCTGTAGGGTGGCAGAGGAACAGGCTAGCTCGAAACAGGATGTACTAGGAGAGCTCGAAAGGATGCACTAGGGCATGTGATCTGCATTGCTTGTTCATAAACACACACACAGACATGGACACACAGATACACAGATACACACACAGAAACACACACAGACACGGACACACAGATACACACACAGACAGTCACATACACATACACAGACACACAGAGACAGACACACACAGGCAGACACACAGACATATACACAGAGACATACTCAGACAGACACACACATAGACACACAGATACACACACAAACACACAGACAGACACACACAGGCACACACATAGACACACAGACACACACAGGCAGACACACAGAAATACAGATAGACACATAGAGACATATACAGACAGACACACACAGGCAGACACACAGAAACACAGATAGGCACACACAGATAGACACACAGAGACATACACAGACAGACACACACATAGACACACAAACACATATAGATATGCACACACACACATAACACATACATAGACACATAGACACACACACACAAAGACACACAGACACACACACAGACACACACAGACACACTAACACACACAGGCACACGGGTGTGTTTAGCCCCTCCAGGATCAGCACCTGTGAGAACCAGAAAGGCAGTGTCAAGGGTGATCATGTGTCCTAGCTTGCTTTCTGCTGCTGTGATAAAATGCCCTTGCCTGAGCACACCTGGGTACGGACAGACTTAGTGGGCTTACACTTGCAGATCATGGTCTGTCGGTGAGGATCTCAGGGCAGAAACTCAACTTACTCAAGCAGTAACTGAACAGAAACCATGGAGGAACACCGCTGACTCAGTGGGCCAAGGCAACCCCCACACACATCCCCAAAGGCCAGTAGGATCCAGGTAATCAATCCCTCAGTTGAGACTTTCCCCACCAGAGGACTCTAGACGGTGTCGAGTTGACAATCAAGGCTGACTAAGGTACCATGATAAGCTTACAGATGGCACTGTATTGAAGGGCGAAAGCTTACAGGCCACACCATTTGCAATGGTGACAAGGCCAGGATGCATGCCCTGCCTGCCACCTGTCCTTTGCATGGTCTCGTCCTTGCAATAGAACAACAACAAAAAAAAAATGGCATAACAGAATTCAAGTTCCAAAAAGGTTATCACGAGAGCTTGTTCACAGGCAGCCTGCACAGAAATCCGGCAGAATCCACAAGAAGCTATTAACACAAATAATAAATTATTTCAGTAAAGTAATAAGAAACAGGTAGATCGCTGTGCAAACCTTTCCGTCCCCCTGCCTCCACTCCCTTTAAACCGCTCCTCTAGTGTCTCCTGGTCTGTTTCCCCAGTGTGTGTTTTACGACCACGCTTCCAGCTGCCCTCCTCCACACAGGTCTCTCAGGGCGCTTCTCCTCCTCTCTGGGCTCCGCTCACATTCATTCCGTCTTAGACAGACCTGTCTAAAAATTTCAGTCTAGGACCCTCATACGAGAGAGAAAACATACAGTGTTTGTCTTTCTGAGTCTGGCTCACTTTGCTCGATGTAATATAATATTATTCATCCTCCCGCGGGACGAGGGAGAGGGCTGGTCGAAGCTGTAAAGAAGCCTCCTACTCCATCAGCCAGATAAAACATATGCTATTAATAAAAAGGAGATTAAACAGACATTCTCTTCATGGGTGGTTAACATTGCTCCAAGAAGTCATCGATTTTCAGACCAAAACCCCAGAGCCAGGTGTGTAATACCTTCCAACAAGGAGCTCTCAAAATTATGCAGGCCGTTGTCATTGCTTGCCTGCTCGCTAGGCTGAAGACGCCACACACAGTGAACGCAGGACACAGAGACGCCGCACTGGAATAGAGCACAAAGCATCCTCCTCATTGGCTTCTCCGTGGCGCTGGAAGATGCTACGCAGGCTGTCATGGAAGAAACATCCTCAATGAGCATAACAGCTGTAGACTCTGGGTGCCACAATACTGGGCTTCCTGGCAAGATAGACCCACGGGTATGATGGTGGCATGAACGTTCTGTGGGTAGCCAAAGGCTTTCTGATGGGATGCTCCATTGGAAGGGAAGCATGCATGACACCATAGAATCCAACAAAAGTCTATGGGTAGGGAGGTCAGAGACCCTAAGGGGAAATGGTTACTGATATTCTGCCAAATGGACAGATAATTAAACTGCATTCTAAATATTTATATTTACACCCATATATTAGTGTTGCTCTTAGCCTTGGTCAAAAAGTCTCTTTTTTCCCCCCAGTGGACAATGGTCAAAGCAGGGACGTATTACTTGTCATGTCAGACATTCATGTCAACTCCTCCAAGGCCCAGGAAGCATTATGAAAGAAGGGACAGAAGGAAAATAGGAACTAAAGGATGATGGGACATTGTCTTCAGATGCGGTGTGACTTTTACAGTCCATAACTGTGATCACCTGCATGGGTTCTGTGGGGGGGACGGAGGGAGCGGGGGAGGGAGGGAGAGGGGATGAGGAAGAGATAAAGAGAGGGAGGTAGGAAAGAAAAAGGGAATATGATGGTAGGTATGTGATCACTTGGGAAGAAGGGTGTGGTAGCTGGAATGTAATTGTGTAGTTGGCACCCATAAGCGCATAGAGCATGGCACTATTAGGAGGTGTGGCTTTTTGGTGTGGATAAGGCCTTGTTGGAGGAAGTGTGTCACTATGGGGATGACTTTTGAAGTTTTCTATATGTGGAATATCACCCACCCAGTGTGTCAGTTGACTTCCTGTTGCTAGCAAGATGTAGCACTCTCTGCTCCAGCATCAAGTCTGCCTGTGCGGCGCCACACTCCCGATTATGATGATAATGGACAGAACCTCTGAAACTCTAAGAGAGCCACCCCAGCTAAATGTTTTCTCTAGAAGAGCTGCCGTGGTCATGGTGTCTCTTCACAGCAATAGAAACCCTAACTAAGACAAAAGGAGTTGGTGGTAGTGGGAGGGGATGAGGGGGGCAGTGTGGAAGGTGAATGCATTGTATTCAAGTGTACTATTGTCAAGATGAAAGTCATTGACATTTTGTTGTATTTCATTATGTGATCAATAAACAATGGGAGCTGAACATAGATTAAAACGTCAGCAGTAAAGGCACAAAATGTATCTGTCCTTCAGAGGAAAATTGCCCAAGTTTTTAAAGGCATGTGGCTGAAAAGGACAGAACGAGGCAGACAGAAATTTGAAAAGACATAAATGAGTGGAAATTCATTGCTCGCCGTTGACAAGAATTAATATTAGGATTTCTTTCTGCTTTTTCCAATTCCAATGTGTTAGTTGTTTTATCAGTATAGTATAGTACAGTATAGTATACTATTATCTCTTGGAAACTTGTTTGTTTTCTAATTAGAGAGAGAAAGGGGGTGCCCCAGATGGGAGGGAAGGTGGGAAGGAACTGGGAGGAACAGAGGGATGGGAAACTATAACCAGGATATATTGTGTGAAGGAAAAAAAAAATCCATTTTCTTCTTTTCTAAGACAATTTTTAAAAATGTATTCTTCCCTCATACAGTACATCCCAACTGCATATTCCCCTCCCTTCAGAGAGGAGTAGGTCCCCAGGGATATCAACCAAACACAGCATAGCAAATGAAAATAAGACTGGGCACAAACCCTCACAGCAAGGCTGCACAAGGCAACCCAGTACGAAGGAAAAGGTCGCAAGAGAAGACTGAAAGAGTCAGAGACGCCTCTACTTCCACTGGTAGGAGCCCCACAAAACACCCAGCTACAACCAAAGCGTCTATGCAGAAGGCCTAGATCAGACCCATGCAGCCTCTGTGACTGTCACTGCAGGATGAAGAAGTATTGTACGATGGGTTTTCTCAGAGTAGATCTGTGGTACCGTGAGACACCAGGCTAACCCCGGAGAGCCTTTTCTTCTTTTGGTGGCTTGACAGATTGCTTCTAAATTACACATGAAAGGTGCGGAGGACACAAAACAGTCGAATCCACTTGGATGGAGAAGAAAGGAATTGGAAGACACGCTTCCTGGAGCTCACAGAGCTTGTATGTGAGACTGACTTGTATGTGGGTCGTCAGGGTTGGACACAAGCACCCTTGTCCACCAAGCCTTCTTGCGGCCCTGGAAGGCTAACTCTTGATAAAGGTGCAATGGTAATTCGATGCAAAATGGGTTCATTTTCAATTGTGTGGCTAGAGCCAATAGGATATCCATGAGAAATAAAATCGGTTTGGACTAATGCCTGGGACCAAACAGAAGAATTAACTAAAAATTGATCATGGACTTAAACCTAACACCTCAGACTGTCGGACTTCTGCTGAGAGCACAGAGGAGTTTGGATTAGACAAAGACTTTTTAGATACGACACTCCCAGCACGTCAGTAACGGAGTGAGTTGATAAGTTGGCCTCCATTAAAATTAACAATTTCTTCCCTTTACGAGCTATTGCTGAGAGAATTAAAGATAAGTCACAGGCTGGAAGGAAACATTTGAAAATCATATATTTGATAAAGGACTTCTTTCCAGAATTTATGATGAGCTTCCAAAGACCCATACAAGAATGACCCAGGAGCCGGGCGGTGGTGGCGCACGCCTTTAATCCCAGCACTCGGGAGGCAGAGGCAGG
>JAQHUG010000212.1:2711682-2736061 GCA_028555095.1 Dicrostonyx torquatus | reverse complement strand
TTGTCAGTTTGGCACAGCCTAGCATCACCTGAGCGAAAAACCTAGACCAGATTGAGCCATGGGCATGTCTGTGGGGGGACTGTCTTGATTGTTAATTCAGGAAGGCCCAGACCACTGCGGGTGGCACCATTCCAAGGCAGGTAGTCCTGGAAAAAGCAGGCTAAGCAAGAGCCGGCAAGCAGAGTTCCCCCAGGGTCTCCTCTTCAGGTTTCTGCCCTGACTTCCCTTACTGAAGGACTGTGACCTAGAAGTGCAAGCCAAGAGCTCTTTCCTTCCCCAGTTTGTTCTTTGGTTTTTTCTCACGGAAGCAGAATGAAACTAGAACACATGAGGAACATTCACTACCCAAACTAACACGGTACAGTCTACCCAGCTGGAGCTACTTAATAACCATGTATTAGAACAGCCTCCCACTCAGCCGACTGAGCCAGCTGGGAACCCAGGCACAGCTGAGCCCAGTGCCTTGAAGGACTAGAGGGATGGCTCAGCAGGAAAGAAAGCTTGCTGCTCCTTCGGAGGAACTGAATTCAGTTCCCAGGACCCACTGTAGGCAGCTCCCAACTAGTCATAACTAAAACTGTGTGTATGTAACTCTAGCTACAGAAAATGTGGTGCCTCCTTCTGGCCTCTGTAGGTATTGCACACATCACACACACACACACACACACACACACTTCACACACATAGCTTTAAATGCAAAACTTGGAGGTCCTAGACTGTACATGAATATTCAGCTCTAGTCATTTCATAGATTTTGGATTCTGCGTACAAAGATTCTCAAATGAGTCCCAAATCATTTACAAGGGATCCAAGGCATTCTAAACTTCTTGGTACACACACATAAATATGCACAGACCTGGAATTCTGTGGCCATTTCTCACAGCAAAGACTTTGGATCTGAACCTGAACTTCAGGCTGTCCAGGGTTTGGGCAGAGAATCTGAGATGCTGCCTCTTCTTCATTCCCAGCTTGGTTCTTGGCCATCTCTCTGTAATTGGCATCTGAGACTCTTTTTTCCAAGTTACAAATCTGCGAAAGTCCCCGAGTCCTCTACCCCTCAAGGCCAAACTTTGGCAAGATGATTTGTGAGTGACTTGGCAGGGCCGGCTGGAGTGGCTGAAGCCCGAATGCTGGCATTCTGCTCATTAATACGTTGTTAAATAATTAATAGGTTTGTGTTTAATTGCTTCTGTGTATATAATCTTGCTTTTTTTCCCCCTGAAAACCATCATTAATTTTCAGTTAGTTCCACTTGAAGTAACAAGGCCTAATGCTTCCAGTTGGAAAAAATGAATATTTATGAATCCTTGTGCTGTCTGAAGCTGGAAGAAAAATAAGATTATTCAATTCCTTAATGTTTAAACAGGAGGAGGGGGGTTGTCCGTTTTAGACTGTGACAATATGTTTATTTGGTAAGATTTGCTATCTGACCCCAGATGATTTCTCTAGAGAGCTTGTTAAATTTATTTCATGTGGAAATCTGTCCTCCAGAATTTCAGGGTTCTAGAAATCACACTCTGGACAGTGGTAGTTTGATACAAGTGGAATCGGAGCAGCTCCCATTCTGCCGGACACCAACTGGATGGTGTCTGTCACCTGGGCACAAGAGGGTGTTCTGAGGCCATCCGAGCGTGTGTAGGGCCAGACACAGAGTCCTGTCTCTACAAGGCCAGGGGCTCCAAAGCTCAGCCACAGTGTTCTCTAGTTTTGTGTGGTTGTAGGAAAAGGTGGAGAGGGGAAGTGAGGGCCGCCAAGATTGGAAACGGTCTTCAGAGTGAATTCTACGCAGAGAGTCAAGGGCGGCGTGTGGCATCTGAGAAGGCTAGCTATGTGAAAGTTGAGTATGGAGAGACCAGGAAAGGGACTCAGTGAGTGAAGGAGTCACCACGCTCACATAAGGACTGAACTTTTATCCTCAGCAGTCATGCAAAATGTTGCAAGTGGTGATATACGCTTGACATCCCAGCGTTGTGGAGGTGGAGACAGGAAGAATCCCTGAGGCTCTCCGACTAGCCAGATTAGCTGCAGAGAGAGAGAGAGAGAGAGAGACCCTGTCTCAAAAATAATGGAGAAGGGCTGGAGAGATGACTCAGTGGTTACAGCATAGGCTGCTCTTCTGGGATCCAAGTACTCATCAGATAGATCGTAACTGCCAGTAACTCCAGTCCCAGGAGATCTAGCACATGCCTCTGGACTCTTGGGGCACCGTATTCATGCACACCCACTCTCTACCTCTTCAGATACCTAATTAAAAATGAAAATAAATACTAAAATAAGGTAGAGAGTGACGGAGGAAGTCACCCAATGTCAGCTCCGGCCTCCACAGGCATGCGTACATGTGCCCACACATATGCTTGCATGTCCAGGCACACACAAGTTTGTATAAAGAAATAAAAACTTTTCGTTTCTCCCTTTGACCCTTGTGTCCTCCAAAATATTTATTCTTACTAGGTATGGTGGAGAATCTTGCTTGCCCACTAACCTGGCATGCCCAGCAAGACAGAACCTCGGCTGAGGAATTGCCTCCATCAGATCGGCCTGTGGGCAAGTCTGTGGGGTCATTTCCTTGATTTACAGTTGGTGTGGGAGGGCCCAGCCTACTGTGGATGATGCCACCTCTGGGCAGGTGGTCCTGGGGTGTATAAGGAAGGCAGCCGCACAGAGGTAGACAAGAAAGTCAGTAGACAGGGTTCCTCCATGACTCAGTTTCTGCCTCAGTGTCCACCTTGACTTCCTTTAGTTCTGGGCTGTAACCTGTAAGCCAGGTAGTTAACTCTTTCTCTCCACGTGGTTTGTGGTCTGGTCAGTGTTTTACCACAGGAGGAGGAAGCAAACCGTAACCCTAGGTAACACATGATGCAGAGAAGCCCACTGTGCCTTAGAAACAGATGTGCAGCAGAGCATGCCGGGGCTGTTTGGCAGTGGCACCTGGTTTCATGCCTAGCAGGAAAGCGAGCTCGTTCCACACATGGTGAAACCAGGGAAAGTCTCAACTTCATGAAGCGTTGATTACTATGCATTAAAAAAAAATCCCATTTTCCTGCACATGCCGCTGGGACTTGCCTCTTAAGGTTCTGTCGTGTTGTGAGTACATGTGGCTCCTTTATCTTTCTGACAAATCTCGAGGTGTCTCAGATTCGTGTATGTTGCTGTGTGGCTGTAGTTCATTTGTATTTAATGGTGTGTAGTACTCCATCGTGTGACTATATTACATAGTTTTTGTCTACTAGCTTTGAGGACACTTAAACACAAAGCAAAACAAAACATAACCTGAGCTCCCCCACTTCTGGTGAGCCTAGGCACTGACCTGCGTGTACTTCGGAGAATTCCTGCTGTGCACGTATTCCGCTGTGAAGGACAATGGTTTTTGAAAAGGCTCCACCTGGAGCTGGAGAGGTGGTTCAGTGGCTAAGAGCACTTGTTGCCATCTCAAAGCATGCAGAGTCAGTTCCCAGCACCCACAAGCTGGTTCCCAACTATCTATAACTTCAGCTGCATAGAATCGATGCCTTCTTCTGACTTCTGTGGGTATCTGTGTTCGTGCGCATACACTCAGACATATACACCAAAATAAATCCTAAAATGATTAAAATATGCACCCTAGCTGTGCAGATTTCCAGGCCCATGGTATCATCAGCTCATTAAGCAGCCAAGTGCTGATGCCGTGGGATGAGATGGACCACCCTCTGTCTTGATTGGCATTTCCCTGAATTCTGAAATGGCCGATTGGCATCCTTATTTATTGCACAGACGTCTCTGTCCTCTTTTGTGACTCATTTACTTCTTATTTTATCTATTGCATAGATGTAAAGGACCTCACAGATTCTAAAGACGCAAACCTCACGGTTTCACCTACTTAAGCTGAAAATAATTCCTTTCCATTTTCAGCTTCCTTTATCACATGTTTTCAAAAGCAGAAGTTTCGATTGCAAAGCCACTAAAATGATCAATTTTTTTAAAAAAAATATTGAATGGAAGAAATCTATTTTAGGATCTCCTCCCTTATCTCAGAACATATATATCTTCAGTGTTTAGTTTTAAGTAATTTTAAGATTTGCTTTTTTTTTTCATATTTGCAACACATTTGGAATCAGTCTGAGTTTTAACGGGTGGGTAGGCAACTCATTTTACCTTTTAAAATGTGGGTAACTAGGTTACCCAGAAGTCACGGTGACCAAAATAACCAAGAAAACAACTTAAAGGCAGAAGGATCTCTTTTGTCCATAGTTTCTGAGGATGCAGTCCGTGTTGGATGGCTCTAGAAGCTTGGGCAGAACATCATGGTGAAGACGCCTAGAGAAGAGGCTCATGGCTTCACGGTGAACAGGGATCAAAGTCTGGGTGAATGAGGGGCTGAGAGAGACAAGCTGCAAAGGCATATGTGATCTCAGCAACCTACCTACTCCATCAGGGTCCCATCTCTCAAACTTTCCGGGACTTCTTATCAGAGCTCTACCAGCTAGAGTCCAGGGGTCCAGGGGTCTATGTTTTAGACCAAACCAACCACTTGTGTGAGTCCCATCTTTGAGAAGTCCCTCCTTGCTATTCTTGCTCTATTTCTGCTGTTGTGACAAAACAAAAAAACAAAACAAACAAACAAAACCTGCCCCAAACCAACTTGGCAAAGAAAGGGTTATTTTGGCTGAGAGGTTACAGTACTTGGAGAGAACCCAAGGTGAGAAATCAAGGCAGGAACCCGGATGCAGGAGCTGAAACAGAAACCAGGAAGGAACACTGTTCGCTGGCTTGCTCCCAGGCATTTGGTCAGCTACCTTTCTCATAAGACCCAAACCCACCTACATCAATTAGCATTCAATCAATCAATCAATCAATCAACCAATCAATCAACCAAAAAACAAAAGGCCACTCCCCTGGTGAGCCCAAAGGCTAATCTGATGGAGTCAGTCCTTCAAATGAGGTCCCTTCTTCCCAAGTAAGTCAAGTTGACAACCAAGATCAGCTGTCACATGACCCATCCTTTGGCCTGTCCCCTTTCTCCTCAGGAGTGGTTGTCATGGGGATGTCTGCACAACCTTACATCTGGCAAATCCATCACGGTCTGTGGCAAGGCTGGGCTGTCTTCCCCACAGCTCTCTCATGGACAACTCGGGAACCGGCAGTGTGTGTGTGTGTGTGTGTGTGTGTGTGTGTGTGTGTGTGTGTCTTTCATTCCGCCCTTCAGATTCTCTGTTATTCTTGTTCTTTCACACTTCCACAGAAATTTTAGAACCAATTTGTCAGGATCCACAGAATTCTTATTAGAATTTGGATTAGAAGTCGCTGCATCTGTAGACCAATTTTGAGAAGACTGACAGCTTTTAAGAGCTGGGTTTTCCTGCTATGAGCCTAGGCATGTGGCATCCAAAAATAAGAATCTATTACAAAATAAAAGTTAAAAAATAACAGCGCTTCTGAGGAAGAGTTTTAATAGGGCTGTTCGGCAGCCAGGCAGGGTAACGAAACGGAAGTGGCTTAGCTGGAGTTCCTGATCTTGCAGGGAAATGAGGAAATCTCCTTGGATTAGATACTTGTCTCACTGTGTGTCAAATATCTGACAAGAAGGTAATCAAGGATGGACGGGTTTGTTTAGGATCGTGGCTTGAGAGTACAGTCAGTCCTTCAAGACAAGGAAAGCATGCAGAAGTGACGTACTGGCCCCGCCTTCTGCAATCAGGAAGCCAGAGATTGGTGAGTGCTGGTCGCTGGCCCCACCTTCTGCAGTCAGGAAGCCAGAGATTGGTGAGTGCTGGTCGTTGACCCCGCCTTCCGCAGTCAGGAAGCCAGAGATTGGTGAATGCTGGTCGTTGACCCCGCCTTCCGCAGTCAGGAAGCCAGAGATTGGTGAATGCTGGTCGTTGACCCCGCCTTCCGCAGTCAGGAAGCCAGACTAGGGTGAGTGTGGGTCCTCAATTGACTTTCTTTGGTTTTCGTTTTCATTCAGCCATGGACTGAGCTTGTGGGATGTGCCTCCCACATTGACGGTGATCACTTCTCCTCAGTTGAACCTCTGTAGAAAGGTCGTCATGGGAATGCTCAGAGATGTGTTTTTTTAGTTGGTTCTGAATTCGGCCAAGTTGACTCTGAATTTAGTTTGAATTCTGTAGCTGTGATAGACACCACAACAAATTTAATGGGGAAAGGGGTTATTTTGTCTCCTATTTCCAAGCTATAGTTGAACACTGAGCAGCATTGGGGCAGGAGCTTGAGGAACGAGCAATAGAGGAATATTCTTGCTGGTTTGCGCACTCGTCCACCCACCCGCGCTTAGCTAGCTTCCTTATGTAGACCAGGATCACCTGCCTAGGGACTGGTGGTGCTACCCACAGTGGACTCGATCTTCCTAGGCAATTAACGGTCAAGGCGATCTCCCGCAGGCTTGCCCACAGGCCAGTCTAGGCAATTCTTAATTGCCGTTTCTCTCAGAGGACTCTCGACCAAGTCAAGTTGGCAGTTAAAGTTAAGCAAGATGAGTACAAACCCTCACACTCCTCTCACATTGGCAGCTGACAAGAAAAAAGCTAGAGATGGACGACAGGCCCCACAGTAAGACAGCTGCCACGGGAAGAGTCACCAGGGGGAGGGGGACACTGACTGGAACATGATGGGAGGAAGCAGCCAACCGTGGGAAAGACCAGGCTCTAGGAGACCGTCAAGTGCTACAGAAAGCCACTTCCTACACATGGTGACTTTCGACATGTATCTTCAAGTCACTCTGTAGTTTTGCAAGATTTTATTTTACTATGTGGGGTGTGTGTGTGTGTGTGTGTGTGTGTGTGTGGTGTGTGTGTGGTGTGTGTGTGGTGTGTGTGTGGTGTATATGGTGTGCATATGTGGTATGTGTGTGTAGTATGTGTGGTTTGTATGGTGTGTATGTGGTATGTGTGTGGTGTGCGTAGTGTGTATGGTGTGTGTGTGGTATGTGTGTGGTGTGTGTAGTGTGTATGGTGTGTGTGTGGTGTGTGTGTATGGTGTATGTGCATGTGTGTGTGGTGTGTGTGTGGTATGTGTGTGGTATGTATAGTATGTGTGTGGTATGTGTGTGGTGTGTGTGTCTGTGTGCATGTGTGTGTATGTGTGTTCGCATGCACCAAATGCATGCAAATGCTAGAAGAAGGCGTCAGATCTGCTAGGACATGAGTTACAGACAGTTGTGAGCTGCCATATGGGTGCTGGGAATCGAATCCGGGACCTCCGGAAGAGCAGCCAGCGTTCTTAACAGCTGAGCCCTCTCTTTAGCTCCCCACTACATTTTAACACAGGCTTTAAACACACAACGCCCATAGCCATAAATTCCACACCCTTGGATGTGGAATTTTTCCTAAGAAAAAATATTTGAAATACTCTGTGCCAAGCACAAACATTCTTTTTTTAAATAGCCATTTATTCTTTACCAGGTATGTCCAACCTGCGGCTCACAGTCACGCGTGGCCATGAACAGCCATGAGCACAGTTTGAGGGTACGAACAGCTAAACACAGTCCAAATCATTAACTTTTTCGTGGCCAACTCAGTAGCGGTGTTCCCAAAGGAGCCCCGTAGACAGCAGCAGCGAGTTGCTGTGTGTGAAGTCTGGACACTCCAGAAGCAGGGCAGCACGGTGCAGTGTGTTCTGCACTACTGCATTCTGCACGGTGCCTTGCAGGAAATCCAGCGATGGTGGGAGGAGCATGGGGAACTGGGTAGGTCACATGCAGACATGATGACGTCTGATGACAAATGCTGCTGCCTCTGTGGGCAGGGCTGTTTGCAGGGACCCTAGAGACTCATGGCTGGCTGTGCATTTTAAACTTCAGTCCCAAATAGAGCCCAGGTAACGAAGTTCAAATTTAAAAATAAAAGTCAACCCCGAAACTATAGTGAGGCAAACTGGCAGATATTAAAAGTAGCAAAAATTAGACCAAAGAAAATTTGTGATTTTTAACATGAAGTCTTAATTTGATACCAAATGATCATACTTGGAAACATGTACAAGTAACACTATACAAACTGAGCAGGTTGTGTTTAAGAATATATATATGTGTATACATATACGTAATGTGTGTGATAACAATTAGTGAAAAAGAGACCGTGAATTTGAAAAATAGCAATGAGGGGTTTATGGAAAGGTTTAGAGGGAGGAAAGGGAAGGGAGACATGTACTAATTATAATCTCAAAAAAAGGGGGAAAAGGTCACAGGAAAGACATCTTCAAAGTAGTAGAGGGTAAGGGTTTGAAGTTAAGATACTATATTTTAAAAAATGTCTAGACCTGCAAAAAACTGTTCCTGAAAGATACCCTGTATTCCTGTAGCATGTGTACCCCAAGACTCAGACCCCAGTGAGGCTGAAGCATGAAACAAAGTCAAGGGACTTTGAGTGAAAACTCGCCCACCACTGTGGATGTCACTGTCCTTCACGTGAATGATATCACATGGTTACGAAGAGCCGCAGCGTGGGGACAATCTAGGGAGTATGAAGGAGATAAAATTAAAAGATCCTCCAGCCTGGTCCCCAGGGTAGGAAACAGAGATGGGGTGTTACTGAGGTCATGCTTGGAGTCAGGTGGCCAGAGAAGCTGGCTGGGGGTGGGCAGTCAGGAGAGTAAACTCCTCTGTTGGCCCCAATTCAAAGCCAGTTACTAGTTTATTGCAATTAGGATATAAATATGCCAACTTCTGGAAGAATAAATTAGGAAGTAATGGTGTTACCACAGAACTTCTAAGGAGAGGAAAGGGGAACCAGGAGCAGCGTAGGAATGAGAGAAAGTGCACCCATAGGTCAGTGCTTCTTTCAAATGTCGTCAGAGGAGACAGGTCCATAGCGCTGGAGTCTTTGTCTGCCATGGCACCAGGACTCCCTACCCAGGGGCATCCAAAGATTGTCTGGAATCTCTCCAATGAGGCAGTGGTGGTGATGTTTTTACAGACTGAACACAGGAAATGCTGAATTAATTACTCTAAAATAAAGAGATAGATAAATAATAAATGGTCAACTTTCATCTTAAGAGTATTTTACAACCTCTCCCCTCATCTTTTGTTCATTCAGTGAGAATTTTGCACGTGTTAATCACAGTCTCCACCCCCCCCCCCAACTCCTCCTAGATCCACCATCTTCCCTACCTGTCCCCAACCTTGTGTTGTCTGGGTTTTTTATAGACCCCTAGACATCACAGGTTGTTGCCAATACTCTCAGCTACTCTCTGGAACCTGACGGTAAGACCCTATCACTGAAAATATATGGACTTGAGTCACAGAACATGAAAAAAATCAGGCTTGTGCTAATCTGGAACCTTCATCCCTACCAGCTAAGTGTACACAGACACACAGACACACACACACACACACACACACACACACATGCTTTAAGAGTCCTATCACTTGATGACATGGCTGTCTTGACAATGTCACAGGCAATCCATTTCTTTCCTGCTTGTGGTGATGTGCCTGGGACCCTCCTGCCCTGCCCCACATCAACACAGGTCCACACGCCATGAGACCCACTGGACAGTGAGGAAGGACAGCTCTGCTGCTGTCACGTGTCTTTCCTGCACCGCACGTCTGAGCTCAGTGGTCCACCATGAAGCAGACCGCCTCCTGCTAAACTGACAGGCCTTCACTCTGCCCTCCTCCGGTGTCTCCCATGTCTCATTCACACCATTTCTTCCTTCACTTGCTCATATGGCGTTGTGCGGGTCACAGCCTGGCAGCCCTGGGCTAGACCACAGGCTCGTTTGTTGGCTCAACACCCAGGTGTGTGTGAGGCCCCCCTGTGGTGTTTGTGCGATGGTGTATCACTTCTCAGAGCCCATCCATCTTTAGCCACCATGACTAGAGAAGTCCGTATTTGGTGCCCCCCCCTTTTGTGTGTTCATAACTAGTGGGTTTGTAGAGAGCAGCATGGGGCTGAGACAGAGCCATGCTCCAGCCTCAGGATGACACAGGTGTGTGCCAGACTGTCACTACCATCGATCTACTCTTACAATCCCTCTTCAGTTGTCCATCTATCTAATCTCCACTGCCTTTGTATAGAGGGTCCAGTTGTAGATAGGCGATCCCCCATTCATAGCCCTCCGTTGTCACCTGTCAAGGCTGTGCTCTGGCTCCTTCCTTTGCAGCTAGGGACAGCCTCTGCTCTGCCCCTCCCCTCCCTCTGCCCCCGCTACTGCCTGTCAATCCTCCAGTCATCACAGCCCGAACCCTGCCTGCCCTCCTTGGCCTCTCCTTGCTTCTGCCCTTCGGTCCCCAATCTCACCCCTTTTGTTTATTCCGCTTCTGAGATTGTATTTTCCTAACAAGTCCTACAGGAAGTTGGAAGAGCACCCCAAGAAAGCTCAACCCCCAGATTGATGGAGGCTTGCAGTACAGAGGCTCCCAGGGATGGCTGAAATGGCCATGACCTTGTGTTGGCATCTAGAGAGCAGGGGAAGAGGGTAGAGTGTGAATTGCCTAAAGAGAAGCCCAGGGAAGACCCAGAGGCACAGCAACTTGCTTTTCACCCAGTAGCTAGGGGGAGCACACAGCGGGGGGCCACCTCTGTAGTAGAGGAGGTGCCATCAGTATAGGAAGGGTTACTGGAGATATCTGGAGAAATTTGTCCTTACAGGAAGAGCAGGAGCCAGTAATAGTCACTAGGAGCCTAGGGCTGTGAAGGCACAAAGAGAATGTGGCACCACAGACACCACAGAGGCTGGGTCCAAGGACATTCTAGAAAGGAAGACATATCAACTTTCAGAAATAAAGGGGGACCAGCGGGGGAAACTTGATGAGCCTCTGGCATCCCACACCTGTGAGAACCCTTCTTTCCTTCCTGTCACCCAAAAAACTCAGAATGAACGAGCTGTTTGCAGGAGCCTGGGCTTCCAGGAAGCTGTGAAGTTTGTGGACATGCCGTGGGTCCCAGTGGCAATTACAGCTCTATGCTGAGCTGAGTTTACACTCTCTGGGTGTGATCTGGGTGTTGAGGTGACAGACATTCATCAGAAGGAAACTGGCTTGTCAAAACGGGGTGCCTCTGCAAAGAGCATTCTTAGTTCCCATCTGAGAGTCAGAGAGTTCTCTTGGTGCTCATTGGGGTTCCCATGGTGCTGTGTCAGGGCTTTAGGCTGAGAGGCAAGGGCGAGATGGATGATAGCCATAGGGTCGGGACAGTCAGATGTTTGGGGCTCTGTGCAAATTCTCCTGGAAGATTTGAAATAGGAAAGGAAGGAAGGAAGGAAGGAAGGAAGGAAGGAAGGAAGGAAGGAAGGAAGGAAGGAGACAATGGAGCCCGAGCCCCTGCAGGACACGTTCCAGGTGTACAGCTGTGTTTATGAGTTGTCTTCTCATTCATGGCTCCTCTTCATACGTCAGCAAGAGCTTGAGTCTTCCAGCCAAGATGCATCTGGTGTTTTGTTTAATCTCCTATTGTGTCCTACCAGAGATGTGTGTGTGTGTGTGCACATGTGTGAGTGTGTATTTGTGTATGTATTTGTGTATTTGTATGTGTAGGTGTGTATGAATATATGTGCTCGTGTATTGTGAATATGTGTGCACATATGTGTGTGTTTGTGTATTTGTGAGCGTGTGTACACATGTGTGTTTGTGTGTGTGCACATGTGTGGGTATATATTTGTGTGTGCACATAGATTAATGTGTGTTTGTATTTTGTGAGTGTGTGTTTGTATATGTATGAGAGTGTACACCCATATGTGAGTGTGTGTGCTTGTGTATGTAAGAGTGTGTGTGCACATGTGTGTGCACGCATGTATGAAGGTGAAGGACCGAGGTCAACCTCAAGTGTGTTCCTCAGTGTCATCCCTTTTTTTTCCATGACATGGGTTCTCCCATTGCTGGCGCTTGCTGGTTCAGCTGGTTGGTGAACCCAGGAACTTGCCAGTCTCTGTCTCCCCAACATGGGGGTTACAAGCACTCACTACCATGTCCAGAGCTTTCATGTAGCGGCTGGGTATCAAACTCAGCTCTTCATATGTTACCCAAGGACCCTTTCTACCCTAGAGCTTAGATGTCAGTCAGCCAGCAGATGCCTCTGTAGGCAGATCTAACACCCTCAGCATGCCTTCCAAGTTCAGCAGCCCAAACCTTGGCAGGGCTGTCGATAAAGAGATCGAGACCCAGAGAAGGTCCGCTGTTTGTCGAAAGCTCCACAGTTGGGTGGTCCCCTCCATGCTGCGCTATAGGCCACCATTTCAGCTGCAGGCGGGATCTGATCTCCGAGTCAGGTCTCAGGAGGAACCCCAGAGCCAGACATATCCTGTGTACCAGGTGCAGTCCCCTCCCACTGCCCCGTCCCCACCCTGGAGTGTTTAACACGCGCCAAGAAAAGGGCTGCAAAGAGCTCAGAGCAATTTGTTTCTCGCGGCGACTTCACACCGGCACCCAGGGGTCCAGAAATAACATGATTCCAACCGGATCACAGCTTTGCAGACACTAGCTCTACACTCAACAGATGCCTTTGGAGTCTGCAATATTTCCCACTGACGGAGCTGAAAGAGCAATAAATAATAAGGCTCTCACATTTGCATAGCAATTGAACACTGCGCTGCTGAACGACTGTGTGTCTCTCCTCCCCAGGATGCGGCGGCGACGCCGGCTGAATCTTTGGGACTGCTTGCTTACCATCCCCAGGATGCTATAGAAAGCAAATATTTAGACGACACGAACATTATTCAGTTTTAGAACATTTTTTCCCCCAGAAAAATAAATGTTACGTAAAGCAGATGGTGCTCCGGCCTCTGTTCGGCTCGTGAGCCTCCGTAATTTATTTTTACACTCTTTGTGTGAGGCTGTCTTTACAGAAACCCCTTATGGCAGGCACAGATGTGTGAGGCTCTGGCCATCTTTTCTTCCCAGCCCCACCCCCGCCGATGAAGGACTGTACAGAAGAAAGCTAATTCCAGTGGGTTAGCTTTCACTTCAAACAAACAAACAAATAGAAACAACTCTAAAGCCATCACAACGGAACTCAAAGGGCTGCTTGCTTCTGTGCTTGGTCGCCCCAGGTTCCGCGAGCTGCTGCGTGCTGGTGAGAAAGCCGGTGTTTGTTCCGGTCTGGCAGAAACTCCGCGCTGTTTGGAAATTCTTGATATGACATGGGCTGTGATTTATGAGGCCTCTGCCAGTTCGTACTTTGTCAGCATTAACTTAAAGTAAGGATTCCGTTGAGACGCTCAGGATTTGTGGCACAAACTGTAAATTTCAGAACCTACGAGCTTTATCCAATTTGGTCCAAATTTGTGTACTGGGAGGAGGGGCGCGGGGGTGGAGATGACAGAAGCTGCTGAGAATGCGCTTGTCTGAGTCCGGGTCCTTCCGAGAGAGAGCAGGGCAGCAGGATGTGGTGCTTGGTTGTGGGGAGGTGAATTTAATTTAATTTTGCCTCCGTGAGTATTGAAAAATGGTTACAGGAAGATTAAGCTGTAAAGGTAATGGTGTTCACGAATGGCAAAGGGACGTAGCCGATCCATCAATCGTGCCGGTGGCTGGGCACCTTGACTCTACTTCTTTCTACTTCATTATTAATAAGAGTGACTAATAACACCCAGGCTTCCCACGCAGCCCTGAGTTCCACATCTCAAGGTCCTGTCACAATATTAACCTCTTCCCGAGTGAACCGTGGTAATTCCAAAGTGCAAGTTGAGTGAGTCATGAGCCCGCCAGGGACCAGAATGCACTAGGGTGGATCCTGTAGCTCTCCAGCTTGTCGCCCTAACCAATGTTGGGCTCGGGTCTGAGGGGCACTCTGTACAGGTTGCCCAAGGTGTGGACAGAGCCAGAGGTTCTGGCTGGGAGCCCACGTATCTGCTAGCTCCACAGTTGAGTGGGGGTGAGGGATTGGTGAGAGATTAAGACCCCTGAGAGTTACTAAAGATAAGGGGCATAAGTGACAGTTTGTAGAAGGCCACACCATAAATCCCCACTTCCCACTTGCAGAAGGAGCAGCAACCTCATCTGCCTTGCTTAGACAGGTATGTCAAAGATCAGATAGGGACCCCTCAGAGATTTATCCTGCATGGGCTAAGACAGCATGCTGAAGCCAAACAGCAGGGCTCGGACTCTACTCTTCATTCCCTTATCTGAACTGATTGTAGGCAAAAAAAAAAAATGATGGTAAGAATCCACACTGGGAGGTAATGAGTATAAAAAGAATCTGTGGACCCAACGATGGTGAGAAGGGAAGCCTTGCTGGGTCTATTTATCTGTCTTTCTATTCACCCATTGGTCCATCTGTGGTGTAGGAGGGTTCTTCTGTATTTCTGTGCTTTCATTGGTTAAATAAATAGACTGCCTGGCCTGTACGATAGGACACAGCCCTTAGGTGGGCGGAGTAGACAGAATGGAAGGCTGGGGAGAAGGCACGGGTGCAGACACCATGATGCTCCGGCCAGAGATAGATGCAGATTAGAATCTTCCAATAAGTCACCATCTCGTGGTGACGCACGGACTATTAGGAATGGGTTAGTTTAAGATGTGAGGGTTAGCCAAGAAGAGGCTAGTGGTAATGGGCCAGGCAGAGTTTAAATGAATATAGTTTTCGTGTGGTTATTTGGGGCATAAGCTAGCTGGCGGCTGGGAGCTGGGCAGAGTGGGGAACACAACCCGCTCGCACCCCCATAAAACACATCACATCTGTAAATCTACCCACCCACCTCATGCAAGAAATTGAGCTGAACATCTGGAGGGGGTGTGTCTGGCCATATTCTGGGATCAGCATGAACAAAACTGTTATCTGTGCTGTTCAATTCTTGGTGGGGAGGTAGTAATAGAAGCAGAGAAGTAGAGTGGACGGAGGACTCCCTAGTCTTGTGGCCCCTGAAGAACCTTCCTCCTGCCCCAGGGAGTGTGGAGAAGCAGGATCTGCTGAGGGACTGCCATCTCCACCCACATCTGCTTCTAGGCAGTGTTGGCGCTCCACAGGAGGCCCTGGGCCTGCTTCCTGAGGGGAGAACTGAAGGATCTAGGCTCAGGAGCTCCTCAGGAGCTGTGCTGATGTAAGTCAAGGCTTCTAAGCAGCCTTGACCTTCACGTAGGACCTCCCTGCTCCCCTTCACTGGGTTGGACTTGCCTCAAGTCTGACCCTTCCCTGACTTTTGTGGTTCCCTCCCAGTTTCTTTTACTGGCATTCCCTTTCTAAAACACTGGCTGCTTAATCCTGCCTAGCGTCTACTTGTTGAACCCAGATAAATGAAGATGGGAAAATAAAACAGCGGGAAGAAAGAGGGGTCATGGCTCATGTTCCCAGTAGCTGACCATGAAGTCTCTGATGCCAGAAGGCTCTTAGCATGTGTGGGGACTTGGCAGAGGGAAGAGCCCAGTGTCACTGGAGCAGAGCCTGTGAGGGGAAGGCCAGTGACCAGGAACAAAAGGCAGCGGGGCCAGATCTGTAAAGGCTTTTAGGCAATGGCAAGAAACCCAGAGCCATCCAAATGAGGCAGGAGCCCTTGAGAGGCATGGGGCAAGAGTGTACCTGTCACTCATCCTCACTGCTGCCTGATACAAGCTGTGGAAGGGGGCAGAGACATAAGCAGGAACATGGGGTCCCTCTCCTGAGAGTTATAAGGGAGATGGGGCATCTTGGGGCAGGTTGGTAATCCCAGATGTGGGGAGTGGGGGCGTGGAACCCTGAAGATGTCTGACACACGTGGAGTCAGCCACATGCCCTGCTGGTCGCTTGTAGAGCATCCAAGCATGTCAGCCGTCTGCAGAGCCCTGCTCATTGTTCCAGGGACACTTAGAGAACTGAGGGCTGTGGAGGTTACTGCGACTCTTCAGAAACATCGTGTCTGTTGCTTTTTCCATTGTGGCAAAAGACCCAACCAAAGCGACTCGCCGGAGAAGGGCTTGTTTGGGGGTAGCAATTTGAGGGCACAGTCCATCACGGCAGGGAAGGCCTGGCAGCAGGAGTGTGAGGTGCCTGGTCACATCGCATCCGAAGTCAGGAAGCAGACAGAGAGGGATGCTGGTGCTCAGCCACTTTCACTGTTTTATCCCGTCCAGGTCTTCAGCCTACGGAAGGGGTGAGTCTTCCTGATTCCCTTGACTCAATCTAGATAATCCCGCACAGACAAGCCCAGAGCTTTGTCTCTTCTGTGAGTCTAGATCCTTTCATGTTGACAATCGAGATGAACCCTGCCATGGAGCTGAGACCCCTACCATACAAGGCGAGATTCTATCTATAAGAACCACTTTGAGCCCCATCCCTTCCTCCACTTCCCATGACAGGGCCTGAAGTCAATGTGGGAAATTCTGCAGAACAACTCTGTCGATCGAGGGCAGCATGATACCAACTCACGTTCTGGGTGCCACCTTCCCCCTCCCCCCGAGCCTGGCTTCAGTGTCCACCTCGTAGGAAGAGCACAGAGACTCCTTCATTCTCTGTCCTTGCCTTGTCTGCTCCATTCTAATCGTGTGGTGATGCCGTCTTCCTTGATGACCTTGGATGGAAGCCATCATTCTCCACTCTGACCTTCTGTCATTACTGTCCGACTAATTCAGTTAGCAATTAATCATGCCTGGCCTTAGGTTATCTCTTTCTTCACTGCCTAGCAATGGCATCTGAATCACTTATATAGTTCTTCATGGCCTTGTCCTGCTGCCCTCCCCCAGCTTCCTCATGGCAGGGCCTTTTCCCACCCAGTACAGTATGGTACAGGACAGGGCAGAGCTGCCAGCTCAGTCTGGAATCATCCGCAACTACGGATGAGTCAAATCAAACACGAATGCACCGACTTTCGGTTGTCTTGTGTATGTGAATACCCACATGTACGCTGTGTGAGTGTGTGACGCACGATGGCAATTTTGGGGGGATATTCCTCAGATACCTTCCACTTTTGGTTCAAGACTGAGGCTTTTACTGACCCCGAACCTATCCACATAGGTCACGCCAGCTGGCCAGACATCTCTGCAGATTCAGATGCACACGTTTTACGAAGCCTAGTCCGTGTTTTGTCCCAAATGACCTGCTCCTCTGCACCAATGCACAGGCTTTTCTCTGCCCTGCTCCTGAGCGTGCGTGCAGGAGCTAAGGGACTATTTTAATCTCGAGGCATTGAAGAGCTCTGCGGGCTGTCTGAACAACTACTGGTCCCTTCTCGCCTTCTCTCCTTTGAATTATTGAGCTTGGAGCTCAAGTAGATCATCAACTTCCTCCTTCCAGAGGCCGCATTAGAGATGCCTGGTTTAAGGGAGAAGACATTGAGAGAGAAAGAGAGGCCACAAGTGGAGTCCATCTCTTCAAAGCTCTGGGCTGAAGTGAGGCATCTCGGGGGAGCTGGCAGTGTCAGGAGCTGATGGGGAAAGTCTGGCTCGATGGCTTGCCTTTATTTTAAGTTGAGCTTCCTCTGGAGCTGGCCTCAGACCACTAGTGCTAACTGGGAGTTAATCCCTCAGCTTCCCCAAACTCCCGAAAACTTTGTTCGACTACCTAAGAAACAGTTCTTTAAAATATAAACATGACATGCACTCAGAGAGATGGTTACCAAAAGATAAGAGCTGCCCCCAGCTAGCCTCCAAACCCTGCACTGTGAGTGGATGGTGCATGGGCCCTTCTGGTTACAAGGAAGGGTTCTATCTCATTTTTTTCCCCAACAGGACCTGGATTTCAGTCCAACTGAGAGAAAACGAGGGGCGCAAGGTCCGGAAAATCAAGGGAGAGATGAGTGAGGAGACAGAGATGGGAGGCTGGAATATTTTTTGCTACAACATCATTGGTACCCAACAATGGTACAGAAGTCATAGCTGGTGTTAAGGGTAGGTGGCCCCCTGGTGCTTCAGGACTTGACTGTAAACCAACAGTTTCTGCGGGCTCTGGTTCTGACCTCCTGTCCCTGATTGGTCTTATTTTCTCACCCTGTTTGCATCCCCAGTCAGTCAGTTGCAGCCCAGCTAGCGCCCTGTAAACCCGTGTTTTAGAGCACTAATCTTGGACATCGGTGGCAGGAAGTGATCTTTCTCACTGGGCGTGACTTGAGCATATGTGAGCTCTCAAAGCCCACCTCCACAGCGACACACTTCCTCCAACAAAGCCACACCTCCTAACAGTGCCTCTCCCTGTGAGCTCATGCGGCCAGTTACATTCAAACCACCACATTCCACTCTCTGCCCCATAAACTTGTAACAATATCATAATGCAAAATTCATTTAGTCCAACTTCAAAAGTCCCCACAGTGTATCACAGTCTCAGCAATGTTTAAAAGTCCTAAAAAGTCTCTTTTGAGATTCATGTAGTCTCTTAACTACAATGCCCTATAAAATCAAAATCAAAAAGATCACATACTTCTAACATATGGCATAGGATATACATACATTACCATTCCAAAACATAGAGAAGAGAGCACAGTGAGGAAATACTGGACCAAAGCAAGACAGAAAACCAGCTGGACAAACTCCAAATTCTGTATCTCCGTGTCTGTTGTCACTGTGTTCTTCAGATCTCCAACTGTCTCAGCTTTGTTGTCTGCAATACACCTCTCTCTTAGACTGATTCTACTCCCTCTTAGCAGCTTGACCCAGCAGGTATCCCATGATTCTGGCATCTCCAACATCTTGGGATCTCTAAGGCAGTCCAGGCTTGACCTTCATAGCTTTGTACAATGGCCTCTCTTGGCTTTCATCTTGGTTAGTTAGTTGTAGGATTTATTTTTCAAAGCAGTCTCCATATGTAGTCTAGGTTAGACTTGCAGTCACTATCCTTCTGTGATGTGGGATTCCCCCGCTGTATGCTGTGAATACCATTGGTTAATAAAGAACTGCGCTGAGCCTATGGCAGAGCAGGGAAGAACAGAGCTAGGTGGGGAAAGGATGCTGGGAGAAAGGAGGCAGAGTAAGGAAGAAGCCATGTAGCCCCACTGGAGACTGACACCAGAACTTTACCTGGTAAGCCACTTCCATGTAGCAATACACAGATTAATGGAGATGGGTTAAATTAATATGTAAGAGCTAACCAATAAGAATCCAGAGCTAATGGGCCAAGCAGTGTTTTAAATAATATGGTTTCTGTGTGATTATTTTGGGGCTGAGCAGCCGGGAACCAACAAGCGGCCTTCCTCCAACACTTCTGCCTCATTCTCCTGAGTTCTAGAACTGTAGGCATGAGCTACCATGCCTTGTCAGTTTATACGTGTGTGTGTGTGTGTGTGTGTGTGTGTGTGTGTGCAGGTGCATGCTGAGGATTGTGAACAACCTTGGCTGTCTTTCATTAGGTGACATGCCCTGTTTGTTGAGCCAGGGTCTCTCTTTGGTCTGGAACTCACCAAGAGGGATATCTAGTGAGCCTCGGCAGTTTGCCTGTCATTGCTTTCCTAAGTGATGGGATTATAGGCACATATAACTGTTTAGCTTTTTTTAAAAGGTGAGTTCTGAGGAAGTGAAAGCAAACACTTCAACTGAACTGACACTCCATCTCAGAGTGGAAAGGTCTCGAGCACAGTACGTAAGCTCTGCTGCCCCAGTTTTGTGGCCTTCAGTGGAGACAGTGACCTTCTGCTGGGTGCTTCGGGGACCATAGGCACACCGCAGAAAGCACAGTCCTCAGATACCCTCCGTCCTAGCCTCTGCTCTTTCCACCCTGTTTACCTCCTCCCGAGAGTGTGGGTGGACTGCTAGATTTTATATCCAAGGGATGTCATATGACAAGGGTGAACAGATTCAGTTAAAGTCCTTAAGCAGTTAGTGTTTTTGCTAAAAAAATAAAAAAAAAAAGGTGAATGTCTGTCTTTAATGAAGGTCTTGGCTTTCTGGAATCCAGAGGCTCCAAGAAGGAGACAACTGTGCCTTTATGCTGTGAGCTTTGGTAAATAAGGTGTCCATGGGTTCAAGGAAATCGATCCTGCAGCCTAACTGAGGGGACTTGAATATAGACGGTGTTTGCCACCTTTGTGCAGCTCCGACAGAGACAGCTTGGTGGAGGGAAGGTTAAGATTTCTTTTGGCATCAGTGTGTCACAGTGGGTAAGTGTGGAGGAGATGGAGGGGAGGGTGTTGGGTGGAGACTACTCTGATCACAGCAGATCCAGAAGCAGAAACAATAGGCAGTGGCCAGGACTGCTATATCCCCGAGGTCTCACCCCTGGTGGCTTCCTCCAGGAAGGCCAAACCAAGGAGACTCAAACCACTTTGACTACCTCTCAAAGCAGTGCCATTGTCTGGGGACCAACATTCAAATCATGAGCCTAGGGGGAGATTGCATAGTCAAACCACAGCAAGGATCCTTCTCCAGCTGAGCTTTGGGCAAGAATGAACATGGCAGCCAGCTGGCACAGGCATCTTGGCCTTGCAGACTGAGAAGAGAGCCAAGCCACTCTGAAACTGTTGACCCACAGGAACCAGGAGGTAGCACGCAGGCCTGGTCTCAAAAAATTTGGAGAGGAATAGTTAGCCAGACAACAGAAAACTCACTTAGGTGGGGCAGGCACTGAACACTGCATGGCTTGTATGCATTTGAAGCTCAATGTAGCCTTATGTGCTTGAGGTCCTGCCTAGCAGGGCTGATGTGGGACAGACTCAAGTCATGTGATGTCACTCATACAGCATACCAATTGACCTGTGCCCTTGCAGCAGGATCCGAGTCCCCAGAACTGTATGCTAATGGTATTTGCAGATGGGGATCTCCGGGGTCACTGGGTTGTAAAGACTCACCCATCTGTTGTGTGGTGGTTTCCTCCAAGAATTCTTAAAAGACTCAGGAAGTAAAATCCCAAAAGTCTCAGGACGTCCCTGAAACTGACAAGCTACTAAAAGGCTCCTCCCTTCCCAAGAACACATGAGGAGATTAGACCAGCCATGCCACAAGGAAGAAATTCCCCAATCTGTCAAGCTGCCCGCAAGATGCTTGGTGAGCTTCAGGGCTTCAGTGTTTGTAAGCTGTCACCCACACTGGGGTGGACTTTCAGGGATGTAGCCATGTTTGAGTAATCCACACTTACGTAAATAACAATCTCTCAACCACATGCCCATAATTAACTCCAGAAAAACCATTGGTTCAGCCACATGCCTGTAATTAACTCCAGAAAAGCCATTGGTTCAGCCACATGCCTGTAATTAACTCCAGAAAAGCCATTGGTTCAGCCACATGCCTGTAATTAGTCCCAGCAAACTCATTGGTTCACCAAGTTGAACTATGGTGGTTTCCTTATTTGTGTCTGTGGTCAGTTCTCTGTCTAGTGTGAATAAATGTTGCCTTGTGTCTCTCCAGGAATAGTATCCCACAGTGCCATCACAGATGGGCCATATAAACAGGCCAGTCTTGTAGTAATATTTTGTTCGTGATCTAGCAAATAAAACTTGCCTGAAGATCAGAGTGCAGAGCTAAGCCGCTAGTTAACCATAGAGACCAGGCAGTGGTGGCACACACCTTTAATCCCAGCACTTGGGAGACAGAGGCAGATGGATCTCTGTGAGTTCAAAGCCACCCTGGGCTACATGGGATCGAATCTGTCTAAAAGAGAAACAGAGTTTACACAAAGCTGATCCCAGCATGTGAGATTACACGCCTTTAATTCCAGCACTAGGGAGATGGAGACAGGAGTGATATGGCTGGGCTGAGAGGAGACAGGAGCTGAAATTCTGTCTGAGGTTTTGTAGAGACAGCATTCAGTCTGAGGATTCATAGAGACAGGATTGCCCGTTTGGTCCGAGGATTCGGCAGAGGTTAAAGGTCTCTCTAGTGGCTGGCTGCTGCTTCTCTGATGCCTCAGCTTTCAGCCCCTAATATCCTACTCCAGCCTTTTATTATTCAGACCAATTAGAACTCGTATTGCTTAGTCTCTGTCACGTTTCCTCTCTCTCATCATGTGACACCCCCCCACCTTGTTAGTGAAGCAGACAGGAGGCCCTCAAGAAAGATGACAGGATTCTAGAGCCATGTGCCTATAAGCCCTAGCCTCCAGCCTGCAAGCCCACAAACCCCTGCTCTCTATAATGCCCAGACTCAGGCATTTTGTCTGTCAGGAAGCAGACCGCATTGATCTCTGCATGAACCTTCCTCTCTTCCACTCCGGCCACCTGCAGGCAGTCCACTCCCTCCAAGGCGAGCTAGAGAAAGCAGAACACAGACTTACCTTTCCCTTGCCTGCCTTTACCAGCTGTGTGGCTGCTTAGGGCTGACTTCCTCCTTCCTGCTGTCTGCCCCTTGAGGACTAAGTGCCACCTAGAGCCACGCCCAGAGTTCTTCAGTCATCCTGAGCTCATTTGCATAGGGCTGATGGGCTGGAAACTCTGGTGGAAACAGAAGTTGCCTCGTGCTGAGGTTTGCTAGCAGCTCATGTTCTGCTGAGCTCCAGTTGTGGCGTGTAATTGGGGTTAGATGGGGTCCCGCGCAGCACGGGTGCTGGAGTTCTCAGCTCCCCATCTGGGATAGAGAGGGGGCAGTTTTCATGTCTGGTGATCTTATGGGCTCAAGCTGGGCTGGTAGAATCTTCTAATGGGCTCACAGCTCACCCCTCGTCGCACTGCCGCAGCTTGGAGCCTCTGGGACTAGACTGCACTAGACTGGAGGGCATTTGGGATCTGCAGGCCTGGAGCGCGGGGTGGTAGTTTTGTTGGTGGTGTTTGCCTCCTTTTTCCATGCTCACAGTCGGGTGGATACGGAATGGCCTCAGGGCACATGTGCTGACTTGATTCTTTCTTGAAACAAAGGGGCAGTCCTACCAGCCACCTGTCAGCGAGGCCAGTCAGTACCTAATTTGGAGGTAGATACGGAGGATGAGCTCTTTGAAGAGAAAGGCAGAATGACATCAAACCAAGGAAGCAGGCAGCAGATGGGTTGGGCCCATGGAGAGCAGGAAATAAGCCCGATGCAGAAGCACTGTCTTCCCAGCACCCTGTGCACACACTAGAGCTCAAAGCCACATGGCCCACAGGCCCCCTGCCTGGTGCCGACTGGGAAAATGGCTCATCCCTTTCTCTGAGTTTCAGCTTGGCCCTGTGTCCTGATGTGTCCTTATTGCCAGTTGGATAAAGCCTGGAGTCATCTGGGTAGAGAAAGCCTCAGTTGAAGAATCTCTTATTGGACAGGCCAGTGGGTGTGTCTGTTATGATAGCTAGTTGATGTGGGAGGACCCTGCCCACCCAGGGAGGCACCAACCCTAGGCAGAGGGGCATGGGCTATATGAGAAAGCTAGCTGCGCATGAGCCAGTGGGGGAGCCAGCAAGCTGCTTTCTCCTCCTGGTTTCTGATTCAAGTTCCTGCTTCAGTCCCTGTCCTGACTTCCCTCAGCGATGAAGTGTGACCCGGATGTGGAAGCCAAACAAACACTTTCCTCCCAAAGTTGCCTGCATCTCAGCAGCAGAAAGTAAACTAAGACGTCTGGAAACCATCAATGCTTCCTCTCTGCAGTCCAGACAGGCAGACACAAAGGGCAGTCATCAGAGACTCACTCGGCATGGGAGCTCAGCGTGTGTGACTCACTGGATTGCGTGACACAGCGTGGGCCCTGGGGACGTCCGAGGAGACCTCCCCTCTGCAAGCATGCTGAAGCTAGGTCTGTTTTTATCAGGAGATGTTCTTGTTCTAAGTTTCCTCAAGATTCCCCATCTCCCAGAGATATTATTTTGAATTCAGATTCATTTTTTCTTAACACTTTTCTAATTCTATCAATTGTTCATTTTACAAATTAAAAAAAAATTAGGTCTTCTTTCTTGTTTACGCCAGGGAAACAAGAAGCCCGCTGGCGCTGGTCTCAGCCATGGCTTAGGGAAATAGGTGGCATCTGAAGATCATGTGTTAGATTTAGAGACGAGCGACCAGCCCGCACCCTGGTGGGTTTAGCCTGAGGCAACCTTATCACACAACTTTTATTTAACGGTCTGGTCAGCACATCTGTGGGCCCAGGGAGCCAGGGTTTGCAGTCCCTGAGAAAGCAACTTTGCCCTCAACTTATAGAGCCCAGAGCACATGGAGAATTGAACCCAGCCCCCAGCCCCATGACCAGGGCTCGCATCTCTCTACAGCTGAGGGTGGAATAATGCAAACCTCTCCATGGTGCGGGGAGCTCCATCTGCCCCTCGCTCTTTCACACCCAGGCAAAGGGGCAGCTTCCTCTGATCCTGGGTTCCAGGTTTCCATGTGGGCTCCTGTGGGGACCAGAGTTTCTCTGGGAGGAACTTCAGGCCATCGTGGAATTCTGGTGACACCAATCCGGATAATCTGCATCTATGGCGTGGTGGGGATAAAGATAGACACCCAAAGCCAAATCTCACAGAAAGACAGGATACCTATCTGTGGTTACTAGAAAACCTGATAGAATTCCCATCGCCTATGCTGCAAGACCGATTAACCCATTAACAGCAACAGGGTGGAGACACAGGTCTGATGGCTATGATACAGTCTGACGGCTCTGATAGTCTGACAGCTCTGATAGTCTGACGGCTCTGATAGTCTGACGGCTCTGATAGTCTGACGGCTCTGATA
>JAQHUG010000212.1:2673148-2711661 GCA_028555095.1 Dicrostonyx torquatus | reverse complement strand
TCTGATAGTCTGACGGCTCTGATAGTCTGACGGCTCTGACACAGTCTGATGGCTCTGACAGTCTGACGGCTCTGATATAGTCTGATGGCGTTGTGGGAGAAAATGGTGTGCAGCTGAGCTTCCCTGCAGTTCTGAGGTTTCTTGGTGACCTCCACTCCACTCCCCATGCCCCACTCTGCCTCTGAATATGATCTGACTTGCTTTGACTGACAAGGCCTGAATCAGAGGTCTGCCTACTTCTGGTTGGGGGGGGGTGGTTTTCCATAGAAACGGACTTGGAAAGTACACAACCTCCTTCCCACTGCCAGGAAACAGAGGAGTGTATTTCTCCCATGGACGATCAAGAGGAAGAGGACGCTGGGCAAGCAAAAATAAAAGATGTCTGCTATGACCCTGGACCTGGTTTATTGAGCTGTCTCAAGTCCTGGGACTATTTCCTCACCGTCTCTTTCATTAACCGTGTTATTAACCCTCCTTTCCTGTTACTTAACGATGTCCCGGCAGCCTTAATTGCTTTCTGGTCACTGCCGGTTATTAAAATTGTTCCAATTTTGTTTAAGACTTCTCTAATTATGCAAATCTTTTGAAACTCTAGACTATGTGTGGGCCAGACCCTCACCGGAGGAACTTGGAGGTGCAAGTGTATGACTGTGAGCTGGGGATACAGGGGGGCACCTCTGTCCTTCCACTCCTTTCTGGGTGAAGTAAAACTCCACCGACTAAAACGTCCTTAGTTATGGGCCCAAGAGAAAGGAGACAGGGAAGGGTGTCACGATGCAGGGGATTGCTGTCCCCAGGTAGCATGGTCGTGCAGCCTGGTGGTGAGCTTTCTGTGGTGGTGAAATGGTTGTACCAGATTGTGTCTACAGCTGATGGTCTCTGTGGCAGGTGGTCCCTGGCAGTCTAAGTGTCTAAGAAAACAGTTGGTTTTCTTGGGATGTGGCCTCCACATGTCTTTGTCAGCCTCTTTCTGAGCACGGATCAGAGGGAAAGGCAGATCTCCAGGTCTCTCTAGACAATACGATTCCTTGCATGGATCCCAGGGTGCATTGAGGTCTCCCAAGCACCATCAGGGCTGTCAGGGCTGGAGCAAACTGGAGACTGCTCAGCTTCCTCCCCAGACTTGTTACACACTCTTTCTGTCTTGCCCTGCATCTTAGCGTCATCTCTGTTCTGTGGTAAAAACATCCTGACCAAAACAACTTAGGGGAGAGAAAGGTGAAATGGGCTTCTGGATCACAGTATGTCACTGAGAAGAAGCCGAGGCAGGAGCTCAGGCAGGTAGTCAGTCACACGATATCCACAGCCAAAAGCAAGAACATGCACGACTTTGTTTGATAGCTAATTTGCTTGTAGTTAGCTTTCTACATTTTTATATAGTTCAAGATCCCTTGCCGGGGGATTGGGAACTCTCACCGTGGGCTTGAATGATGTCACTCAAAGATGTCTGGAACTGATGGCTATGAGTCCTGAAAGAGCCAAAGGGACTTCGGTGCTTTAGGTTGAGAAAGGGGTGATAACCACAGGTGACCTGGTGGTCCCATGTGAGGGAGGTGGCGGGAGTTGTGGCTGCAGAATGTATCGAGAGGTGCTAGGGTAGAAGACGTCAGAGGAGCTGAGAGGAGGAGTCCCAGAGCCAAGGAATGGTGACAGCTCCCAGCAGCTGGAAAAGGTACAAAAAAGGAGCCCTTGGAAGGGACCTTACGTTTTCAAGCTGTCACTGTGAACGTCTCACCTGGGGCCTCTGTCTTCCAAGAGTTCGGGCGTTGATTAGTCTGCACTGTTTCAAGTCACAGAGTTTGTTCCAAAAGTCTTGGAATTGAGCCCCCTCCTTGGTCTGTGTGGCGTGGGCACCCGTTTGTGTGTGTGCACATGTGTGGAGGCCACAGGTTGACCTTGAGGGTCGTACTTGGTTGCTCTTCACTCTTGTTTTGAGACAGGGTCTCCCCCTGAAACTGAAGTTCATCGATTGGCTAGACTGGCTGGTTGGAGAACCCCAGGTATCCACTTGTCCTTCTCCTGCAAAATCTGGGATGACAGGTGTATGTCACGATGCACTTTTTGCATGCATTCTGGGGACTGCAACTTACATCTTTACGCTTGTGAGGTAAGCAGCGTCTCTGGAGAAAGACTGTGTGTGTGTGTACTGGTTTAGGCATGTTATAACAGGCGTGCAGAGGTCACGGAACAACTTTCTGTGTAAGTCTCCACCTTCCAGCATGTATGAAAAAGGTCTATTGTTTCCCTGCTGTGTAAGCCAAGTAGGTTGGTCTGCAAGGGTTGGGCATTCTTGTCTACACCTCCCACCTCCCTGAGCAGCACTGGGGCCACAGATGTGAGCTGCCATGTCTGATTTTATATGAGTACTAGGGATTTGAACTCAGGTCCTCACACTTGCAAGTTCCTTACCCGTTGTGCCAACTTCTCAGTCCCCAACGCACCCTTTTTGGTTGTAACTGGAGATTTCTCACGTAGTATCCTATAAGAAGCTTATTGAAGGTGTTGGCTTTCTCAGGACTGAGGACCCAGCTCTGAATGTTACCCACAAAACGGAAATGAGACGAACAGCCCCATCTGTTTTCAATTATTATTATTATTTTTTTTTTTTTGGTTTTTCGAGACAGGGTTTCTCTGTGGCTTTGGAGTCTGTGCTGGAAATAGCTCTTGTAGACCAGGCTGGTCCCGAACTCACAGAGATCTGCCTGCCTCTACCTCCCTAGTGCTGGGATTAAAGGCGTGCCCCACCACCGCCCAGCTTCAATTATTTTTTATGTCTTAAGAATTTATACTTGCATATAATTCATTTCGAGCAATCCCATTCCCCTCCAGTTCCTTCCTTATCTCTCTTACTGTTTTCTTCCCTCAACCTCACATGTCCCCTCTTCTCCTTAAATGGCATCTGAGTCTGCCTTGTGCCGCAAGGGTGTAGGACCGTTCACTGGAGCAAGGGCAGTCTCCACCGAGAAAACTGACACATCTGACCGCAGCAGCCGTCGGTTGGAAATAACAGTGCCTCAGCGAGAGGAGGGACTCCATGGGCCCTCCCAGCTCCATATTAGCATTTAAGGCAGAGTCTTGCTATGTAGCCCAAGGTAGCCCAGTACCTGTGGTCCTCCTTGTGTCTTTACTTTCGAGTGTTCCTACAGGCATCAAAAAGCTAGGCTGTTGTTTGCTTTTGAGTGTATCTATGCCAAGGATGGGTGTCACTGGAAGGCACCCAGCCTCTGATATTTTGAGGGGATGCTAACCTCCAAACTTGGCCTTTATTAAAGTATTAAATAAATGGCACCTAGGAAACTGTCTGCTTTGACTGGGCCAGAACAGGAAGGTAAGTTGGCCTTTGTTTGCCCAGACGCACTATCCAGAGCAGAGACTTAGACTGTCCCTGCTCATCTTGTTTCCTCAGCCTTCAATAGCTGTCAGTTGTATTCTGCACTCTGCGCTGCTGAGAGACGCCAGGAGACCCAAAGGTAGGGAGCGGGTGATGTGCGGTGAGTGGCTTGTGGGCAGCTGAGAAAGGATTCCTGGAAATCCCCTCACGAAAGCCTTAGAAATCTAATTGATTTAATTACAGGATGGAAGAAAGGGAATTACCACACGCATGCCAATGGGGCACCCGGATGTCACTTTGAATCATTGTGCCTCCTGGTAAACTGTTTTTGAGTTGGGAAAAGGGAAAGCTTGAAGCTGAAACCAAAGCAACTCAGCTGGAAGCAGATGTGTCTCTGACACTATGGCAACGCCGGCTCCGTGGCTCCCGTCCCCAGAGAGGCCGTGTTCAAGGTCAAGCTAACAACGCGGAGCGCTACACCGTGCGTTGCACGGATTGACAACGGGTGACAGGGAGCTGTGGGCCAGCAGGACACAGTCCCAGAAGCAGCTCTTTATGAGCAGTCGGAGGACATTACAGGTTTCCACATTTTTGGATTCCATTGTTCCAGGAAATAGTGTTTGCAAGGGCTGGGGCTAGATGCCAGAACAGACTGTATGGATTTAGATTCCTGCACATGTTTGGACACATACATGGATACATGTTTCCCCAGGCTTTGCAGAAATGACATTAAGAATGAAGAATGGGAAAACACATTATTTTAACAAATGCAAGTGGAGGTTATTAATCATTGTCAGGTATGAAGTCTCCATCCTTCTTGTCTCAACCTGTCCCCAGACATCATTTCCCCACTTCCTTCTGTGTGTGCCCTTCAGAACTGGACTGTGGCAGCATGTGCTGTCCCACAAGGCTCACGGGGGGAATGAGACCGATGCTACAGACATGGGAGGATCTGGTTTTCCACTCAGCTCCATGCGGCATTACCCACGGATGAACTTGCTCGGCCAACATAAGCATGTGCTTTCTAGCATCAAATCTGCTGCATCCCTGAGGAGAAAGGAGCAGTACTGGAGGCGTGGTGCTTACATGCTCCATGTTAGCATGAGGGTTTGAATCTGGATCTGCAGCGGCTACGCAATGAGCCTGGCCTGGTAGCGCGCGTCTGTAATCTCGGTGCTGGGAGGAAAAGAGAGGCAGACCCTGGGACTCATGGACCAGGCTGTCTAGCCGAATTAATGAACTTCAGGCTCAGCAAGAGACCCTGTCTCAAAACACAATGTGGAGGGAGAGGAGAGAGAGAAAGCATAGGCTGTGGGTGCAGGTGTGTCTCTTGTCTATGGGGAACCACTAGCTTGCACACTTTGGCCTCTTTGACATTTTCTGTCCTTCAGGGATATGGACCACATTCTGCCCATCTTTCATTTCCAGCATCCAGCTCAGGGTCGGGCTTCTGCCGAAGGAATATTCTAGTCTGGTATTCAGTAATGATCTCCTGGGCTGAAGCCCATTCTGTGCCCAGTCAGTGCACTCTGAGGACCTCTGTAGATGTGGGACAGTGGAAAAGATGCAAGATAATCCCTGGACCTGCCAGAGCCTGATATTAATTTAAGTTGAGGGAGATAAGGCAGGGCCTGCATCTGAGAGACCACAGAGGTTATCTTGTTCAAAGTATTCTGTTCTGTTGTGTTCTACTAGGAGAGAAGGAGATAGAGAATAATCTCTCTCCACAGACCTTAGAGTAATTAATAGGGCCAGAGACAGGGCAAGGGGTTCTGGGGTGCTGGAGGGGTGCACGATCTCGTCATAGAATGTGACAGAGCTCAGGGCTTAGCAGAATGACCCAAGAGAGGCTCTGAGAGAGCTCAGTCAGTGATGCTCAGAGGCTTAGTGATTGCTGAGATCAAGAACAGATCTGGGGGTGGAGAGATGACTCAACAGCTAAGAGCACTTACTGGAAAGACAGACAGATGCAGTGACATTCCTCCCCCTGAATCCATTGTCCTGTTAGACCCTGGGACGTCATAAGATTATCAGTGTAATGGGTAAAGCGCCATCTGTGTCTCTTCCCTCACCTCCCCACAACATTCTCTCCCCTCCCCATGATGCCTAGGAATCAGAGTGACCCTGCCTCTACTATCAACTTCTCAACCACAGAAAAAAAAATCCCTGTTTCTCTGAGACCTGTAAGTAGGGACCTCTATTCTGCTGCATGTACCTAGGCTCTCCTTAGAGTCTTGCCACACTGCTATCTGTCTATCTGTCTGTCTGTCTATGGTGTTAATAGATCTTCTATAAATCTCATACCCAGAAAGGCAATCTTTTAAGGGGTTGATGCTGACCTTACAGCAGGGCTCTTTGCCAGTGACCATGGGTCTGAGGAGCAGAGGAACCAAGTGTTGTTCATGCCCAAGAAAGAACTGGGCAGAGCAGGAGGAGCAGGACCTGGGATGCACTCAACTGTGAGATAGAAAAGGAAATGGGGAGTTTTCAAACTTTTTCATGGCTTTATTGGGTGTTGCTGGAGAGAGCCTGGGCAGGAGCCCATTGGAGAGACCCAGGGGAGGGGTCGTATAAGAGGCTGGAGGAGGTCTTCAAATGCTCCTCTGCTGAGCTGAGGCAGGAAGGGAGTCCTCAGGCCTGTGAGTCTAGGGTTCTGTTGCTAGGGGATTGGCTGGGGAGTTGCTCATTTTCCAGGAAAATGGGAAAGTAGAGACTGCCAGTATGACCCAGAGAGGGCACCTAGTCACTGACATTCATTCACAGTTGGACATTCTGCTCCATATGAAGAGGGTCAGGGACATGGGAGTTCTACTTTGGCTACTCTGGCTGCAGGGGCCACTTCTGGAGGCTTCTGTGAGGCCACACCACCACTTTGGAGCCATGAGCAGAGTCAGAGTATGAATGAAGGACTAGTAGAGGGCAGTGTAGGGGAGGAAAAGAGAGGGATGGAGAGAAGAGGGGAGGGGGAAGGAAAGAAGGAAGGAAGGAAGGAAAGAAGAAGAAAGGAAATTGCTGTGGCAAAGGCTTAATGAGTAAAGAATTCATTCCTCACTTCCAGCTGGGTCTCCCATGAGAATCTAATGGATCCACTCTTGCTGTGAAACAATGGTCTTATACCCTGTAAAGATTTGTCATTTGTATTGGTTTTAATAAAACACTGATTGGCCAGTAGCCAGACAGAAATTATAGGTTGGGCAATGAGACCAGAAGAATTCTGAGAGGAGGAAAGACTCAGTTTGCAGTCGTCAACCAGACACAAAGGAAGCAAAATAAGAATGCCTCACTGATAAAAGGTACCAAGCCACATGGCTAACACAGGCAAGAATTATGGGTTAATGTAAGATGTAAGAGTTAGTTAATAATAAGCCTGAGCTACTAGGCCAACCAGTTTATAATTAGTGTAGACCTCTGTGTGTTTCTTTGGGACTGAACGGCTGCAGGACCAGGTGGGACAGAAACCTCTGTCGACACACCCTCGCCCTGCTCTTTCTGGTCTCTCTCAGTCTCCATCTCTCACCTCATGCCCCCCATTCTTCCTCTCCTTCTCCCCACCTAGCAGATTTTTGTATTTTGTTAAGATCTCAAAGGAGAATAATGATGGAGTAGATCTCTCACCTCATGGTCCCATTCTTCCCCTCCTTCTCCCCACCTAGAAGTTTCTGTCTTTTTGTTAAGATCCCAAAGGAGAATAATGATGGAGTAGGTTTTGTCTGAAGGAACAAGAATGGAAGACATGGACAATGGAAGCTGTCAGGGGTGGGGATAGAAGTCTGCATGATATAGCAAGCAGTAAAGCTAGAAGAAAGGAGACAGAATAGATGGATGAGCCCTTGGTGAGCTCTCCAGATGAGGGGAAGCCCTTGAGCCAGAGAGTCAGAGCCATGCTGGAGGTTGGCCTTGATGAGGCAAAGCTTGATACACAATGAGAATTCTCCTGGTCTCATTGCCCCGCCTATACTTCCTGCCTAGCTACTGGCCAATCAGCGTTTTTATTAAACCAATACAAGTGACAAACCTTTGCAGGGTGTAAGACCATTGTCCCACAGCAAGAGTGACTCCATTAGATTCAGTTACTGCCCCATTCCCCACTAAGATCTAAGGAGTCCCATGAGCTTGCCCACTGGGGAAGCTCTGGAGTGAGCCTCTACTCTAGCTCTAGCTCCAGATAGATGTTACTTGCAGCTCTCATGGCCTGTCTCTGGCTGTGTGACCTGGGAGCTGAAGAAACAATCTATGTCCATCTCCAGTAACATCCATCCCGAGAAGTTGCCTACTCAAAGTTTAATGAGGATGCAATTGTCCTCAAGCTGCTTCTCCCTCAGCCTGGGAAACCTGCAGTGCTGTGAGAGCTGTCCTTGACTGGGTTCTGACCAACTCTCTCCAGCTAACAGCCCAACCGTGCAAATCACACATCACCTTCATTGGGGCCATAGTCTCACCAGCTGTCTGGGAGTGTGCTCTGACCATCACACAATTAGTGGATGAATGATGCTTCTCTCTTTTCCCAACCTTTTCCTTAAGGGGCTATCAGTGCTACATTAAGGGACAAAAAAAAGTCTAGAAAATAGGGCTTCCTGAGCTGTAATAGGAAAGTCTTGTGAAGACCAATCTACAATGGGAAAGTCCCGATCTATAAAGGAATTACAGACCCAGGGGACAGAATGGTAGAAGTTACCAGAAAAAGATAACACTGGATCATGAAGACACAAGACACTATCAGCATTTCTGTACCTGCCACAGGCAGCTTCATCAGGAGCCAAGGCATTGGCCATTTATCTCCATTCCCTATCAGAGTGACCTAGACCATGTTGCCTTAGTGAGACTGGCTTGTCTTTCCAGCAAAGGATGATTACACCGTGGCCATGCTGTCTGGAGGGGAATTCTGTCCTCAGAATTGGACATGAGACAAAGGATTCCTTCTGCACTGAAGAGAGGGGGACTGGACTACTAGCAGAGGGTCTCACAGCTGCTTAGGACAAATCCTCTCGGAGAGGGAGAGGAGGTCACCAAAGCAGGGTGCTGTGACCATCTCTTCGAACACTGGTTGCTGAACACGACAAAATCCTCAACTGCAGGGAGAAGCAAGCTTAGAAGTGAGTTGATTTTCTCTAAATGGACCAAGTTCTCAGGGACCAGCAAGCATGCCTCAGAAAATACCCATATTCCTGTGTCAGGATGGGTTCCACTCATATTTAGGTAGAGTGCCCACACCATTATCTACCCACTCTCTCCTCCATCAGGAAGTACCCACATTTCCATGGCATTTCCCCCTGTTCTTCTGTGAGAAATCCTTACCTGAACCCATACTTAGGTTTACACATTCTGGCACATGCTCAGACTCTGAGGCACCCTTCTTCCTTTCCCTCACACCAAGGCTTCACTTCTCTGTGCCTCTTGACTCTTGAAAACGCATCTACTGCTAGTCAAAACTTCCATAGTGACTCTTCTGGTTCTGGATACGTTCACTTCCTCACTCATTCGTTCACTTGTTCATTCATTCATTCATTCATTCATTCATTCATTCATTCATTCATGTAGGCAGTGTGCATCTCTGCATCTCCCATATGTCAAGCCCTGGCTTACAGAAGCTGTTAGGAGTCCCCAGAGCCCTCCACACAATTCTTAGCAATCTGATGTGCTTAGTAAGCCTTTGCTGAGTGATTAAACCTGTTTGGTTTTAATTTGTCAACACATTCTGATTGCTTATACACCTTTATTGTTTTTGGGACAGGTTCACTTTCTGTCAATCAAGTCTGGAATGCATAATTCTTGGAGACTGAGCCTCTGGAGTGGAAGGATTGCAGGGATTGGCCACAGATGCCTAGCTAGAAACTTGTTCAAGGGAAGTACATATGTTGTTCTGTCCGCCATGTTCCAGACAGTTGATAAACTGTAACAAACTGTACCAGACAGTTGATACACTGTAACAAACTGGGCAAAAGATCTTCAAAGTCAATTAAGCTTGTAAAAATCCATCAGCTGAATTAGCCGTCATTATTTCCCACAATTAAATTAATCAGAGGGGTGGTGTGAGCTATCAGCGGTTAGCAGCTCTCTGCTGCTCCTCAAGTCGCTGGTGCCAGAAAAGGTCAACTGTTCGGATCTTCCCACTTCTCTCCACTCATTATCCAACATGGTTAAGAGCAAAGAGTCTCACACAGATGAATAGTTAGCATTCTGGTCTGGCCGCTTCTCTGTGAGATTATAAATGCAAAACATTTGAATATTCCACAGAAGGCTGAAGTGGACTTCAGCTGTGGTATTTCCACCCTGGAACGGATGTCTTTGGAGGACGCCTGCTATCAGCTCTGTGTCAAGGCACCCATGTCAGTGAGAAGCCCTGGTTATGTTCACTCTGTCTTCTGTGCTGTGGGAATAAACTCCCAGCAGTGGAAAAGGAATCCCAGACACCAATGGACACACTGGGTGAGTGGAACGAAAGTCAAGAGCAGGTGGAAGTCACCTGTGTGAGCTGTGAACGCAGCCTTGGGCACTAGTGTCTGACATGAAGCAGAGGTTGGCAGGGACCTGCGTGACCCACGTATGATGCCACATCTTCCTCACACTGGAGCCACTGTTGCTCTTCTCCCCTTCCCAATGAAAGGACACCCCTGCCTCCTGCCATCTGAGAGACCAAGAGTTTATTGTGTGAAAAGACCACTGTTGCTACAACTCTGTCTTGCACAATACCCAGCACACTCTATAGGCACTTGGTACACTTGCTTGAGTAAAGAAATCAATAGGACATCCTTTAGAAAGGCCACTGACAAACAATTCCCATAACAAGGCCCAGAGAAGGGAGTGCTATTCTGTTCAGATGAGAAGGGTCCCTGCCTTTACATTAACCAGAGGCAGCTGCTTTGAGCATCTTGAGAGAACAGGACGATCTGTAGATTAAGGGTGTTTTGCCACAAAGGTGCCTGACTCTGTGAGGAGGTGTCAGGAAGATTGGCTGCATCGAGTGTCCTGAGGTGTCACGTGAGTTAGGGTTATTCATCCTGTCTCTCTATGTCGGGTCTCGGATTAAGGTATTGCAGTATTAAGTGCCCTGAGGGGGGGAATCTCAAATTGATGACCTGTAGCATTTGAGGTCACCCAGCACACCCTGGCTTCCTATAGAATGGGCCATGCATATATGGCTTTCCCTAAACATTCCCACGTCAGTCAGAGAGCTGGTTTCTTGCACTACGGCTGAGTTGCGTGGTGGTTCACACCAACTGTCAGCTTGACAATACCTAAGACACCAAAGACACATGGCTCTGGGTATATCTAAGAGATTTCCTACATCAAGTTCATTGAAATGGGAAGACCCGCCCCAAATGCGAACAGCTACATTCCATGGGCTAGTGTCCCAGGCTGCATAAAAGATAAAAAGCAAGCTGAAAACTAGCTTTCTCCTCTCTCTGCTTCCTGACTGTGTATAGAATGTGACCAGATGGCTCAGCTCCTGACAGCATGCCTTACCTGTCATGATAAGCTGTACCCTCAAACAGTGAGCCCAATCAACCCTTCCTCGCTTTAGTTGCTTAACCCAGCAGCAACAAGGAAAATAACACAGGGCAGATGGAGACACCTGGCAAGCTACCCTCCTTTTATTTGGCTCACGTGGTAAAGTTTTAGAAAGCAAAATTCACTCATTGGGGTCTCATGGAAATCTAGGAGACTAGAGCTTAGGGTGTGGGCTGAGAGTCTACCAGAAGGGCAACTCTGTAGATCCACCAGGGAGGAGATTCTTCAATAGGGAACCTCACTTACTACCAACCAGGCCAATGCTGCCTGTGCTGAAACACCTAGGGGGTTTTGAGAGAACAGGGAGAGCTCTCAACACTCAATGCAGGCTAGATAAAGGCTTCTCACCGTTATCCAAGGATCTGGGCACATCATGCTGAAGGGTTTCTCACAATGTGGGAGATCATAGCCCGAGCCTGCATTCTGCTGTGCCTGGTCTAACAAGCCTGAAACGAAAATTGGGAAGGTCTGAACTGTTTCTAGCTAAGCATCCATCTCCCAACAGGCAAAACTCCATATCTCTGAAAATTAATAAGGAGAGAATATATGACACATCAAGAGAGAAACCCATAATTAAAACTGACCTAGAGCTTATAGAGATGATAAGGTTACCAGACAAAGAGCTTAACATAATCACAGAGAGTATTCTAGGAACAGAACACCAAGACACAGGAGGTGTGTCTTAAAAGACACAATATTTAAGGTGGAGTGGAGCTACACTGCACATTATAACTAAAGAGTCCATAAGAATATGCAGATGAAACAATTGTAGAGTTTGAAAACTTTAATATAGGATTTCTGCTTTGGTTTTATTTTCATTGCTGTGATAAAGTACTCTGACAAAAAGTAACTTAGGGGAGAAAGGGTTTATACTAATTCACAATTTCATGTTAGAGTACACTAAAGCAGGACAGTCAAGGGAAGAACTGAAGCAGCTAGTTGTATCATGTCTACATACATGAAGTTATGCATGGTTACCACTCAGCTCATATTCTTCATCCCTATAAAACCCTTCACACAAGCCCAGGGAATGGTGCCGCCCACAGTGGGCTGCGACTCCCTATGTCAATTAGTGCGATCAAGACAGTCTTTCACTTGCATGCCCACAAACCATTCTGATCTAGACAATCCCTCACTGAGACACTCTTCCAAGTGAACAATTAAGATTAACCACTAAACATTTAAAATGAAATATCTAGAGAAAAAAAATTATAAAAAAGAACACTTGCAAGTTTCAAGTTGCCTTATAGACATATAAAGGAAGACCAAGAAGAAGAGAAGGATAATGAACAAAATGGACTCTCATTTGCTCAGAATTAGAAACCCACTGATGGGTAAGTTTCAGCCAAGTAAGTGACACACAAGAAATTCATAGTAATCAAAGAAATTAAATAACGAAACATCATAAGAAAGATGTTCGGAACCTTCACCTCTCCAAATAAAATCTACCGAGAGCAGAAAGAGAAGATGAAAAGACTTAGGTACAGAGAGAACAAGTTGAGAGAGAAGTGGATTTATACTCAGACACAATCAAGCAAGGCAGGGGAAGACAAAATCTTATCACAAAATTGTGTTAGAGGAATTGCTTTGGGCAGAATGAGCAAAACAGAGAGGGTGGAAGGTACTTCCAGGTAACTTCACCAACATTTTTTATTAACTGTATCTCTTCACAATAAAGCCATCAAAATAGAATACAAGTGGCAAGTCTATGGACTCAGACTTAAGCACATCAGCAATCACATTAGACATAAATGGCCTAAGGATGCAAATTAAAAGGCAGGAATTTCACCATTAAGAACCAACAGCTTGTATTTCCTTAAAACTCATATGTCGAGGGGATGGAGAGTTGATAGCTCAGCTGTTAGTATTATGTACTGCACTTGCAGAGGACCCAAATTCAGTTCCCAGCACTCGTGGAATGGCTCACTACTTTCTGTAACTCCTTCTCCAGGATATCACATGCCCTCTTTGACCTCTAATAGTACCTGAACCCATGTACATATACCGTATAGACACATATACACATATATAAAAATAAAATGAATCTTTTGAAAATTGTATCAAAATCCTACTTCTTTCCAAATATTACAGCACTAATAGTTGGGGTTTTAGGAGCCAATTTAGGTATTGAGGTGGAGCCTTTGTGGACAGGAATGGAGAATCCCTGGAGAGCTCTCTACCTCTTTCTCTACTGCATGAAGATTCCAGAAGATTTTATGGCCTGCAACACGTGCAAGAGAGCGCTCAAGGACCCACTTTAAATATGGCAGCACAGGCAATCTGCATGTGAAAGAGTAACCGAGAATATACCATGCTAACATTGGTTAGCCAAGAGCCATGCAATGAAACCAGACCCAAGCCTAAAAGGAACGGGGCATTGGTGTGTGTCCAGTACCAGCAAATCCCAGGCCAGCAGCGAGGGTATCATGCAGGATTCCTTTATACACAAGCAGCTACATCAACACAATTCACTATCTGAGGATGAGGGGAATAACAGGAGTGGCCACAGATGGGCATGTTCCGGCGTTTGGGGGCAGCTAGTGTGCTCTTTCTCTTGGTATCAATGTTCCTGTGGTTCATCTGTCGGTCAAAACACCTCAGATGCACATCTCAAAATGCCAAAGTTAAAGTTAAGCATGACGTCATTCAAACATTATTCTATAATTCTGTGGTTTTAAATTTTATTTGGCTAAAGGGATAATAGGCATTGAGCAGGGTCTTCCAAAAATTCATACATTGAAACCTATACTATTATGTGACTGCTTTTGAGACAGGGCATTTTAGGAGGCCAATACAATTGGTAAAGTAGTAAAGTGGGGTTCTATAGTAGAATATGACTTTAACTACGGAAAGATGTGTTATGTTTGTTTATGTTGTAGAATATTACTTGACATAAAGGTGTGTTGCATTTGTTTATGCTGCCTTTGTTTAATTATGTAAAGTTGTGTTTCTGTTTTACCTTGCCTACCTAAGGCACCTGGTTGGTCTAATAAAAAGCTAAACGGCCAATAACTTGGCAGGAGCGGGCTAGGCAGAGCTGGTAGGCAGAAAGAATAGGTAGGGGGAATCTAAGCTCCCGAGAGGAGAGAGAAAGAGAGGAAGACGCCAGGGGCCGGTCCGCCAGGCAACCACTGGCCAGCCAGACACAGAGTAGGACAAACAGAGTGAAAGAGAAGGTAAAAATCCCTGAGGCAAAAGGCAGATGAAAACAAACAGATTGATTTAAGTTATAAGAGCCAATGGACAAGCATAAGATAAGGCTGAGCATTCATAACTAATAATAAGTCTCTGTGTCATGGTTTGCGAGCTGAATGGTGCCCCAAAGAAAGCCTCCACATTTGACACCCAATGTGGAGCCTGCGTTTTCACGTAGGTTCTGAGAAAGCTGGAGAAAAAACAAACAACAACAAAACAGATATGGCTTCTGGCTCCTTTAAGAGACTCTGTCGCACAGTGAGCACTTGAGAAGCCAGCACTTTAAGCAGAGACAGCAAGCTAAGTAAAAACGCCTGTCATTGTGTGGGCACCAAGTTCCTAGAGCTAGGAGTGCAGCTCCAGTTATCTGGTTAGACTCCCAGCTGCCAGGGTCACAGGGCATAGAGCTCAGCTTCACAGACCTGAGTGACATGGAGCCAACTGCCAGTGCAAAGCTGCTTAGCAGTTCAAGGTTTAGGAGTTGGTTGGCGCCCAAAAGCAAGTCTGCTGCAGGGTCCTGGTGCCATAAGACTTTGCTCCTGGAGCGAGAGGAAGAACAGCCAAGGGTGTGCTCACGAAGAGGAAAGGCCAGGCGAGGGGCCATAAGAAGGCGCATCCAGCAAGCTGGAGAGACAAGCCTCCCCGGAACCAAGCAATACAGAGCCTGATTCAGAGCTTCTCCCACCAGGGCTCTGAGAAAAGATGCGCATGTCCCTGAAGCTTGTGGCATTCCTGATGGCCAGACTCCTTCAAGGAGCTCTGGTCAGTCGCGTTTGACTGGTACTCTCTGGGGAGTCTCAAAGGTAGCCAACACGGTGGTGTGGGGCATCAGGCTGTTGCCCAGATGATGCTTGTCAAATGCTCATTTCAACCCTCAGGTGGAGGCTTGATCAACTCTCCGCAGATTTTTCTTTGTGCTGTATCCAAGAAACTCTCTGTACCAAAACATTTAAGCAAGTTATTTTCCAAAAAAAAAAAAAATTAAAAAAAAACAAGCACCTTCATTCAGCTCAATAAATATTGAACTCTTCCTGTGCCAGACGAGAAGACATATGGAGTAGACACAAATGTGTGCCCTAAGACTTGGCCAGACGGGAGGCAGACCCTGTCAGAACATGGACACCTGATTTCATTAAGGAGGCCATATTATAGCAAATTCCTGAATGTTCTACTTATTTATAGTCTTGTTTATAAAAAAAATATCAGCAAATAACTGATGCAAACACCTCGGAACTATCTTCAGAACAGGCAAGTTTCCAAAATGATTGCAAAGAACTCGGGCACACAATGGAAAAGCAGGTTCATTCTGAGCCTGTGAGCCAAGAATGACGAAGCTGGATATCACAGAACTGGTTTTTTATTTATATATACTGTGTGGCAATCTCCCAAGTTGAAATCTTTTCTCCTGCAAGGAGGCTAGATAAGATTTGGGAGTCATCAACTAAAAAGTCTCAAGAATGGTGTAGGAGATGCTTCTGTATTTCTGTTGCTTTCATTGGTTAAATAAAGAGACTGCCTTGGCCTTTTGGTAGGGCAGCCCTTAGGTGGGTGGAGTAGACAGGACGGAATGCTGGGAAGAAGGGAAGTGTGGCAGACGCCATGCTTCTCCAGCCCAAGATGGACACTGATTAGACTCATGCTGGAAAGACCACTACCTCGTGGTGACATACAGACTATTAGAAATGGGTTGAATCGAGATGTAAGAGTTAGCCAAGAAGAGGCTAGAACTAATTGGCCAGGCAGTGTTTAAATGAATACAGTTTGTGTGTAATTATTTCAGGTATAAGTTAGCCGGGACCAAAAGCAGGCCTGCGGCTGGGAGCTGGGAGCTGGGAGCCAGGGAATGCAGCCCCCACCACCCCTCCTGCAACACAGGAAGACCCTGAAACCTACCAGATTCCCAAAAGACCCTCTGGGTTATCTAAGCAGTGTTGTTGGAGAGAGGAGGCACTCAAACCTGTTGAGGTACCTGCATGTCTTGGAGAGAGAGCCAGGCTTCGAGCTTTCGTGAGCCATCACCAATGCTGGCGTGGGCTTTCCATCATGCAGCTGCATCGGAGTCATGGCTGCACCTTTAAGTCTCTGCTCTCCCATACTCCTGCAAGGAACATAGCAAGCACAAATGTTTCCCCACGTCAGACTCAGGTAGAGTCATTACTTTGGTCTGTGATCAGTTCCTCATCTGGGATGAAGAGACATGTGCTTGCTTCTGAGAAGAGTGTCACCAACAAAGTCTTTGAGTAAGAAAGAATTTCATGATGCATAGTGCATGTACGAAGCTTTCAAAATGGCACAGTAGCATGCAGGGAGACGTCTAACCATCTGGGGAAGCTTAAAACATAATTCCTTTTAAATCAAATCTAAGTAGAAAGGTTACTGTTTATCGAGCCACATCCTGCTTAATTGAATTTATTCTTTTTCTATATTTGTGTGTGTGTGAGTGTGCACACAAATGCAGATGCCGATGGAGACCGGAGGGGACAGATCCTCTGGAGCTGTGATGGCCTGTCTGACATGGGTGCTGGAAATTGAATTGGATCCTCTGGAAGATCAGCCAGTGCTCTTAGCTGCTGAACCGTGTCTCCAGCCCCTACTGAGTTCATCTTAAATGCTCACAGTCATCTTTGTGGCTTCTCCAGTGGCCACACTGTGTCTTGCGGGTCATCAGTTCCATTTTGCCTGTGGCATGGTGTTCAACACAAAGCGAGTGCCTGGTAAGCTTCTACCCGGGTGAGCTGTGAGATGTCATTTTTTTTTTTGCCCATCCAAGTACTTCTTCAAAGGATCAGACGGAGAAAAGTTCGAGGCCGCACTTTAATATTTTATGTCCAGAAAGCACCATTTGTCATCTAGGTTCGTGGCTCTGTTATCCTGTTTCCGATGAAGACGGTCCTAAATGAATGTTTAATGACAGAACATTGTGTCTCTGCGGATTGGGAAACTGCAAATGAGTCCGGCCATCTCCATCCAAAACATCTGTCTGCTTCCATATGTGTCACCTCCTAGACGGAGAAAGGTGATCTTCCGCGGGTCCCTGCAGATGTGTGTTCCATTTGGTAGCTCCTAAAAGCCCTGCTCAGAATCCTAATGGCACCTGGGCAGTTCAGCTCGGCAAAACGCGCCAGCTTGATTTCCGTATGGCTCCAGCTTGACATGCTGGGCAGCTGACATGTTGTTGATGAACAGTGGAGAAACGGAGGCCTCCTAGCTCCGATAGCCAACGCGATTGTCCACTCAGCGCAGAATGACAGTGGGCTCCCTTGTCCCCGACACCCTGGAAGATGCTGCGAATGAGCCCCTCCCTCTCTGACGCCTCGCTCCCCCCACTCAGCTCACATTTCCTTAAGGCAAAATCTCAAAACATAAAAGTTGGAACACAAGACGACCTGTCATATGCACCGAGCAGAAACAAGTGAGCTTCCTTTCAAATTCCAACTTCACTTTCAAATGCACTTCCTATTTGGCAAATCACTTCTGGCCCATTCTTACCGCATACAATGTAACACAAAACACATTTATTTGACGTGACAATGCCCGTGATAGACTGTCTCGTCCCATGAATAAACAGTAGCTCGCGGCAGAGATAAGGCACCGCTTACACACTAATAGGGACTGGAATTATGGCACAGTCCTAAATGGATGGTACTTATGGTAATTAGCATGAAACCACTGACAGAAACAAAAGTCCTCTTCGAGAAGAACACCACCCAGCCTTCAGCCTTCATTATGACGGGAGCGACTCATTCTGCAGAAAACGGTCTTTATAATTTCTTACTTATCTCCACGCAAGGGGAGGGGACTGCAGCTGGCACAGCATCTGCATCCAGACTGCTCCCTGGGGGCTCCCTGCCCCACAGTGTACCTGCTGCTGGCAGCATCCTCCTAGGATCAAGGCAATGGTCCCTACCTCGGTGTCTCTCCCTTGCTCAGGGAAAGGCGGACCCCTGAACTTCTCTTTGGCCTTCCTTTCCGTTCATACTTCCTGCAGCCACTACAGTGGGCTTTCTGTCAATCTCACCACAGCTTGAATAAAAGGCAAACTTTTTTTTTTTTTTTTTGTCATCAAAGAACCCCGACCCCAGCTTTGGACTTACCTTTTCCACGTGTCCCCTGTCATTACCTCCCTACCTGTTGCTACCTGTGCTCCAATCCTTTCCCAGTCTGCCACTCAGCCAGCAGGCTGCTCCTCCTGCCTCTTCTCCATGGGATGCTTTGATTCTTGATCAGCTTGTTGCTGGGTTTTCTGGGCATCTGGCTTTCCACTGCATCTCCGTGTGACCTGGGACCACTACCTAGTGCAACATGTAGACTCTGTTGGGACAGTCTTTGGTTGTCAGCATTGAAGAAATGACACAGGATTCAAAGTGAAGTGTTGTGAGCCCTGGAAGTTCCCTGTGTACAGACGCCTGAAATTTCAACACCTCAAACAACTCCCAGCAGATGATCAAGTGCAGTGGTTGCTCAGAACCTTGGCACCTACTCTCGTGTACTGTATCTGCAGGATACCTGCAAGACCTCTTACAATCCAATTCCCACATGCCAGTTAGTTCGGTCACCTTGATGCAAGCTACGAGGTCTACTGAGAAATTGCTTCCATCTGTTTGGTCTGTGGGCATAATGGTGGGGCACTTCCTTGATTAATGATTGATATGAGAGGGCCCAGACCACTGTCGATGATGACGGTTCTGGGCAGTTGGTCTGGGTTTATATAAGAAATCAAGCTGAGCAAGCCATGAGGAGCAAACCAGCAAGCTATATTCTTCCATGGTCTCTGCCTCAGTTCCTGCCTCCAGGTTCCTGTCTTCAGTGCCTGCCCTGAGCTCTTCCCTCAGTGATGGAGTGTGATCTAAGTGTTGTAAGAAGAGACAAACCCTTTTCTCGGCAAGTTGCTTATGGTCAGTGTTTACCGCAGCAACCGTAGGCAGACTAGAACAGCCTGGAAATTGCTTTCAGACTGTTTTGTTTATGGAATAATGACGGAAAATGTCTACCTGTCAGTATGGGTGCATTGGGTGGGGGATATTTTTTATCTGTAGTCAGTTGTACTCACAGACATGGGAACCACAGATGTAGAGAGCCAGTGGCCCTCATCAGTGTGGTCCCAGACAAAAGACCTTGGGTGTGGCATACAACCTGTACTTAACTACCCCCCCCCGCTCTGTGTGTGTGTGTGTGTGTGTGTGTGTGTGTGTGTGTGTGGTGTATGTATGTGTGCATGTGCACACGCATACAGCAGCCTGAGGTCAACATTGGGTGTCTTTTTTCAATTGCCCTCCATGATAATATATTTTAATTGTATTTATTTTTAATTTATGTGTGTGTGTTTGTGTGTGTGCTCCTAAGGTGCAGGTGCCAGAGGAAGCCAAAAGAGGGCACTGGGCTCCCTGGTTCTGTAGTTACAGGTGGCTGTGTGCTGTCCCATGTGGGTTCTTGGATCTGAAACTCTGGTCTGCTGCAAGAGATGGAGACAGACACATATATTGTTTGAGATAAGGTCCCTCACTGAACCTGAATCCCATGGATTCAGTTAGGATGGCTGGCCAATGGCTCCAAGGATCCCCCTGTGTCTGCACAACCCCACTCCAGTATGGGGGTTGCAGAGGTACCTTACCACCCCCTGGCTTTCTACATGGGTGCTGGGGACCTGAACCCGTGCCCTTCTGTTTACAGTGCAGACACTGGTCTGGCTGAGCCTCCCCTTATTTCCATTTTCATTAACAGCTTAGTGAAGCGGGAAGAGAATGAGAAAGGAAATGAGACAATGGTCTCTCCAGCTGGCACAGAGCCACGGCCATCCCGGGAAGCTCTGCTTGAGAGCAGGGACTAGAGGCCGTGAGCTGCTCAGTCGTCCAGAGGTCAGTGTTCCATGACAAAGATGCAGTATTAATAAAAGAGTCGAGTCTACAAAGGACATGCTGCCCGAAGACCTTAGCTATGGGGCAGCCCGCAGTTACCATCTTGAAGCAGCCAAGAAAGGTCTTTATATGCAGCGAACGTGCCTTCCTCCCCGGAACAATGTCCTCAATGCAGGGACTTGATTCCAATCCCAGGTCCCCAGAGATGGACACACAATGCCTCCGATGAACGTCCGCCCGCTGTCCGCAGAGGCTTGTCCACAGCCATTCTCTCTTTGAGGAGTTAGTATCTCTGTGAGTCACGTGCCAAAATGGAGACCCCCAAAGTCCTGCTTCCCTGGCAACCCTTCCAGGTCAGTGTTGAAGGAGAAGAGTGGGTTCTACCCACCAGTCTGGGATTCACAGAGCTGGCAGTGTGGCATTATGGGAAACATATCTTAACCACTTAAAAACGTGACTGGGCAAGATGAGTCCATCTCTTGCCAGCAAGCTGTCATCTTAAATACACGATTCCTTCAAATCAATACAAATCATGCAGCAATCTCAATAGGTAGATGGGAAGAAAATACAATAGTTTGTAAGAGCTGAGCCAAGTGGCTAAGCACATGGAGAGGGTTCATCTTGGTTGGAAAACACCTTTAATGTCTGCGGAGAAACTCAGTAGACAAAGCGCTGCTGTCATGCAGGGCCCCTGCACCTATGTAAATTGGTGGTGGGTATAGCAGCCCCCCCCTGTAATGTTATTGCACGGGAGGCAGAGATAGAGGGTCCTGAAGCAAGCTGGTTAGCTGTTCAAGGCAGACTGGTGAGCGTAGGTGAGAAAACCCTCCGCAATAGACAAGGTGAAGAGTGCCTGAGGAAGGTAGCACTGTCAACTCCTGCCCTATGCGTGGGCGCACATGTGCTCACACACACACAGGCCCGCATGTGTGAATATGTATACATATTACGCATAGATGTAACATGTGTGAGTACCTACACACACACACACACACACACACACACACACACATACACACATGCACAAGAATGAAAGGAAGGAAAGAAGGGTCAGTCTTAAATTGGGTAGGTTATAACATAGGTAGGAATTTATTTCCTACAGTCTGGTGGCTGAAAATCAAGACCAAGATCCCACAGATCTGCTATCTGGTGAGGGTCTATTTCATGGTTCACAGAGGACCCTTTCTCACTGTGTCCTCAGGGCATGAGCTGTGTCTCTGGGTCTCCTTCATAGAGTCAGGTTTCCTGTTCCTGATGCTCCACCCTCTGTACCACCTCCATTTGAGGAGAGGACACGCTGATTCTGTCTTGGGTCCCAATCAGAGCCAGGACCCCGATGGTTTGCAAAACTAAAGATCAGAACCAAATCCAGACCAGAGAGCCATGTCAAGGGAAGTCAGTTCCAAGAGCACAGAGCCTGGACTGCATAGAAAGGCCAAAGTGAGCTGAGCGCCAACGTCCATCCCCCTGGCGGTGGATGCCATGTGGGTAGCTGCTTCACGTCCCTGCTGCCATGTCCCCCACCCCCGCCATGGTGGATTGTGTCCTCAGACTGTGACAAATCAAATCTTTCTTCTCTGGTTGCATTTGGCATGCGCACCATCTCAACAGTGAGAGAGTAACTGTTTTACCATCATTGCACCTGACAGGGAAGGCGTGGATACAGCGGCTGTGACACACTCTCAAGGTGGATTGTGTCACATGTGGTTGACACAGATGGTCCTGATGCAAAAGTACCAGTGCGGACGAGTATGGGGACAATATTCAGACAAGAGGGAAGAGTTTACGTTCATGGTTAAGAAAAGTGTGATGACTTTGTCCGCAAAAGCCCCTCGGAAGTCATGACTCCCCGTGTCCCGGGGCTAGTGACATCAACCTTCCATAATGCTGGCTGTTTTACTATGTATTGGCATGCTGCGTGTTAATCTTTACAGAAAGAGGTTCACACCGGATTCCCTGTCCACTGCTACCTCTCTCTCAGTCTGGAATTCACGTCACACCTCTGCTTGTGCCGTTAATATTCCCTGGCAATGCCTCTCAAGCCCGCCTTGATGGGCTCGGCTTTCAGGAGTTTTCATGGCTCAATTGAACTGTGTCTGCACTGAGACTGATTTTCCACCGTGGGGCAGTGGTCACCGTGAGTTCACAGATAAGGCTCCTTTGAGTTAATTCCCTAAGTGGCCCCGTTGCTTCAAGAAGAGATTAGAGGTGAATTAAAGGAGAAAACGGAGAACCGCTGAGTGATGAAATGTGACTGACTGAGAGAAAGGAGGGAAGTTAATTGTGTCTAAAAAGTTCTTAGTCTGGGACCTGTTCCGACAGAACATAAAACTTGAGTTCTAACAACCCTGAAACAGTCCGTGGTGGGAGGGGCAGGAAACAGTCCGTGGTGGGAGGGGCAGGAAACAGTCCGTGGTGGGAGGGGCAGGAAACAGTCCGTGGTGGGAGGGGCAGGGAAAAGGCCATGGTGGGAGGGGCAGGAAACTGCCCATGCTGGGTGGGGCAGATAGCCTACAGCAACTGGTCAGAGCCTCTGTCAAAAAGGCTTGGCAAAGGAGTCCCTGGGTAAGTGACGTCACACCACTATAGCCCACATCTTCAAGCTATGGTTTTGCAAACCACACAGATGGTGTCTGATTCTGATATTGAGACTGGATTAATGACAGACTCCAGGGTGTTGAAGTTTAAGGACCTGAAGCCGAAGGGAGCGGCTCCCTCAGGTGTGTCCATGGGCAGCCTGAAACCCCAGTCTGGGCAGAAACTTCCAGCTCTGTTGGCTGAGGAGGCAGCCAGAGGGCACCTAGTCTTACGAAGGAATCTCTAGAGAAGGCTAGACACACTTGATTTTCTTTGGTCATGCTTTTAGCCTCAAGGTGCCCTTGTCAGGGAGACCCCGCTTGGCCCTAGTCTGTCTCCCTCTGGGTATGAGGACGCCTTGCTCTTCTAAGTCCATATGTAGAGCAACATCTGCACAGGCCTCTGGATCCCGCCATCACCCTCTTTTGGATTTTCACACACCTATTGCCTCTTGGAAGGCAAAATGATGCCTACCGTTCTTGATCCCACTTAAGGAATTACTAAACACCTGAAGAACAGAGGAAGGCAACATGCACAACACGTTGGGGACACAGTTGATATTTGGAAGCTGTGAGATTGACCTCATATCTTGTCCTGATGGACAGCTAGTTACCGCTGGCAGACTTTTTCTAAGGAAAAGATGGACCAGATGGATGGATTTTGAAAGCAGTATTTACTCAGCATCTACTGTTGTCGTGATGCCTTGGCAGCCTTACCACACCTCATCGGATAGCATTTGACCCTGCACAGACTGTGGCAGATGCAGCCCCAAGCAACAGGACAGACTTACTTGTGCAACGGAGCTCTTCTGACATTGATAGGTGCTGAGAGACATGCTGTTCTTCCCGATACGTCCTGACGGCTTCCTGAGTGAAACTGAAGGGTGCTCATCCCCGGTGTTCTGTGGCCTCAAAGCTCAAGGCATGGTTTTCTTCACAGGAGGAAGGACCCGGGCTCGGGAGGAGGCTCAGTTGCTAGCGTGCCTGCCTTGCAAAGGTCGAATCTGAATTGGATCTCCTTAACCCACGCAAATGCCAGGCATGAGGGGCCGTGTCTCTGATCTCATTGATGGTGAGAAGCGAGGCCGAGGCTGCCAGGTTCCTAGGGCTCTGTGTTCGCTATTTCTGCCACTGTCATAAAATACATGCCGTGCCAACAGGCAAGCACGGTGATCTGAGCAGCAAGCTGGGAGCTCGCCTCTTCAACCTCAAGCAGGAAGCTAAGAACACGCGGGGCACAGCAAATGGCTTTGAATCCTCAATGCCCGGCTCTGCGTGGGCATACTGCTTCCATAAAGACCATGCCTCCTAAACTCTGCCAACAGTGCCACTAATTAGCGACCAAGTATCCAAATGCCTGAGACTATGGGGGACACCTCACTGAAACCACACAGGCTCATTGGCCAAGGAGTCTTGTCTACTTGGCTGAGGGCCAAGCCAATGAGAGGCTTGGTCTTAAATAAAAGATGGGAAGCATCCAAGGAGCATGTATATGTCTCCCATGACCTCCACATGTATGTATCCACACACACACATACACAAACATACACACACACACATACACACACACATACACACACACATACACACACACACACACATATATATATACATAACATGCACATGTGCAAAGATAAATTTAAATGGTAAAGTGACTTCAAACACCTCTTCCCTGGGGCTAAACACCTGCTCACCACCCCTCTCCCTCCCTCACTCCTCTCTACCCCCTCAACCCTGCGCATAAGCTGTGACACTGTGGTGTATGTTGGGTCTGGAATCCCTAGAGAACTTTTACGACTTGACTGCTAGCTGGTTTCTGTCTATAAAATTAAAGACTGACAATAGATTAATGAGCGCTGTAAAGTCGTCTTCAGTGCCTAACCGCTGCCTCAATTAGGTTGAAAACATAACACTGTGTAACAGATCCGCTGTTTCTGGGAAGAGTGTTAAACACTGTGGTTTATGGAGGAGAAAGTGGGGCAGAACTTAGGGGAGAGACGGAGGGCGGGGGGGGGCAGTCCCTTCTGCTGTGTAAACAGCAAGTCACCTTCCGTTCTCTCATAGACGCCCCCAGCTCCCCCAGGGTCAGGCAGGGCCTAAAAGTGAGGCTTTTGCTTCTGTGGGAAATCATGTTTTCTCTCAGACTCACAGGACTTCTCTTATTCTCTTTTCCCACAAACCTGATGGGACACGAAGACCTCTCTGCCCTGTCTCTCAGTCCTGCTGGGTTCACGTGGCCTTCTGACATGCCTTGAATGGGAAACGTCCCCATAGACTCATCTCCTGTCGGGGATGCTGTTTGAGAGAGTTGAGAACCTTTAGGAAGTTGAACCTAAATAGCAGAAGTGAGTTACTGGGGTTGGACCTCCTGTCTTAATAGCAAAGCCATGCTTCTGGTTCCATGTCTGCTTCCTGAGTGCGGATGCAATGTGACCAACCGGCCTCCCATTCCTGCCACCATACCTCCCCATTGGGCCTTTGCCACTATGATGGACTGAGTCCCTTTGAACTATGAGCTGAAATAAACCCTTCCCCTCCTAAGCTACTCTTGGGACATTTTATCACAACAAGGAGACGGCCACTAAGGCCCTCATCTATCTGGGCCTTTAAGATTTGGCTTCCATGGTTGTCAAACCTACACGACTGCTCCTCCCATTACCAATCAGACTCCACCGTCCACTAGAGTCCTGTCTCCTCTGTCCCTTTTATTTCTCACGTCTCATTTTTCTTTGCTCAATACACCAACCCATTTGCTGCATCTCGATGACAGACAGTGGCCCCTACCTCAGAAGTTTTGTACCTGATGTCTCCTCTGTCTGCCAGGTTCTCTCCAGTTCCTACCTGCTTCTCCTGTTCCTAAGTTACTCCACGAAAGCCCCAGGTCATCCTTGTGTGCTGGTTTGTTTGTGTTTTGTCAACTTAACACAAGCTACGGTCATCTAGGAAGAGGGAACCTTGGTGAAGAAAATCTTCCATCACGTGTAGGCAGATCTGTGGGGAATTTTCTTGATTAGTGATTGATGTGGGACAGCCCAGACCTTGTGAGCAGCGCCACCCCTGGGCAGGAGGTCCTGGGATGTATAAGAGAGCAGATTGGTCAAGTCATGAGGAGCAAGCCAGTAAGTAGCACGTCTCCACAGTCCTGGCTTCAGTTCCTGCCTCCAGGTTTCTACTCTTGAATTCCTGCCACGACTTCATTCGTGATGGACCAGAGACGTGTACGATGCAGCGACCTGTTTCCTTCCAAGCTGTTTACGGTCATCGTGTTTTATCAGAGCAATGGGATCCAAAAGAAAACACCCAGGCCGGTCACATTTCTGCTTTCCCCCCCAGAACTTGCTTTGGAAACCCCGTGCATCCTATTGGTCTTCTCTTGGATAGAAGCGCTCCCACGTGGCTTGAGACGTGTCCGACACTTTATATGCACATGAAGTGGAGATGGTGTTTCTCAAAACTCTGCTGGTGGTCACGTTCCCAGCGGCTGGAAGTGTAGTGCTCTTTCCTGGCCCAATGGAAGTGGTGAGCAATGAATCCAATCAGCAGGAAGCCTTTGCTCCTCTCCTCTTCTGTGGGTTCTTGCTGCCTGATTCTGAGCCCCAGTGTTGCTCTGAGAGAACCTGGAAGGAAAATGGCTCATCTGGTGGGTGGACAAGCATGCCCCTCTTTTGTCTTAGGTTTCTATGCTGTGATAACAACTGTGGCCATCAACACTGGGGAGGAAAGAATTTATTTCTCCTTATGGCTTATGTAGGAAAGTCATCCAGGAAGGTCAGAACAGGAACTAAAGGCAGAAACCCAGAGGCAGGAGCTGAAGCAGAGGCCAGGGAGGACTGATGTTTACTGGTTTAATCCCCATAGCTAGTTCAGTCTGTTGTCTTGTTGCATTCAGGACCACCAGACCAGGGATAGCAGCACCTCATAGGCTGGGCCCTCCCCATCAATCACCAATCTGGAAAACAACCTTAAAACAGTCTGGTGGTTACACTATCTTAGTGAGCTTTGCCCTTTACAAATGACTCTAGTGTGGGTCAGGTTAGCATAAACCTGTCCATCGCACACTCTCGGTGTTCGGAAACTTTTCCAGGCCCTCAACTAACTACTTAGTCAAAAGTCCAGGCAGATAGAAGACCAGCTTCTGAATACAGGGTGAAACTCACTTTGCCGGCGTGTGTTGGCCACATGTCCGTAGGGAACTGGGCATTTGGGACTTCCATAGAATTTGACCTGAACTAGACTAAGACTTTCAGTGGTAGTATCTGTGTGCCACACCCTCAAGACCAATCAGGTACTCATCGGCCCTGTGGGTGGTGTTAGGCCCTGGGTTCTGGATTCACCCACGTCTTTTCTTCGTGTTGTTTTACTGAGGTACAATGACAACCCTGTGTAGCTGGAGAGACATCTTTCTCCTTTTTATAGAGAATGAAATTGCAGCCTCAAAGTGTCATCTCTGTTCAAGGGCATTCAAGGTCAAGACTGACCTCCGCGCTTGCTGCCCTAACACTTCTGTAAGTGGTGGGACCACAGGTTTACGTCCAGCCTCTCTGACCCCAGGATCCTATATATTTTACGCAAAATCACCCCGTTGCTGTTGTTGGGCCTGAGAGCACAGACACCCAGATGCTCGCAACCTTCGAGGTTAGGATTCATGTGGAAGTCCCTTCCTCCATCTCGGAACCCCTTCCACGTCCACCTCTTCTTCACTTCCAGGCTTTCCTGTTCTTAGAACTAAGGGGCACTGCAAGTCTCTGCCTCACTGGCCCTTCCCAGCCCCTATCACAGGGCCCTGTGTCTGAGAAGCTCTGAGCGGACTGTCTGTCTGTGGTGCCTCGGACAGAAGGACCAGTGTGTGAATTCTCATTGCTCTGAACCACACAGGGCGCTGTCAGCCCTGTGGAAATTAACTATGGAATGCAGTGATGGAGAGCCTCATCTCTTGCCTTAAGATTTCTCTTGAGGGAAGGCCATTTGTCATGTACGGGTCCAGCTGAGTTATATTGTTTCCTATTAAGATAAGTCTAAATGAATCTTTAATGATGGGACGCTATATCTCCCCAGATTTAGCAGCAGAGCATTAAACCGGCTGTTCCCATCTGGAGCATTGGTATCTTTCCAGAACCATCCATCACCCACAGAGCAAGAGGGCAGACGAGGGTCCCGGCAGATGTGTCTGCACAGCTGGAGCCAGGACACTCTGCATGTCAATCACTCTGCTCTGTGCATCTGTGGGAGGCTTCTGAGACTCTCTAGGAAAAGATGGTTGTGTTGGAGTTCCAGATGCTCCCCTCGAAGTGTTGATACCTGGCCTGGATGCTGTCCTGGATCTTCTAGCTGATGTCTGTGCCCTGCTTCTGACTTTGCCTCCCCGCCCTGCTTTGGGAGCCTTTCCTGAGGTACTGTGTGTCCATTGTCAGAGTTGCTGCTCTTCCATCTTTGGAGGGTTCAAGAACCACTCCTGAGTCTGCTCAGTAGCTGTAAACTCTGGTCTCTCAGCTTCAAATACTCCCTTCTGATCTCACATACACTCCCATGACTGCCCCTCCCCATGGCCGCCCCCTCCCATGGCCGGCCCCTCCCAAGGCTACTCACTCCCATGGCTGCCCACCCTCTTGACTGCCTACTCCCATCCTTCTCTACTCCAGAGACATGGATTCCCTGGTGCCTCCCTGGATACCCAGTGCAGGGGAAGTCTAGGGCCCTCTTAGATGACTCCCCCTCCTCCAAGCCTCACTCACTTGGAGCAAGGCAGTAAGCAGCTGTGGAAAGATCACATGGACTGTCCCCAGCACTGCCTGTACAGCCCTTGGGTCACATGCGCCTCCACTAGGCCATGGAAGAATCCCTGTGGCTGATGCCAGTACCAGCAAAGCTCTGTCGTGTCTGGCTTGACAAAAGATAATGGGGAGTTTTTTCAGCCCTCATCACCCTTCTCCCTGAGATTCATCTATGCAAATGTGAAGAAACAAATTAAAGACGACAAATGGGAGATAAAGGAAGTATTACTCGGCTGGAGGAGCTGCAGATGTGGGTGCTGGCAGGGCTGCTGAGCAGCTGTGTGTCCTCGGGCAAGTGCTACACCCTCCGGTCCTCCCAAGTCAGCCTGCCATGGCAGTGCTCGCTCTGAAGGCTCACGGGGCATCCTTCTGACCCCCCTCCCCCCGAAAGCTATAACTGAGCTCTGCAGGTTCAGGCGGGATCTGAGTTCGTTAATTCTGGAGTCCTGCTCTCTGTTCGTGGCTCATGGTACCAGACCCAAACATCAAAGTCTGCATTTTTTTTTTCTTTTTTTTTTTTTTTTTAGGAAGGGAGAGAGTGGGTGGCCATGTAACTTCAACATGGCTGGTGTGAACATGGCTGGTGTGAGCGTGGCTGGTGTGAACATGGCTGGTGTGAGAATGGAGCTGAAGAGCTGGGTTCCAGAGGACAGAGAGTACAATGTGTGTGTGATAGTCCCTGTGTGTCGTGGGGCTCAGGGAATGGGTAAAACTTCACAGCACCAAACTTCTCCCTGTGTAGCATGACATACCCATGTGCTGGGCCCCTGAATGGCGTGACCTGGGTCTGCCCTGGGTGCTCCACCCTTAGGAGACCTCAGTGGCTTCAGACTCTGCTTCGCTCGGCCACCTCTACGGATAAAATTCCACAGGCATGAATACAGTGAAGGCCAGTGGGTCTCTTGTATATTCTGGATCCACACAGGGGTGGGATGGCAGAGGAACTCTGGAATGTCTCTGAGAATGGCGGACCTTTTTTGGGGTCATGGGTCTCAGATTAGACAGTCAAACTGAATGACCCCCCAAATCGCTCTAAGCCGATGATGACTCTTGTGTTCTTGTCTAAAGAATTTGAAACATGGAATTCATCAGACTGAGGAGGGCGAAATTTTAAGAGAAAAGTGTGTTATAGATTCAATATAGCGCTCAAGAAGGAGAGAAGGAAGAAGGGGAACTCCTGTAGAGGTAGCAAGAGGGGTCCCAGGAAATAGGGTGCCATCAAGCTAGTCTTGGGCTTCTCAAAGGACCGATCTAGGGGCAGATGAGCTGACTAGGTGCTGCCTGCCCAACCAGGAGGCGAGGAGGTGTCCAGGGGCCTCTTCTCAGTGTCCTAGCCTCTAGCAGAGGGGCTCCTTTGGGAGACAGCGAAGAGACTTTGGCACCCTGGCCTGCAGCAAAGGCGGTCTCAGAAGCGCCACCCAGTGTCTCCGCCCTAAGTGACCAATGTTCTCTCATCTGTAGTGCGCTATGAGGGACCACAGAGGAAGTACTGGAGTCAGTCATCCAGTGATGAGAGCCAAGGCCAGAGCCTTTCCAATCCCAGGTAGAGCTTCTGGAGGTGAGTGTGGTGGGTGGGGTCGATTTCCATCTCCAGGGATGTCTGACACGCTGCCCTTTGGTTGTCCGATGCTGTATGGTACCCTCTGCCATTAACAAAGCAGGCATGTTCCTAAACTCACAGCAACTGTCTAGGATCATGAACAAATGAGCTTTGAGAATGCTGGAAGAAGCACGTCGAAGAAGGAGGTGGCTTAAGCACAGGTTGGAAAATGTTATCTTGTACCTGGGAGAGTCTTCCCCGCAGGGATGCCCCGTGCCACCAGTCCCTGATGGCAAGCAAGATCTTAAAGAAACCAAACTTCCCAAGAGATACAGAGAATGGAAACGTGTTGGATCCAGCCTGATGTTGACCTTCAAAGACGAAGACAGGAGGAACTCCCCTCACAGAGGGTGATGAAGGCGGGTGGAGGAGATCCCCGCTGTACCTGTCCTTAGGCAGGCAGGCAGCATTCTCAGCTGAAGATGGGTTGTGGCTTCAGGGCCGCCACGTTTCCTCTAAACGTGGTGGTTGCGTGCTGCGCCCCGCCACCCAACCAAACCATTTCAGCTCTGCCAGCCTCTGAGCTTAGAGCAACTGATGGCTTGAGCCTTCGCTGTTGGAGCTTCTCTTCGTTTTGTTTTGTTTTTGTTTTTGTTTTCTCCTAGTGTTGTGATAAAATGCCCTGACAAAAACAACTAGCTCACACTTGGCAGGGTGCGATTCTCTACAGCAGACCAGACACCTCCGTTGGAGTGACAGGAGCCCCAGGCGGCTGACTGTCTTTCATTCATCGTCAGGAAGCAGAGAATGATGGCGGTATGCTGGGGCTCAGCTCCCTTTCTCCACTCATGGAGTCCAGGATCTCACCTAGGGAATGCTGCCGCCCACGGTGGCCAGGTCTCCCCCCGACAATGCCATCAAGATAAAACCCCAGAGGCCCATCTCTGAGGTGATCTACCTTCCAAGCTGTCAAGTAGCAGCAACCGTCATGGGCTCCTCCCAAGGGTAGGGTGGGGTGGGGTGGTTGGAAGCCCTCAGCCTCTGCTGTGAGAGCAGCACGTGACCTTCATGGGTGTGGCCCACGCCCCAGACACAACCTGGCTTCAGAACACATCTTTGTGGTATTCCCAAGAGAAAAGGTCACTATGGCGACGGAAGGCAGGACACATTTTCAGAGTGAGCGTGTACCTATGAGAGTACCAAGGTTGTTCCTGGGACAAGGACCATGCTTCCAATGTCACTCTGTTCTCTGTCTGCCCAGAAAGCGGTGTGACTCCCTCCCCATCGTGGTTTGTTGAGTGTACACAAAGAACCTTGGGGACAACTCTGAGGTCTTCGCAGAGCCACAAGATAAAGGGAGAGGATTGCTCTCCGGTGCCCACCCACAGGCACCAGGCACACCTTGTGGAATGGGGGAGATCTGGCGGCCTGAGAGAGCATCTCTGTGTCCAATGCACTGTAGAACGTGTGCAGTTTAAAAGTGCTGCTGGGGACAGTTCTGCAGAGTCCTGTGAGCTGGCTATGTGGGTTCTGGCCTCAGCATGGGCTGGGCAAAGGAGGTGCAAGGGGCCTTCGGCAAAGGCAGGGCAAGGAGGGTAAAGAAGTATGGTGTATCCCCTCACCCACCTGTGCATCTCCTGATGCTGGGACGCCAGCAGCTGCAGGCCGTTAGACAGGGAAGAGCACCCGGTGCTCTGGTTTGGGAGAGCCGCTGGCGCAGCCATTCTTCAGCAAGGAGCTGCATTAGAGGAGCGGCAGAGTGACCACGGGGTGCATGGTGAGGTCTTGCCGTGGGAAGGCACTAAAAAGGGACAGCCCAGCATATCAGAGACACCATGGCAGGTCTTATCAGAAGGAGAAGCTTCCCCTTAGAACCTGGAGAAGATGGAGAAGAGGGATGGGCTGGGACTGGAGAGATGGCTCAGAGCTTCATGGCACCTGCTGCTGTCAGAAAGGATCTGGGGCACCAGCACCCTTATTAAACAGCCTGCAACCAGCTCCAGCTTCAAGGGGTCCAGTATCTCAGGCACCTGGACTCAAGTGTATACACACCCCCAGCACACACACACACACACACACACACACACACACACAATTAAAAATAAAATTAATAAACTTTAGGAGAAATAAAATCAACAAGAGATCACTGCCATAGGTGGAATATCCTGGAGAAACCTAAAGGAAAGCCTTCAGACAAATCTCTCAAACACGGAAATATCCAACTTTTATACTTGTTTAGAGAGTAAGCCGGGAAGCTCACACCAAGTGTCCTAGTCGGGGACAGTTCATGTGGCAAGGAGCATGGAGGAGCCAGGTACAGGGTAGGCCATAAATTAGAGGCTGTGGAGTCACAGCACAGCATGGAGCCTTAACTCTGTCACACAGGGAGAGCTGCAGGGATACACGACCTTATTTCTGCAGTCTGTGCAATCCAGAAGTCTAACGTGTCAGGGTGTGTGAGGGACAGGTTGGTGACCACACTCCATGTGTCCTGTGTCCTGTCATGGGCTTGTCCCTTCTGCTATTCCACTGGGGGTGCCACCTGATTTCTGATTTATTATTTTTAAAACAACTTCTTCTTCTTCTTCTTCTTCTTCTTCTTCTTCTTCTTCTTCTTCTTCTTCTTCTTCTTCTTCTTCTTCTTCTTCTTCTTCTTCTTCTTCTCCTCTCCTTTTCTCCTTTTCCTTTTGGTTTTTTGAGACAGGGTTTCTCTGTGTAACCCTCTGTAGACCAGGCTGGCCTCAAACCCACAGAGAAATGCCTGCCTCTGCATTTTGAGTGCTAAGATTAAAGGTGTGTGCCACCACCATCCAGGTTAAAACTTGTAAAACTTATGTCTGCATAAATGTATGCAGATGCCCTTGGAGGCCAGAAGATAGCATCAGATCCCCAGGATCTGGAGTTGTGGGTAGTTGTGAGTATCATGTGGGTGCTGGGAACTGAGCCCTGGGCCCTTGGGCAAGAACAGCAAGGGCTCTTGGTCTCTGAGCTATTTCTCAGGTGTCACCTATACTAACTCTCTTTGCCATTGAATGGAGCAGGTGTCTTCCTTTCAGCAGCCAATCAGAATGGCAAGCAAATGAACCCTGGAGAAGAAGTTTCTAGCAAACCCCACTCAGTGTTTGAGACTCCTCTGAAACCAGTACACACACACACACACACACACACACACACACACACACACACACACCAGCAAAGGAAAGTAGCAGTCATGTTTAATTTGTTCTTTAAATAGCCATTGCCCTTTGGAAAAAAAAAATCAAATTATTCCAAGGAGAAAAGTGAGCCTGAGAAATACCAGAGGGGAGGAAAGCTCTCCAGCCTCTCGCTGCCAAAGGGGCTTCAAGTCACAGCACAGACCAAATAACCTGATGACAGCGACTTCCTGTCAGATCTCCCCTTGTATATTTGGGTTGTGTGCTAGAAGACTCTCATTTTTAAGCTAAATTTCAAATCCCATTTAAAAGGTATGAGCCAACGCCACGCACATATGCAGAGCGGCGGTTCCGCGGTTTAGGACCTCCTAGCTCCCGCCTGCCTTCGCAGCCTCCGATTCCATCCAGCTGGCACCTCAAATATCATTTTACCTCTTAATGTAACATGAGAGCACGGGGGTGATTTCCACATCAAAAATCACAGGGCATAAAAATGCCCAATTTCCTGCGAGGGCGCACTAAAGACGCAGCCATGGATGGGAGCATCACCGACTGCAGGAAGCTCATCTCGGGAGTAAGGCCGTTTGTGAACTCCATCTGCTGCCCCTGCCTGCTCTGGCGCTGCTCTGGCAGTTAAAGGAATTATATTGACAACTGCTGTTTTCCTTGCATAGCGCATCTGTGATTGGTGTGAGCCCGGACACAGGAGCCCGGGAGAGCTCTCCGCTTGTTTTTATGATGGAAAGTGAGTCCTGGACTCCAGGCTTCTTCGAGGTGACTACCTGTGTGCACCTTACAGCACCTGCCTGAGCTGACGATACTGAAATTTATTGATAGCATCCAAAAGTGCTTGTCATGTATAGACCTGTATAGACTGAGACTTTGTTGTATTAAGAATGTCCTGTGGAGGGATGGGAGAGGAGGCTCAGTGGTTAAGAGCATTGGCTTTTCTTCCAGGGGACCGGGGTTCAATTCCTAGCATCCACAAAGAATGCCCTGTGGGGTGTGTGTGTGTGTGTGTGTGTGTGTGTGTGTCTGTGTGTCTGTGTGTGCGCATGCACACATGCATGTATGAATGCACATCTGTGGTGGATGAAATGTCTGACCCCATCCCCTGAAGGTGTTTAGTGTTTGGGACTTTGGGTGGTCATCAGATGGGGTCATGAGAGGCCATCATTACCAAGAGACACAGAGAAGGGTCCTCCCTCCCCCTCCCTCTTTCTCGGTCATAAACACATAACAAGAAAGCGTCTGTGTGTAGACCCAGATGAGAGCCCTCATTAACATGTGACAGAATCCGGTTGCAGGTGGCTCAGTTGGTAAAGCACTTGGAAACATGAACCACTGAGTTTGATCCTCAGGACTGACATTTTTAAAAGTTAGGCACACACTTGTAATCAGCCCAAGGATAGAGGTGGAGACAGCGGATCCCTGGAGCTCAGTGATCAGCAAGTTCCTGGCCCGTGGAGATCCTGTCTTAATGTGCGGGGCTCCTGTGGAGTGATCCAAGGTTGATCTCTGCACACCCACACAAGTGTAGACACACCTACATGACAGAATCTTCTAGAACCTTGACCTTGGGCTTTCTTACAGAAGTGTGAGGGCCAGATTTCTGCTATTTAAGTGCCTAGGTCCTCAGTGATTGCTCATGTGGTGGCCTGTGCTGAGGCACGTGTGAATGTGTGTGTGTGTGTGTGTGTGTATGTGTGTGTGTGTGTGTGTGTGTGTGTGTTGGTCTTTCTGAGAAGCCCCTCCTTGCCAGCTGGTGACATTTAAGGCCTGTCGCTGACCACACACTTTGGTAGGTGAGTTCAATCTAAAATCAGAATCTCTTCTTACAGCCATGGTTTTCAGAGCCCGAGCAGTTCAGGCATGGTGACAACATTCACAAGCACCTGCTGTTTGGGTGGAGGCTGGAGCCTGTGCAGCCCCAGGGATCTAAGAGTCTCCACGCCCACATCGTGTGCCCTGCCTGCCTTCTCAGTAGCTGTGGCCATGTCTCCTTTGCCCTCATCCTCTCTGGGTCCCCACCACGGAGGACAAACTTGGGCTGTGTGATATCACCGGGGTGACAATAGCGGTGCTTGTTCTGAGATCTCCGCTGCTGAGCCAGAAGGAACTCCGTGGCTGCCATCTGCACTTGTCCTCCAACAGAAGCACAGCTCCCCTTGGGGGCTTCATGGCTGCAGCGAGAGAGGGTCAGCCAATCAGCCCAGCCTGACACTCCAGCTCACACATGCCTAGCAGGCTTCTTCTGCCTCTGCCCATCCAAAGTATTTATTCTGCTCAAAGATCTGCTGTCCCCTCTGGGCCCCCAAGCTGCCTGTTTTTTCACTTCATCTGCGTGAACACCTCTGCCGCTGCCTCCAGCCCTCCTAGGCTTCCCCAGCCCTCCCTCCTCTCTGTTTCTTTCCTACACAGCTAACATCACATAAAACGGAAACGGAATATGCAAAAGGCACTTTGCGTTTTAATCAGGTTTGGGGGAAAATATGTCTAACAAGCCACTTTCTCTGTGGATGAAATGTTTGACATTTAGCAGGGCTGCGGCGGATCCCGGCTGACATCTCCGCTTTAAATGCCACTCCATGCTCTCCAACTCTGAGCCTTAAAAAGCACTTTTCTGCTAAGTGTTCTCATTGCTAAAAATATTAAGCAGAATCTTCATTCATTTGGAGTCACTGTGTAATTGGCCCAGCATACACAAAGCAGGCAGGCCGGCTCTACCCTGGCCAGAGGTGAGGGTGTGCGTGGATCTCTCTGAGACAAGGTGCGGACCTACCTTCTCTCATCAGCCTGGAGTCACACTGTCTTCCGTGCATGGGGTGTTGCATGGAAGACAACAACAGCTGATTCTTGCAGCCAGGGTTCAGGTTGAGAAAAAGAGCCTCAGCTGTCAGTGCAAGGACTGCCCCCTTTCCCTGGCCTTGTCCGAGCTACCCACTGAGCAGCCGCACCAGGGTTTCCTGGCGCACCTATGCACCGATGGCTAGTTTTGGCAAGCCTCTACCTGTTATCACTTGTTTGCTGCGGGCATCCCCAGAGGTTGATCATGAACCTAAGGGTGGGTCAGCCAAAGACACTGCAGACTCAAGGTGAAAATTTGGGCAAAATGTGGCTACGTCATCTGTGCCTATTGGCTTTAATCCTGGTGTGTGGTACTGTGGTTGAGGGTGGTGGTGGTAGTGCGGTGGGGTGGGCCTTCAGAAGGTGACAATGAATGGGGTTAGCATCTTATAAAAGGCTCCAGGTGGCAAAGCAAGCTCTCCTCATCATCTTCCTCATCCTCTGTCCCTTCACCACGGGAGGATGGCATTGCTGCTCAGAGGACCAGGTGCCATCCTGGAAGCAGAGAGCATCCCTCGCCAGATATGAAGTCCTTCCAAGACCTTGACCTTAACCTTCCCAACTCCAGAATGGTCGGAATCAATTTCTGTCATTTATAAAAGAAGCCAGACTCTGATATTTTGTTATCATAGCATTAAGGGACTAAGACACTTTAATTTGTTGCTACCACAACCCCAGAGCCCAGGACTCAAGCCAATACATCGTTCTCACCAACAGTCTCTCCATTATTGCTAGGGCTCTGCATCCTGGGGTTCAGGATGTGAGCCAGGTGGTGTTGAAGGAAGCCTCGGCTCTAGGCATCTGGGTCGCTCTTCCCTCCTGTGTCTTTTGTTTAAGGGATTCCCAGTACTGGAGCTTGCTGCGTACTTCTCTGTTAGACAAAGGAGAGGATGGAGTCCTCAGTGAAGGGACCAGGAGATTCCTGCATGTCAGGGGCGGGGGCAGAAGAGAGGCCAAGGAGAAGATGGGGACTGGGACTAGCAACCAGGAGACCCCTACATGTCAGGGGTGGGGGCAGAAGAGAGGCCAAAGAGAAGATGGGGAATGGGAATAGCAAAGCTTGAGGTTTAGTTCTGCAGAGCACTGAGAGAGCATTCAGCCCTCTGTCACCGTGTGGGGATGGCAGATGCAGGACACACTCTACTGTCATAGAACATGGCCTTGAAGGTTTTCTTCTTTCCGACAAGGGCATCGTGTGACCACAGACAGCAAAGGACCCTCTCCGCCTGCATGTGTGTGTATGTCTGAAGATCGTGCACCAGACTTAGATCCTGTAGCCCAGACTCTCTCCGGATGAACTTGGCCTGTGGAAACACTGATTGCATCCTGATGTTTTGTTTCATGAGAAGACCATGTGGGAGACCAAGAGGCATACATAGAATTGTGCCACAAGACGTGTCTCTGTTGGGAGACAGATGGACTTAAAGGAACTGGAAAGCAAGATTCCATTGCCACAGCTGCCAGGCCCAGCATGTACCTCAGAGGAAAGCTGCTTCCGAGCATGCGCACTCCACTCTCCTCTCTCAGACGAAGGAAGCGTGGTGCAGACTCTTCTCCCTAATAAGATTCTGCATTTCCAACACTGCATGAGGATGCCGGCTCCGTGAGACACACATCTCTAAGAGCTGTCGTTAGAGACACTCCTCAGGCTCTGCTTGGAGCCCCTCCCACATCCTGGACTAGAGGAGAGCGAACTTACAGGAGTTTGAGGGCTTCATAGTAGCACAGAGAACATCTGCCTCAAGAGCCACAGAATTGGGGTTGTCGAGAATGCTCAGTGGGTCAAGGTGACTGCCACCAAGACTGAGGGCCTGAGGTTAGCCCTGGATCTCACATGGTGGAAGGAAAGAACTGGCTACCAGAAGTTGTCCTCTGGTCTCCACACATGGGCACACACACACACACACACACACACACACACACACACACACACACACACTAAGTAAATACATATAAACTAAAAGGATCCCTAGCCTGCTTCATCAAGTTTCAGAGCATTTATTGAGTGACTTCTGCATGCAAGGAAACAAACGCATAGAGGGGCAGAGTCTGGAGCCAGCAAGATAGCTTGGCAGGGAACGGGTCCTGCCACCAAGCCTAGCGATGTGAGCTTGATTCCTAGGACCTACACTGTGGAAAGAGAGAACCCTCCCCCAAAGGTTTTTCTCTGCCATCCTCATGAGAGCCGTGGCATTTACACACGAACACTTGCACAGCAAACAAATCAATAAAAATAGAGTGTGGGGTCTGATTTCAGGGACTTACAGGGAACATGGCTCTGGAGGCTCAGGTCCACTGTCTGGTTTGTCTTAGTGTGTCACCACTGAGGGAGGGACAGAGTGAGGTGACCCTGTGCAGATTCTGAGCCGTGCTAGAAAAAGCCAATGGTCGTTGTTTGAGTCTCTTGCGGGGACACGGAAGATCCAGACCCTGTGCACACAGGAGGTATGTTCTGGAGTTCTCCTCGACCCCGAGGAGTGTGCCCTCACACTGTTAGCATGAGGACACACGTAGCGCAGACATTTAGTGTCTGCCCTTACGTTGCTCTGGAAGTATTCCTAAGCAACTTCAAAGCACATCTCTGATCTTTTCTTGGAGTGGTGGTTTAGTGTGTTTAGCTCAAAACTACTCAAACCCTCTTGAAGAAGAAATTTATACAGCTCACATATAATGGCTGCTCTCCACACTGACAGCATGACCACAGCTCACACACCATGGCTGATGTCCGTGTGTC